>CM021100.1:550010786-550340280 GCA_007115665.2 Sequoiadendron giganteum
CTTGTAGACATCTAAATTTGACCACTTATATTTGGTCAAATTTATCCTTTTTCATTTAAATATCCTTTTATTTGCATTAATTAAATAATCTTTCCATTATTTATTTAATACCCCTAAAAGTGCTCTAAATTCTAAGGTATTTAGTTAAATAATTAAATAACCTACCCCTTTTATCTCTTTCTTCCTAGGAATTAAATAAATAATCCATTTATTTAATTCCCTTTACATATTCCCATCCACCATAATTCACTCCTAGTCTTAATCCCCCTTGCTTAATCCTTTATTAAGGATGTGCACATTACTAATCCATGATTAGGAGGTGTCACATCCTCCAAATTTTGCAAGTTGGCTCCTAATCCTCATTAGTCACCTAACCTCCCTCTAATCCTTCATCAACTAACCTAATCAATTCCCTTTGGTCAACTCTTCCCATCCCCCAAGGAATTTTTAATTCTTTTTTGTCTTCCCAAGGTCTTTTTGAGGAATTTTTAATTCCTCTCATCCCCAAGGAATATTAAATTCCTTTTCACCTCCCTAAGGAATATTGAATTCCTTTTATCATTCCCATGCACATTAAAAATGAATTTTTAGTTCTTTTGTTCAACTCTTTGATCTTAACATTGATCCTCTCCCAAGAATCAATCTTGGTCATTCATTCATCTCCCCCCTTGCTAAATGACTAACACTTAGTCATTTTTGCATTCAACCATTCTATCACATTCTCAAGCATTCTTAATCTCATGCATCCAAGTATTCTACTCTCTCACACTGTCATCTTACATCCATAGCCATCCTTGCATCCAAATCAAGCAAAAACAAGTCATTATGCTGCCGAAATTGATCTAGGAGCACACAAATCAAACGATCAACAAAAGACCAATCAACTGATCAACTTGGACAAGGTATATCACTCTTTTGTCTTTCATTTTTTTCAAGTTCAACTAGGCCAATCTTGAGGTGTTTTTTGTGTTTTTCCTTGCTTGCTTGCATTTCATTTTAGATTAGGAAAATTCACCTGCACACATTTTTGGCACACCCGGTGGGACCCATGTCACAGGTCTATACTTTTACGTTTTTTATTGTTTGAGTTTTGTAGGTTCAGACCTTACACATAGAGGCAAAACTTCCCTGATGGGCGAACTTTCCCCTTACAGGGGCAAATTTGCCTAGGCAGACGGGCGAATTTTCCAATAGGGGTGAATTTTCTCACCTACAAGGGAAAACTTGCTTATTTATAAGGGAAAATTTTCCTTCTGGGGCAAACTTGCTTCTCTAGAAAGGCTAACTTGCAAATAGGGGTGAATTTTCCTGTTCCAGACAGGCTAACTTGCAAACAAGGGCGAATTTTCCTTGGCCTTCAGAACAAGCGAACTTGACTAGTGAGAACGAGCGAGTTTGCAACTTACAGGGGCAAACTTGCTCATCTAAAAGGGCGAACTTGCCTCATAAGGAGGTGAATCTGAAACTTTGATCTTTCATTTTCAGTATCATTTTAGTCGTGTTTTTACATACTAATCCACTAACTCGTTTGTTTGTGAGTGTCCCTAGTTTTTTCTAACATTTTGTGCAATCATTTCTCATTTGTCCAAGACCGACGGTTCGAAACTACTAATGTGTTTTCTGTAGAATGATTGGTCCAAGACCTTTTAGTTAGTCTATCTGTCATTTTTCCATACTAGCTAGGCACACGTAGCTTTAATTAAAGGGTCAATTAACTTGTTTTCCATGCTTGTGAGTGGAATATTGACGTATCCAATCCCCTTGTGCCATTTGGCAATCCTGGGTGAGAAGAAATCATAGTTCATTCTAGTCCAGTCAAGTCTACCTAGGAGGTGCTAGTGTGTCTAATCTCTCCCCTTGCGCTATGTGCGAGCCTGGGGACCAGCTGAAGTGTCTAATATCTTCTCCCTTTAGTGGGACCTGCCTAGGATTTCATCACCTGAGGGACAATTCCAACCACGTGTTACCGACGGGGTATATAAAGGGGGGAGAATGAAAGTTGTACCCCAATCCAGTCACATCATGTTTAGCGAAGTGTCGAAGCTAGGGTGATACCTAGATAAGACATGTATAATTAGTTTGAGTTTCCAATACCTCGCTAGGGCTCTCAACTCACACTTGTGATAGGCTGGTGCTCATGGTTGTGCCTCACATACCATGCATATATCAAGGACTCCTGAGATAGCCTTGTGTAGCCTAGATAAAGACTCATGTTTCAGCCACATCTTGGTGTAGTGCAGGGGATGTAGACCATACCTCAAAGTTACTCATCACATACTCCCTTGGGTTGAGATAGGAATCCTTGTGGTGGACTACGATAGTCCTCAAGTGAGAGCATGAAGGTGAGCCTGTGGCATCCGTTGACGACTTTGTGCCATTGGAACACTAGCTATCCACCTTCATGAGAAAGGGTGCTCTAGAGAATGACCCTGGTACCACAAAGTATTAACCTTGGGTTGTCCACTCAAGGTGGTGGGCCTACATTAAGCTTGCAAACCCATATCACTAATTTTAGGATCGTGATGTCTGACGTGTCTTCTTTGTGTGATACCAGTGCATTTACTTTCGATTGAGTTAGTCCAACCTTCTGTTTGTTGTTTGTTGTGCTTATTGTCCCTTTGCCACAGTCAGCTTCTACCTTCAGAGGCTAATTTTCCCCTTACAAAGGCGAATCTGCATTGTAGATAGGTGATTTTTCCCTCCAAAAGGGTGATTTTGTGTGTCAATCCAATTTAGGTCATTTGTTTAGGAAAATTATCCTTTGTTAGAGGCAAATTTTCCTATGGGTTACCTTCTTAGGCGACCCCGTTTTCACCCGTTCTCTCGAACAGGTGATTCTATCCATCCCTTAGGTGAGTTTGTTAGTTGTCAAAATCACCTGTTCCCCTAGAACAAGTGTATTTGCTCACCTGTTGGGCGATTTTGCTCACCTGTTGGACGATTTTGCTACCTTGTTGGGAAAATTTTCCCTTCACAAGGCGATCTTGCTTCCCATTTCAGTCATGTCCATTATCCCATCCTCCGTTCAAGTCTACTTAGCTATCCATTTGTCTGTCTGTTATCCCGTTCTCCCTTTGAGTCCCCGTTTGGGTCCTTTTAGGAAAATCCATTTTCCCGTTCCTTATACCGTTCTCCATTCTATTCGAGACCATTTGGGTGAGTCTCCTTGTCCAATGCTTATGATGTTCTCCATTCAAGTCATCATTCAGGTTTGTTTAGTTGAGTTTGTTTGTCCATTAGGCGTTCCTGAGAGTTAAATCTGCCAATTGTTCAATGGTTTTAGTTTTTAGACGATTTTGCTAGATTCTTGGGTGATTTTGCTAGGTTCTTGGGAGAACTTTCCCCTTGATAGGAAAAATTTATAAGAAAACTCACTTGTTCTCTGTGCCAGTCAAGTATTGGGTGAACCTGCTTTACCAGATAGGCAATTTTGCTTAGCAGATTCGCTTGTTTCTAGTGTCACTAAGGTCTTGGGTGATTTTGCTCCTTCAGACGATCAAGTTTGCTAGATACAAAGGTGAATTTTCTTAGTCCAGACAGATGACCTTGCAACATACAAGGGAAATTTTGTGACATACAAAAGTGACATTTCTTCCCATACAAATTCCAGAACATGAATCCTTTTAGCCACTGAAAGGCTGTTGTTAGTCGAGTCATTTTCCGCGATCAATTTTTTTTATCATCCATCTTCCTGTAAACATCATTTTCGTCCATCTTAATTTTCCAAAGATCATCATTTCATCAGTCATATCAACTAAGAGTACCTTAGATCATCCTTAGATCCCATATCCATCATCGGTTCATCAATCTAAATCCCCTAGACTTCATTTTAGAGGTCTTTATCTAAGTTGGCTTAGGTGTCTGATCTCGATCATCATAATTTGTACCTACTTAGGATTGTCATATGTCCCGAGTCAATGAATCATCCTTCGACCCAATCAATCTAGTTCCATCTTGAGGTAGATTCGGTGTTGTAATCATCCATCTTGTAGTTCAACCCGATCAATCAACACCTTACGCCATTTAATCAAAAGCTTCTAAACCTAAGTTTAGAATCAATTTCATCAATACAATCCAATCAATCACGTCATCCCATCGATCAATCTAATCCAATTGCATCCTTTATCCATCATCCAATCCCTTATCCAATCCAACCAGTCCTTTTCTAATCATTTAGATCATCCTCGTTTGCATTCTAGGGTATAGCGTCATCTCAGTCATCCAATAATTTTTCTATTTTCATACCCCTTACCCGATCACAAGTAAAGAAACTCATGGTAGAGTAACAAGCTCAAGGTGCCTAGCCCAATGTCCTTCAGGATCCTAACAACAATAGTTCATCATAGTCCAATACTAAGGCCCAAACCACATCGCCTCCTTGCTGATGAAAGCATGTTCAATCACCTCGAAGTCACAGTCGATGAATATCTTAATAATCCCATCAATCTTCAAATGATAGATCATCTCCTTAATGAGCGTGGGGATAAGATCCTCACAACCTTTCTCATGAAGAGTATCTTGAACCACCATTGAGATTCGAGCTATCACAATTTTTCAACACATCACCTCTTGCACCTCTAGTGCCTCAAGATCCTCAAAACTCACAAAATCTCCTAGGGAATTCTTATGTCCCTGAAGGTCCTCCCATAGATAACTGGTATCAACCTGGGTTTGGTAATGTCGTGATGTACCAAGTCAAACATCCCCCTTAGATTCCAATCACAGTCGTAGGAGCATCACCTGATATGAATAATCCCTTTGCTTATGGTATGCCATAGAATCTTCCTCCCCCACCACCTCTAAACGTCCCTCAAGGTCTAATCCCAATACCATCCACATCACCTCTTCCACCTAATCAACCCGATCAACCACCCATCAATGTTGGGGGCAATCCTTTTGCTGCATTACGACCACCTCCGAGATCCACTCCCACTTCCAATCTACCACTGCCTCCGTTTATCCCTCAACAACCACCTCAAGGTAACATTCCAGTCTCTCAACTATCGCAAGGTAACCCACAACAAATGCCCCAACAAACTCCCCAACACATTCTGATTCAGCCTCAACCAATCCAACAACAACCTCCGCAACAAAATATCACCATTCCTTCGCAACAACAACCACCCTTACATTAGCAGTAGGGTAATCCATCACAACCCCCTCATCAGCCTCAAGGTCCTCCCCATCAACATATATCTCAACAAAACCCATTGTTCCAACAACCACCGATAACTCAACAACCTCAAATCCCAACTCGGCCTCTTTATTATCAACCCCCTCAACAATCACAAGTCCACACAAGCTCAACAATCTCACCATTCCATTCCTAGCAACATGTCTTAGTACCTATACCATCTACAAAGAATATTCTATGCACACCTGTTGCATCCAACCCCAACCCTAGTTATGCCTGTCATAATCCGCAACAAGATCAACAACCACCTTACAATACCCCCTCGGAACCGCAACATACCATTTCCCACCATCAGCCTAACCCGCAATAGCCTCCGTATGCATCCTAGCAATACACCACCTACAATTATCAGTCAAATCCCTACTTTGCCTCGTAGTAGTATCCATCTTACCAACAACCATCATACCAAAAAGGTGCTTCCACCTCATACTATCAAGCACCTCCATCATACTAGCAAGGGGGTCCTTCTTCTTATCACCAAAATCTGCCATCACAACCTACATACACCAATCAATATCAGTCGACTCCTTCATATACACCTCCACCCCCTTATGATCAAGCCGCATCCACTCCATCCACATCTTACCAACAATATGCTCCTTACAATCAATCCAATCCATCAAATCCATCTTCATCAATGCCTATTAATAAGGAGTTGGAGGAAGTAAATTCCACATTGAAAGAATTACAAACAAGGACTTCCAAAAAAGTATTTCAAGTTTGAAGAGATTTTTCCCTATCCATTTGATCCCTCAATTTCACTCGTTCCTTTCCCCAAGCATTTCAAAATGCTTAAATTTGACAAATATAAAGGAACTAAAGATCCTAAGAACCATCTTCAAGAGTTCTATTCACATTGCCAAGAAGTCCTCCATAATGACAACTATCTCCTGCGGTTATTCCCTAGGAGTTTGATAGGGGTAGCTCTTGATTGGTTCATGGACCTTCCAAAGGGATCCATCTCTTCTTTTGCAGATATTTCAAAAAAAAAATGTCACACAATTCTCCTTCAATTTGGAGAAGGATATCGATACACTAGATCTTCTAAAAGAAGCACTACATGAGGGTGAAATATTTGCTAGCTACCTACAAAGGTGGCATGCCTTGGCTAGCCGAATGAAATATCCAATTGGTGAGAAAGACCTGGTGACTCTATTTGTGGCCAACGCTCATCCAAAGATGAGAAATAATCTCAATCTTCACTGTGTCTCAGCCTTTGCAGAAGTCATAGAAAGGGGTCCTATCATTGAGAGATCTCTCATCGCTAAGGGATAGATTAAAATTTATAATCCAGACAAAGAGAAATCATCTGGCGATAAGTCTCGCTACTAGAACAAAAACAAGAATGCAGTCAATGATGGTTTCACAAATACCAAGCATGTTCAAGTGGCAAACATCTCACAAAGGCGTCAATACACTCCTCCACCACAACCAATGCCAAATCCCATATTCGTGCCACAAGTCACAGCTCATCCTCCTCAATAGTCCAATCAAAACAATCAAGGCAATAGTAAATGCTCTTTCACTACTTTGGGGGAGCCCTTGAGTGTCATGTTAAATAGGATTTTGCAAGAAAATTATCCGATTACATATCCTGTGACTAAGCCTTTTGATGAATCCAAGCCAAAACCAACCTAGTACAAGGAGAACGAGTATTGTGATTTTTATAAGATCAAAGGTTATTCCATAAACACATGTCAAGGACTCAAAACATATGTCCAAGATCTCATAGATCATGGACATATACAAGTGGATACCATCCAGGCATCTTCATCCAATGCTCAACTACAAATATACCAAAACACCTTCCCTAAACATAACCAAGGAGCCAATACGTCTAACGCCAATCCTGGGTTAGGTAACAACAATAATCAAAACAACAACACCAACAACATCAGCTACAAAAATGTACCTTATAACTATGATTGAATAGTTATGTGAATTATCCAAGTAGAGCTTAGCATATCTATGATTCGTGTCAAAGGAAAAAGACCCTTAGTGTGCTGTTACAACTCGCTGCACCCGTATCTCAGTCCTTAGTCCTTCTACATCAACCCAGTCAGCTCCTGTAAGCTCGCAGTATAATATTCTTGACCACCTAGGAAAGACACCCACTCAAATATCCATTTTGGATTTGCTTAAGTCATCTCCTGTACATCAAGATATCCTCACCAAGGCCTTATAGGATACCCATGTACCTAATGAAATAGATCCCACTCAATTTCAAGCCTTAGTGGGACACTGCCATCATCTTATTAGTTGGGTTTTAGCTAAAATGACATGCCTACCATCAACCCTGATCATAACCGCCCTCTTCATATTGAAGTCCTTGTATCCCGACATAAAGTAAAAAGGGTCTTGGTAGATAATGGCTTAGCCCTCAATCTTTGTACATTAAAGTTCATAAAACAAGTTGGATACACCTCGATTGACTTGAACAACCATGTTATCACCATAAATGGCATAAGGGATTAAGGTGACCTAATCAAGTAATTAGGTTGTGCAAACGAGGGATTAAGGTGGTTAATGAAGGATTAAGGAAAGTGGGATATGATGGAGGATGTGACATTAATCCTGATTAAGGGTGTGCACATCCTAATCAGAGATTAATTAAATTAATCCAGATTAAAGAAGGGTTATGGAGGATGGGACAAGGATAGAGAAAGTAATGAATTTAAAAATAATTTAAATTCATAAAGGCAAATGACTAAATTAAATAAATAGGAGTATTTATTTAATTTAGAGAGGAAAGGGGATAAAGGTAAAGCATTTAATTATTTAAATTAAATACCTTAGGAACATTAGGGAAAGGGGGAAATATTAATTAAATAAATTATTTAATTACTATCAATGGGAAAGGCGGGATAGATGAATAAAGGGACAAATTTGACCTTATGGGAGATGTCAAATTTGGATGTCTACATTTTTCCCCTCTTTGAAATAATGTTAGAATAACGGTGTTTCAAAGAAAAATAAAATATAGGCGACTCAATAGGAGAATGAACTAGAAAAAGATGCCCCAGCGCAGGAAAGGTGGTGTAGGCTGCCGAATCAAAGAAAATGAAAGAAGATACCCTAGTGTCGCGGGAAAATGGATAAGACGGAGGAATGAAGGAAAATGATAGGGATATCTTGATCTTTTTCTCTGCTTGCAGTCTTCTTGGTTGTCTCGTGTAGTACCCACCAAGATCCCTACGGTCTTGTGTTACGCTGGGGCATCATTTGCGCTTGTGGTTATCTCAATGCCTGGCCTGACCAAAGTCCTTTCGACTTTGGGGTGTTGGGATAGCCTTCTTGTTTGTTGTGTTTGTTTCATGCATTAGACACATATCTACCTTGGTTCCTCATACTTTGGCATTTTGTGTCATGCTATAGTAAAAATTAGTGCTCCTAAAGTTGGAAAATAGCATTAGGATTGCATTTCATATTTCATCCCATTGCATTGCATTTATCTCCCCATCTCTTTTTCTCGCCTATGACTAGTGATTCTGGTTGTGCAAACATTCACCTTCCATCTCCTTTTCTTCTCAGGATAAACATGATCTTGATGGGTACAGTTCCTCGTCCACCATCCCATCCATATTCCCTCATTTTTATAATGATTACAGGTAAATTACTTTCCATTAAGCTCAAGCAACCCCGATCCGCAAATAAAGTAGACCTACTAATCCCTTCCATCACTATGCATGCCCTTATTTACATTCATGCTCGTGCTAATTTAATTCAAATATTAATGATTGTAAGGAATTTAATTGCATCCCATCTCGTGTGGAATTTTCATTATCATATTTATTTTAAGTTGTTTAGATTGACATAGATTTGTTATTCTAAGCATCTTAAATTAACTTCATGTCATTATCATATTCATTTTAAGTTGTTTAGATTGACATCAATTTTTTATTCTAAACATCTTAAATTAGATTCATTTTATTATCATTTCATTATATATTAGTTCATCTCATTATATACATTGCATTATATGCATACATCCCATTTGATTCATCTATTGCATCCTATTACATTTTACTTTCATAAACACATCACAATAACATAATCCATGATACCCATCATAAAATTAAAAGAAAATGCACATACATCACCATCTACATGACAAATCATTAGTCCGTAATCATATCATACATCCCATCCTGCATCACAAATGTTAGGCATCATGCATATCACATAAGTCATCATAAATGCATACATTACATCATATCCATCATGGCTCATAATAAACACATCCATACATAAGCATCCATCATATCACAAATGCATAGTGTAAATAAGGGCCATCACATAATACATAAAATCCAAAAATATCAAGTCCATAACAAAATCCATAATAAATTTCCATCATAAATACATGTCTATCATTTGTCATTGAATAATATATAGGTACAAAGTTCCCCTAAAAAATGGGGACCACATCAATGAATAGACTGATCTTTGTCTAGTCTATGTTGTGGAACCTATGGCCTCTGACCCTATCCCCTATCTATACACTCTACACGTCAAAATATGGATCCTGTCATCCCTGTCCTCTCTATCCTATGCTGGTTCCATCTGATCTCTGAGGGGAGTCTAGCACTAGTCCCCTGTGCAGGGGAGTCTCTCAATAGCTACTATATCCTCGGGTGTGTGTCCCTACTGATGGTGACGGTGTTGGAATTTGTGGTATCACTCAGATGTAGGAAGGTATACGCTGTGTAGGATCTGGGACCTCTCTAAAATAGGCCACCATATAGTAGCTAGAATACCTCATGTACTCATCCCTCTCTACCACCTGACCCCTCGTTGTGTCTCGTTCTGCCCTATACTGGTCTCATAATCTAGAAATTTGCTTCCTCTCCTACTCCCATGCATCCACTTCCATCCTCATTTGATCCATCTGTGCCTACATCTGTGCCATCTCCTGTACTGCAGCATATCTGTCACCCTGCATATTCTGTACCCATCTCTCTACTGTCTCTGCCCTCTCTAAAACCACCTCGAGTCTCCTATCACTACCTCTACATAGTCAGTTCTGTCTTGGAGCTCATCCCACTCCCTTAGCTCATCTCACTCTCTCCTCAACCCATCCATCACCCTCCTCATCTCCTCCCTCTCCTACCAAGCCTCATCCATCACCCTCCTCATCTCCTCTCTCTCCTACTAAGCCTCATCCATCTCCCTCCTCATCTCCTCTCTCTCCTGTCGAGCTTGATCCCTCTCCCGCTGCATGGTATCCCTCTCTAACGACATCCTACTGACCTCATATGCTAGAGCCCTGTAGTCCCTTTGTCCCTCCTCCTGCAACCTCTCTATCTTTTCCAGTAGTTTGTCTTTGTCTGCCTATGAATCCTTGAATCTATACTCTGCAACTCTGAGTCTCGCACGAGCTCCTGTCGGTAGTACTGCTGGATCCTCGGGCGACAGTGGTACATATGGTACCATCACAAGAGGCTCTGCTACTATAGCCTTTGGCTCCACAAGCTGTTCCTACTCTCTTGCATCCTCCATCACCACATCCTCACTGCCTCTCCTTCGTTGTCTACCTCCTCTCCTACCCCTCTGTCACTTCCTTCGTAATCTCCTCTCATCATCTGACCCATAGCCTAGTGCCCCTAAAATTAGTTGCACTATCATGATCCATCAAGGACTATGCACCACCCATCATGCAACGTATCTCATCATCACCCCTGCATCCGCCTCTCCTCCTGTCCTCCCTAGATATGGCACTGGTCGCACATCCTCCCACCTTTGTCTGGATTTTTTTTTCTGTGATCATCTCACCCCACAACCACTCTCGGGTAATCTGACAGAATCTCTAAGGCTCTGGTGGGGTATCTTGCATCACCCTGAATTGTCTAGTCACACTGTTTGGTTGGTGGAGCTTGATGATATGCAGGTCCCTCCCGATCAGGTAGCACACTGCACAAAGATATCCTTTGTGCCTCCTCTCGTTCTCTCTCCATTTGCTGAACCATCATGCCATACATGGTCTCCATATGATCTGATCTCCTTGTAGATCATCCAACCTCCTCCTCCATCCCTCTAGATCTCTCACTTCTCCATAGTGCAGACGCCAGCCGTACTCTACCCCATACCAGTATGCTATTGGTAGTCTCTCATCATGATCTCCCACTATCAACACACCTGGCCTAGTCACACTGATGTGCTCCTAGGCCCATATCTGCAGCAATGTAATGTGTGTCATGCTGAGGGATCTCCTATAGAAAACAATGTGCATATCTCTATATAGATGAGCCAGTATACATGCACCACATTGAAACTCTCCCTCTCTCCTCTCGACGATATGTCACACAACCTCAATAACCTTAAAGTTGTAGAACCTCCTGCTCCTATCTAGCAATAGAATCTTGCTAATCAACCCACACATGTACAATAGTAGCAGAGGTACCCCCAATCCCAAAAATCCATCCAAATCTAGGTTTGCCCCCTGGATAGGGAGATCCACTCTTCCGAAAATCACCTACAGACTCTTCTCCCACACTCGCCCTTGGCTCCACGTCTAGCTAACTAGGTGCCCTATGATGGGTATCCAAAATATCCTCCATACATCCTCCAATGTCACTGTCATCTCCCCTGTCGGGAGATGAAACATGGACGTCTCTAAGCTCCACCTCTCCATCAACGCAGTCAGCAAAGGTCGATGCACCCTAATGTTGGGGTACCCCAACATGTGTAGTAGACCCACCTATGCTAAGGCTATGTGGTCCTCCTCACCATCGCTGCGATGGTAGCCTTTAGTACTGCCGAATGTCTCTCGCGCGTACGAAGTGTGTCCAAACTCTACATCCAAATCACACACCTTTGTCGATCATCCATTCTTTCATCTTTTTCTATCATTCTTTCAGTCCTCCCTTCATCATTTTATCCCTTTTTCTATCTTTTTCTATCTTTTCCTTTCTTCAATCTGCGCCCTTGACGACTTTGCCCCTTCCTCTTTTGTCCGATGAATTTTCCCTTTATGGGGAAAATCCATTTTTCCCCACTCTTTATCGTTGTTGCCCGTCGTCTAGACGAAGCCCGTCTGAGCGAGTTCGCCCGTCCGGGCGACTTTTCCTGTCTTGGCGAAATCTCTCTCATCACACAAGTGAGTTCGCCCGTCCGGGCGAGTTTTACCAAATGGGAAAACTTGCCCGTGTGACGGGCGGGTTCCCTCGTGGGCAAGATCACCCATCGGGTAGGTGGCCCCGCCTGTCTTGGGCGGGATCCCCATCGAGTGGGTGACCTCGCCCGTCCCGGGCAGGCTCCCCATTGGACAGGCGGCCTCGCCCATCGAGCGAGTGGCCCTGCCCATCCCTTGGGCAGTCTCACCTATGGGGTGGGGGAGTTCGCCCATCTCGAGCGACCTCGCTTGTCTCTCGGGCAGGTACGCCCATCTGATGGGTGGGTTCGCTCATCCGGTGGATTCACCCATCCCGCGAGCAGATTCACCCCTTTCATGTATTCGATCCTCCCCCCAGGCGATTTAGCCTCCAAGACAGACAAATTCACCTCTTAACCCGACTGTGCCCTTCAAGGGAGATTTTGGCTCTTTGGATGGGCAATTTTGCTCATTCGTCGGTAACCCATTTCATGTCTAACTAAATCCCGAAAACCCAAAAACCCACATATGCGAAAAATTTACAAAAATTAACTGAAATCACATAGAAGGGTTTTGACGCTAACCTGGCGGGGTACTGCACACTCGTAGTAGAACTCACACACCTCCTAGCCTCGGTGGATGAGCTCATCGTCCACAAACCCCTCGTCCTCGCTCAACATGTCAGCTATCCTCGTCACTTCCTTCCTCTCTCTCTCTTGTTAACTCAACTTCCAAATGTGCAAATGGTGAATAGTAATTTCTAAAATTACTATATATTCCTTTTCCCTCTTCTTTTTAACCCTTTTAAATTTTGGGTATTTTTACCCTTTATTTAAACCTCTTTTTAATTTAATTCATCCCCTTTCTTCCGCGGGCCGCCATTTGCACCCCGTTCATTTGTTTTCTTTCATTCAAAATCCATTTTTCTGGGTTTTACCTGCTCTACTACGTGTTACCCTTTATTTCTCCATACCCTTTGTTTCTCCATATTGCGAAGTCGCCCGGGGCCCCTTTTTCTTCCCCGTCCACCCTCTCGAGGGGGCATACCCTGTCATTTTCCTTCGTTCCTCCGTCCTATCCATTTTCCTGCGACATCGAGGCATCTTCTTTCATTTTCTTCGATTCAGCAGCCTACACCACCTTTCTCACATTGGGGCATATTTTTCTAGTCCATTCTCCTATCGAGTCACCTATATTTTTTTCTTTGAAACACTATTATTCTAATAGTATTTCGAAGAGGGGCAAAATATAGACATCCAAATTTGACTTCTCCCATAAGGTCAAATTTTTCCCCTTTATTCATGTATCTCGCCTTTCCCATCGATAGTAATCAATTAATTAATTTAATTAATATTTCCCCCTTTCCCTAATGTTCCTAAGGTATTTAATTTAAATAATTAAATGCTTTACCTTTATCCCCTTTCCTCTCTAAATTAAACAAATACTCCTATTTATTTAATTTATTCATTTGCCTTTATGAAATTAAATCAATTTTAAATTCATTACTTTCTCTCTCCTTGTCCCATCCTCCATAACCCTTCTTTAATCTGGATTAATTTAATTAATATCTGATTACGATGTGCACACCCTTAATCAGGATTAATGTCACATCCTCCATCATAGCTCACTTGCCTTAATCCTTCATTAACCACCTTAATCCCTTGTTTGCACAACCTAATTACTTGATTAGGCCACCTTAATCCCTTATGCCATTTATGGCATACCCCTAAGTCAACTTTTTATTAAATGCTTTCTCCTTTTGGAGAAGGCAACCCCTTCCCAGTGTGAATTTTTAATTCACATTTATTTTTCCTAAGCTTTTTAAGGAATTTTTAATTCCTCAAAAGTGTAATCACCCACATGGGGATAAGGACCTCCTTTATGAGGATATCTTGTCCATTCCCAAGGTACAAGGAAGTACCTCCAGCTCATGTCCTTCTTTACACCTCACCCACCACATGTCAAGATGTGAGGGCTTGTGGTGCAACCATAGTAGGAGGGTCCTCAAAGAGAACAACTTGGACCGTGCAGCAAGAGTCACACAAAATATGGAGGTAAATGCAGATACAAATATTCTTATTATCAAAAAATTCAATTACATATAGTCAACCACATCCAGGCTTATAGATTGGGCTCACAGGCTTGATACAACATGCTCAAAATGTGGTGCTCATACATGCGAGCAAAAATCTTACAGATCAAATTCTATATTCTTCTTAATATTCCAAATCTTGATTTTCTACTATCCTAATTAACTATTACAAGCTTTATATCATATCTATAGATCTGGAAACATCCGCGTTGGCCAAAGATCATTACAATCTTCGATGAAGGAAACGTAGTGTGTGCATGAATAGGTCAGCCTCAAATTTGAATTTCTCCACAGTAGATGCATATGATGAAGTGTGGAGCTAAAATTAAGGTCGGGGACACTCCATGAAACAATTAGAATCACAACATCAGGATCCACAAGCTACAGGAAAGATCTGTGAGTGATCAAACTAGCCGTTAGGTTTAAAATTATTCCAGGGCTAGTTCCAAAAAATATCACTCAATATGAAAGTGATAACTTTCCAAAAAAAGATCCAATCGAGCTGAAAAACTTGGAATAAGGAAAATGAACATGTCCACGATGAAACCATAGATCCGCAAGGTCTAGTGAGAAAACATGATGAAATATCAATTGTCCAAATTGAACTAGAAAAGAACTGAACAAGAACAAAAACTGAATGAAAATATTTTTGGTTGATGCAAGATTGCCAAGAACCAAGGATGCTCCTGCATCAGACATTCAGGGTTATTTGAAAATTGAGTCCCTCACTTAGTAGGGGCTAAAGGAAAACCAAGACAGTCTACCTCAGCCTGAGAAATCCAAAAAGAATCCTCCATTGGTCTACCTTTCTATTTTACAAGATATTCTCTATACTGTCTTCCATGAGTTTTCCTCCCATCTCTGATATCCAAAATCAATTCTATCCCATCTAATTGTTTCTTAGGAAACTGGTGTTCCAACTTTGTTGTACTTTCTTCACTGAATTTTGCTTCATGGTACTGATGTAGATCTGTAATGTTGAATATAGGTGATATACCCATGTCATTCGGTAACTCTACATCATATGCATTTCTTGAATCAAAATTTTTCAAGATCTTATAGGGTCCAAACTTCCTCATCTTCAACTTGTTGTATGTGCCAATCGGAAATCTTTCCTTCCTCATATGCACCATCACTTCATCTCCAACTTTGAACTTCTTATGTCTCCTCTTCTCATCTGCTCGTTCCTTATATTTTTGGTTCATATCTTCCAATTTTTGTTTCACCTAAGTATGCACTTTCTTCATATGTTCTACAAATTCCTCTAGTCTTACACTACTTTTATCTTCCTTACTGATGTCTCACAACTATGATATACCTCAAGGATGAAATCCAGTAACAATATCAAAAGGTGTCTTTCCAGTACTCCTGTTTATTGAATTACTGTAAGAAAAGTTTGCTTGTGCAAGGAATAAATCCCAACTTCCAATGTTCTCTCCAATCAAACATCTCAAAAAATTCCTTGAACTCCTGTTTACTACCTCTATCTATCCATCTATCTGTGGGTGACAAGTAGAACTGAACTTCAAATCTATCTTCAACTTCTTCCAAAGCGTCCTCCAAAAGTAACCAACAAAATTTGTATCTTTGTCTGAAACAATACTCATAGGTAATCCATCCAATCTGACCACCTCCTTGAAAAACAAGTCTGCTACATGCACTACATCTATTGTTTTCCTACAAGGTATGAAATGTGTCATTTTAGAAAATATGTCCACCACCACAAATACATAATCATTACCTCTCTGTATCTCCAACAAACCAAGTATGAAATCCATGCTGATATCCTCTCAAGGTCTTTCTGGAACTGTCAAAGGTTTATACAATCCAATATTCTGACTACTCCCTTTTCCAACTTGACAAACTCTGCAATTCTGCACAAATTTCCTAACATCCTTATGAACCTACAGTCAAAAGTAATTCTCACTTACCAATGCTATTGTCTTATCAATTCCAAAGTGTCCTGCTAATCCTCCACTATATTTCTCCTTCACCAAGTTATCCCTCATTGAACTTTAGGGTATACACAATTGATTCCCTCTGAACAACATATCCTCCTGAATGAAATAATCCAACCATTGAATCCTATCCTCCAAGACTGGTTCTTTCCAAGATCTCCAAGGTTCTGCAAAATTTGGGTCTTCCTCATACAAGTTCTTCAATTCCTCAAATCCTAATACCTCCACTCTCATTCTTTCCAGTAAATTCCTTCTCCTACTCAAAGCATCAACAACTCTGTTTGATTTTCCACTCCTATGCTTCAAAACAAAAGTATAAATCTACAAGAATTATACTCATCTCATGTGTTTCTCATTCAAATTACCTTGACTATTCAAATACTATAAAGCCTGATGATTTGTATACAACACAAACTCCTTAGACAAAAAGTAATGTCTCCACTTCTTCAAATATTGAACTATGGCATAGAAATCCTAATCATACACTGAATACCTTCTTCTATCATCATTCAACTTATCACTAAAATAAGCTACAGGTCTTCCCTCTTGACTTAATATTGCTATCAATAACTTCTCTTCCCTCAACCTCTGCAAAACTTGCCTTATGTGCAACAAATGATCTTCTACCATCTTATTGAAAATCAAGATGTCATCCAAATAGACAATCACAAACTTACCCAAGAATCTCTTCAATACATCATTCATCAACCTCATGAAAGTACTCAGTGCATTTTTTAGTCCAAAAGGCATCACCAACCACTCATACAATTCTTCATTTGTCTTGAATGATGTCTTCCACTCATCTCCTTCTCTGATTCTGATATGATGATATCCACTCTTCAAATCTATCTTTGTAAAGTACTTATCTCCACTCAAACAATCCATAATGTCATCCATCCGGGGCAAAGGAAATCTATACTTCATTGTGATCTTGTTTATGGCTCTAGATTCTGTACACATCCTCCATTCTCCATCCTTCTTAGGTGCTAACACAATAGGTACTGTACAAGGAATTAAAATTTCTCTGATCAAACATTTTCTCAACAATTCTTGCACTTATCTATTCAATTCCTCATTCTCTTCTGGTGTCATCTGATGTGCTGATTTATTGGGAAAATTAGCTCTAGGAATCAGGTCCATGCAATGAATAATACTCCTTACATGTGGCAATCCATTAGGTACATTATCTGAAATGATAGCTTCATATTCTGTCAACAATTCATTTATCTCCTCTGGTTGTTCTTCTACATGCTTCAAGTCTTCAACCTTCTTAGGAATCAAGGAATAACACATGCTCTCATGTCTCAGTCCATCCATAAATCTTCTTCCATCAACCAAACAAATTCAAGCACTCGTACAAACCTCAGTTCTAGGAACATCCTCCAAAGGTAACAAAGTCTGCTTCATCCCATTAGCAACAATAGTATATATGTTCTTATTTCCATCATGAATATCCTATCTGTCATACTGCCAAGGTCTTCCCAACAAAACATGGCATACATCCATATGTATGATATCACACAAAACTTCATCATGATAATTTCCTATCTTCAATTTCACCAATCATTGTTCACTTACTAGTATCTTATGGTCATCTTCAATCCATGCTATCTGATAGGGATTTGGGTGTTTCAATCTTTCCAACTTCAATTTGGTCACCATTTCTTCAAAAACTAGGTTCTCATAACTTCCACTGTCAATAATCACTTTGCAACATTTACTAGCTACCTTGCATCTAGTTCAGAACAAATCCTTTCTCTGCAATGACTCCTACTCCATCTCACTTTGACATAATACTCTTTTGTTCACCAACACTTCTCCTTCTTCTGGTCCATTAGATGATCCAACATGCTCCTCCTCAACAAAGGCTTTTATTCTACTATTCTCTATCTTTCTTCTTGTCTATCCATGATTACATTCAAATGCTCTATATCCTTCTCCACCACGCTTATAAAAAGTTCCTCTGAATAATATTTTCTCCTGTCCTCTACCACCTTTTCTATAAACCCCATTCCGGTAACCACGATATCCTCCTCTTTTGTAATAGTTTCCATTATCTCTACGATATGAATTATCATTCTTATTGACTTCCTTATCTTTATTTTGTTCTGCAAAAGATACTCTTCCTCCTCCAATAAATATTTTTCCTCTTTGAAATCTTCCACCTCTTCCTCTTTGTCTCTGCTCATGTCTTTTATTCAGCTTCTCTTATGCTTTTAGGGCACACTAATATGCCTCCTCCACACTTAGCAACTTAATCAAAATGATCTCATCTTGTATAGACAACCTCAAACCATTCACATACCTAGCTAATTTCTTGGTCTCATCCTTAGAATATCCTAATCTGATATTCAACTTGTATAACTTCTCAGTATACTTTGTCACACTTGACTCCTTCTACTTCAAATTCTGCAATTTTTGAAACAAACTGATCTGATAATCTGTAGGCATAAACTTTGTCTTCAAATTATTCACCATCTGATCCCATGATTTTATATTCTCTTTTCCTTTTCTTTTCTTATCTGTATGCAAATGTTCCCACCAAAGGGATGCATGTCCTTTTAACTTTGTACAAGAAAATTTCACCTTCTTGTCTTCTGTGGTACCTTCAAAATCAAAGTACTTTTCCATCTCTGTTATCCAATCAAGCAATTCATCTGAATCCAACTTACCATTATAATTCAGTGGATTGAAATGTGGCTTAGTGTTTACTCTGGTTAGGGCTCTTATGAACCTCTCTTCTCCCTGATCAAGGCCAGTTTGCTCTTCTCTTTCCACTTCTTCATGTTCTACTTCTTCATCACTCACATCATCTACTGGTTGAACTCTCCTCTGGGCCATTTTGACTGCTTCCAATCTAGCAGCAATTACTCTTAACATCTCCATTACAATTGGTTTGCATTTCCACATGCTCCATTTCCTCTACCATTTATTCTTCCTTCCATATTTACACAAGTCCTCTGCAACTGCAGGTCGGATCCTTAGTCTTCCACCCCACCAAAAATCTTCAACAGGACTTCACAAACTCTAACGATCTCACAAAGAACGAATCTCTCTGATACCAAACTGGTGCATCCACGATAGAAGGGTCCTCAAAGAGAACAATTCAGACTGTGTAAAAAGAGTCACACAACAAAAGAAACATGAAATATGGAGGCAAATGCAGATACAAATATTCTTATTATCAGAAAATTAAATTGCATATAGTTGGCCACATCTGGGCTTACAGATTGGGCTCACAAGCCTGATACAACATGCTCAAAATGCAATGCTCATACATGTGAGCGAAAATATTACAGACCGAATTCTATATTCTTCTTAATCTTCATAATCTTGATTTTATACTATCCTAATGATCTATTAAAAGCTTTATATCATATCCACATATCTAGAAACATCTGCGTCGACCAAAGATCATTACAATCTTCGATGAAGGAAACGTAACATGTGCATGAACAGGTAGGCCTCAAATTTGAATTTCTCCACGATAGATGTATATGATGAAGTGTGGACCTAAAATTAAGGTCATGAACACTCTATGAAACAATTAGAATCACACCTTCAAGATCCACAAGCTATGAGAAAGATCCGCAAGTGATCAAACTAACCGTTAGGTTTGAAATTATTCCAAGGCCAGTTCCAAAAACTATCACTCAATCCGAAAGTGATAACTTGTCGGGAAAAGATCCAACTGAGCTGAAAACTTGGAATAAGGAAAACAAACATGTGCACAATGAAACCATAGATCCGTGAGGTTTGGTGAGAAAACATGACAAAATACTGAATCTGCCAACTTGAACTGGAAAAGAACTAAACAAGAACAAAAGTTGAATGAAAATATTTTTGGTTGATGCAATATTGCCAAGAACCAAGGATGCTCCTACATTAGCTTGTGATTTCTCAACTCACCCTAGCCCTTGATCTTGTCCAAGGTGGTTGCATCTTGACCATCCATTGCTTAGCAGCCTTTCCCCTAAAATTAGAGGATTTGCCCTCATTTGCAAAACTTGAACCTTGCAACTTAGAAGCATTCAAGCATACTTGCACTCTCAAGCATCCACCATTGTTGCAACCTTTGAGCTCATTTTGCATCCACATTGTGCATCTATCAAAATACCCACTTGCATCATTTTATTCCTCATCTCAACCACATCGTTTTGCATCTAGTTTCATGCTATTTTCCATTGAAAGGAACAATATTCTTCCTGGTGCTATCTTTTAATCTTCTTTGAAATGATTGTACTTTGTAACACCATCTCAAAGAGGGGAAAAATGTAGACACCTAAATTTGACCACTTATATTTGGTCAAATTTATCCCCTTTCGTCTAAATATCCTCTTATCCACATTAATTAAATAATATTTTTATTATTTAATTAATACTCCTAAAGTCCTCTAAATCCCTAAGGTATTTAATTATTTACTTCACCCCTCATCCCTTTCCTCCAAAATTAAATAAATAATCCATTTATTTAATTCCATTTATGTACCATCTACCATAATTCACTCCTAGTCTTAATCCCCCTTGCTTAATCCTTTATTAAGGATGTGCACATTCCTAATCCATGATTAGGAGGTGTCACATCCTCCAACTTTTGCAATTTGGCTTCTAATCCTCATTAGTCACCTAACCTTCCTCTAATCCTTCATCAAATAACCTAATCAATGCCCTTTGGTCAACTCTTCCCATCCCCCAAGGAATTTTTAATTCCTTTTTGTCTTCCCAAGGTCTTTTTGAGGAATTTTTAATTGCTCTCTCATCCCCCAAGGAATATTAAATTCCTTTTCACCTTCCCAAGGAATATTTAATTCCTTTTATCATTCACATGCATATTAAAAAGGAATTTTTAATTCCTTTGGTCAACTTTTTGATTTTAACCATCGATCCTCTCCCAAGAATCAATCTTGGCCATTCATTCATCTCCCCCCTTGTTAAATGACTAACACTTAGTCATTTTTGCATTCACCCATTCTTTCACATTCTCAAGCATTCTCAATCTCATGCATCCAAGTCTTCTACTCTCACACACTACCATCTTGCATCCATAGCCATACTTGCATCCAATTCAAGCAAAACCAAGCCGTTATGTTGCTGAAATCGATCTAGGAGTGCACAAATCAAACGATCAACAAAAATACAATCAACTGATCAACTTGGATAAGGTATATCACTCTTTTGTCTTTCATGTTGTTCAAGTTCAACTAAGCCAATCTTCAGGTGTTGTTTGTGTTTTTCCTTGCTTGCATTTCATTCGTTTTGCATTTTAGACTAGGAAAATTCACCTGCACACAAATCAAATTAATTTAATTAGGTTAATTCACCCCCTTTCATGCTAACATTTTGTTGGGGTTGGGGCCATAGCTCGGTTGGCTAAATCTTTCCTGTTGCAGGAGGTTGGTCACGAGGTCTAGTCTCCCCCACCCCCGTGGTACCGGAGGGCGTGTCGCGCCAGTGCCGTCGGTCACGTTAAAAAGTTTACCAGGCACATTGCAGTTTATAGGGGGTTGTGCTACCCGATTCCTGCAGTCTAATAAAAATAAATAAAAAATAAAAAAATGTTAACATTTTGTCTTATTAAATTAAATACATCAAGTTATTTAATTTAAATCCCTCAGTCCTCTTATTTAATTAAATAACCCTATGTTGTTTAAATTAAATATCATTTCACTTTCCCCCTTTTCATTAAATCATTTATTTAATGAATATCATGAAATTCCCCTAATTGACATAATTAAAAACTTTGTTTTAATTATCAATTACTAATAAATTTAATTCCCCCCACTTGCAAGGGAAACTTTTGCACATTCCTCCAAAAAGGGAATATTCCCATGGAATATTTCTTCCCTTTTTGCACATTAAAATTTTGTTTTGATTTGCTAAATATCTATTTTTCTCACCCATGAGAATATTCTCTTTCTTCACTCATTTGAAAAAAGGAATATTCCTTTTTGAAACAAACTTACAAGCCCTCGTGTGCAAGTTAACTTACAAGACTTCTTGTGCAAGTCTTGAAAGTGTGTTTGTTTGGATTAATATGAGCCCTTGATTAAATATCATCTTTCATTTTCAACCCTTGATGGGAATCCATGATCCATGCCTCCATCTTCCTTCCTTTTTGACCATTGATTAACCCTTTTGATTTTAACCCTTCATTTCTCATTTGCTCTCCTATAAATAGGTCACTATTTGGAGACAAATAGATCCATCTTTTAACATAAAACTTATACTGTTAAACTCATTTGCACTTGCAGTCACATTTTAACATCCTTTTAGCTTAATTTACTTGCATCATTAGCTTAAAGCATCCATTAATGACTTCAATTATAACAAAGGTGCATACATTTAGCATATTTTGTAACTAGGGTTTTAATATTTTGAAGTTTGCATACATTTAGAGTAGATTTGCATGCACGGGCATATCGATCATCTTAGCATTCATCATGTTAATTTAGCATTTAAATCATGTTTTATCACACATCTTTCATCAGTTTCATTGATTCTCTTCAATAGAATCGATCAAAACAAGTTCATTATTCAAGGGATTGGGAAAGGGTCACCATTCCACATCAATGTGACACCACTCCCCCAATAGGATAAGTTTCAATGTCTTAGATTAGAGGTTTGTCAAGCTTTCATGATTTAGAATGTTAATTTTAATGGCTTCTTTGTCTTTGTTTACAGTGAATGATATTATTGGGATTAATGCTTAGTGGGTTAAATATGCCTCAAATTCGTATGGATCGGGTGTAGTTAGCCTATACCATGTCATTGGTCACACATACATATCCATGACTCCACCAAACATGACAAACAATTTCTTTTACCTTAATAAATTGAAATGTGAGCTATTCTAGAAAAAATCAATCACATAAAACCCTACATGAAATATGTCAATAATTTTAGAGTTTTGTCTTTTACCCATGAAAGCCACAACTACATAGATTATATCAGTAACCAAGAAAACTATAGCCAAATATACAAAATAATTATGTAAAATAATGAAATAGTTGCATAAAACTTTGAGTCAATTATGTAAAAGTAAGAACCAAATGTGTAGAATCAAATGAATTCACTAAAAAAAAATATACTTGAATAGATTGCTAATCAATTATGCCAAAATCTCTGAAAATTGTATTGAAATATGATTCAATTGTATAGTTTCTTAGAACAGATGTGTGATGTTGCTTTTCCTCTTATAGTTATTAAGTATTAGAAACAAATTTAATATAATAAATATTAGAGTTAATATAATTTATAATATGCAATGTATCAAAATAAATGTGAATAATTAATGTAAACTACAAACATGTGAAAAATAAATAATTAACTTAATAAATGGAATAACACTTCCACACAGATTAATCATATTAACACCAAAACTGTATATACAATATTCCCAATATTGTTGAATTGGTTTTCAATACTTATTTGAAAATCACGAAGATGTTGCTATCTCACACTCAGAGGAATGGTTACAGGTCTAGGCTCTCCATGGCAAGGAAACACCCCTGGAGGAAACCAGTTCTTACACATAACCCAACTTGTCTCATGGGCCTCATGGTATAAATAACACAACCTTGGATAGGACACTCTCGGGTGTATGTTGTACCCTGAGTTGGACACAAACTATGTGCCCCTTCTCCAAATTCCTCAATGCCAACCAGTGACTCTAACCTTCACTCTTTTGTGCCTTCTGAATTCTTGTGTTTTCTCAATTAATTCTTTTTCTTTGTCTCTTCTCTCCTTGAATGTTCTCCCCCCTTTCCAAGTCTCGCATAAATGATTATATAAGACTTTAGGGGTGGTTTACAAACCATCACACCCTTTCACAATGATTGCCTTTAATAATTATTAAAATAAATAATTATTCTTCTACCTTTTTAAGAGTTTTTATACATACTCTTTATTAATATCTTTTTTAACCAAAGGATCATAATATCCTTTATTTTTATATCCCCCTTTTAATTCTAAAGGGTTATTTCATAACTTTCTCTTCTCTTAGAGAAAAAGTCACATAACATTTATCCCCCTATAAACTAACTATTGTCCTTAGTAGCACAAGATGCATCTGCATCACAACTATTTAAAAAACACATGATCAATAATTGAAGATACTAACATTGAATATTTGTATTTATTGTTTACTGTATCTATATTATTTTCTTCTTTTAATTTATAGATCACCCTTTTTAAGTATTATTTTAAATTCACAAGTAATTTTAATAAAATCATTTTTCCAATAAAAATTATGATGAGAACTATATATATATATCTTATGAAATGTAGCATAAATTTATAATAAATTTATAATTGAAAAGATAATTATACTTTATGTGTTTAATCTCCTATCCTTTCAACTTTATCATTTTACTCACTCATCTATCTTCTTCAGATTATTAAAGTATTACAATGTGATCACA
Organism: Sequoiadendron giganteum; assembly: GCA_007115665.2. NCBI lineage: Eukaryota > Viridiplantae > Streptophyta > Pinopsida > Cupressales > Cupressaceae > Sequoiadendron > Sequoiadendron giganteum. The sequence continues at coordinate 550,035,541 of CM021100.1, forward strand.
CAATAATTACTATGCATATCCAATACTATGTGGTCACTCATAAAAAGTATAATCTATATACTTAACATACATTCCAAGATGATATTCATCCATTCCGAACTACATGAATATCCTCTATAATGTACAAAATAATCTTAGTCTTATACAATAAGGCAAATGTACAAGGGTATCGGGTTGATCAAGTCCAATAACAATGTACAAATTAAAATAAAAGATAATACAAATAATAGCAATAGAATAATAGTAAATTATTACCACCTAGAGAGTACTTCATAAATAAATACTAGTTTTAATATTCCTTTAAGAAACTAGGTTAATTAGATCTCAATATACTTCTAGGATGAATATTTGTTCAATTATATTTTTGGATGAAGTTTTAGCTATAAAAATGAGGATACCTCACATCTCCAACCATGTTGTAAACCTAATAGTAAAGTGGAACATAAATTTTTGTTGGGTATCTCATCAAAAAATTAAATATTAAGTAAGGGTACATAAGGAGAGGAAATATTATGTTATCCCATAAATACATGCCTAGGCTTGGACACCTATTGATATATGATATTATTAGATTGTGTATGAAAATAATTAGTATAGATTTATAATTTTAATTTTCTCAGAGGTTGTGTCTCCCTTGTAAATATTTAACATGCCCCCATGTTTGACCCTAATAAGAACCTATTTGGTTTCATATCCTATATTATACTATTTTCACCAACTCATTTCAAACATATTGTCATTTTAAACAAGCTTAAAAATGTGAATCGAAGGACCTGTGGGTCATGGGCCAATAATTTTCTTACACTAAACATGTCAATGTTTTGGTTTTAACTAGTCATAACAAGCATAGTAAAATTATTTCCTAAATATACAAATTTCACTATTACAAATACTAAATCACTAATTGTTATATTGTAAACACTTACAAGAATATTTCTTTATATATATTCATTGAACTACCCTCACACTACATACCTAAGTTCCATCAAGGTTATTGGGTGATGTCTTTGAAATATAATGACAATACGATTCTTTATGAATAGATAATATCTTTCGTCTCTATTTTTAAGATCATTCTTACCATACATGGACTAAATTCCTAGATAAAAATTGAAATATCACATACAACAACAATGCACTATTGATATACCTAATAAGATAAGGTATTCACTTAGTATAATACAAAAAAATTACCATAATATGTACAAATTAGACAACTCTTTTCCCCATCTACTATAATAAATAATAATTAACATCTACTCTACCTTTAATTTAGATTGTGTGTATAAGATTATTCAAGTGCTTGATTTATTAGTGTATTAATTACAATAACATGGTCATTTTCTAAGAAATATTAATGTGGTAAATATTTGTTCTATTCTTATTGGTCAAAATTAAAGTTTGACTATAGAATTGAATGGTGTTTAAGAATATAACTACCCCCAAAAAAAAAAAAATTTGACTAAACATCACTTAGTTAAACAATGCAAGATGTATGTTTATTATTCATAACTTGAGTAATTTAATTTGAAACCATTTCCCCCTCCCAAGCACTAACCAGTTTAACCAGTTTTCTCCATTTGTCTTAGCTTTAGAATCTTTCATTGCTTTTGTAAACATGCATGATAATATTTATGTGGCATACATCTTATGAAATATTATCTATGAAAGTAAATTTTTTGATGGTTGAAATGAAAACTCCCAATCTAAGAATATTTACCTACCATGTTCAATATGAATTATGGATTCATTTGGATCAAGGCTTTTACATTCAATTATATGACACACATTTCAATGATTGGCAACTTTCTCTAGACTAGAATATAGCAAAAATACATTAAACCCCTAGAATTCCATTACTTCCATCAATTTTAAATTTTGATCATCTTGAATTTGAATGGGGAGTTCTTTTATGCAAATATCAACATTAAAATTATAGTACAAGAATGGAGTCAAGAGTGGATCTAATATATTTTTTTTTTTGTAGACCAAACAACACGAGAGACTTCTATCAAATTTCTAGGACTCCAACACTAATGATTGACAATTTTTTTGGGATCAAACAACATGAGACCTTACTCAAAATCCTATAATTTCTTGACTTCCAATAGTTTTATTTCAACCATTTTGAATTTGAATTATGGCTCCATTTCTAACAACATCAAAATTCAAATTATAGTACAACAATGAAGTCAAATGTGGATGCTATGATTGACAGTGTTATCTAGACCAATCAACACCAAAAAAAACTTACCCAAAACTCTCACTCTCATCAATTTTGTTGCTAATACATTCACTAAAAATAATGGGTTCAATATTACCATCATCACTATTCAAAATGTAGAACAAGAATGGCATCCAAAGTGGGTACTAATGATTATGAACCGAACAACGAAGGAGACCTTAATTAGAATTTAGGACCCCATAGTCCATGGCTATAATAGTTATAGGGGAGAGGGGCCCATAGTAGGGCTGAAGCCTATACTGGGGACGAAAGTAGTCCCACGTGGGTCCCATAGTAGACCACCTTAATATGCAATTGTAAACCGAATTTCACCTAGAAAGTCAACAAAGGTACTAGATTCACTATACCATAAAAAATGTATTATAATCGGTTTATATTGTCCTAAACACAAATAAGTAATCACAGTCTTACATGTCAGAGAATATTCAAAGCACATCTAACACCACAAACATACAAGCCATATAGATTCTTACTGGCCCGTAGCTTTACAACTTGCACCCACAATAAAATATTAGTATAATCGACAATCCCCTTTAATATCACCACTTGCATTAGCTCACAACCACTATTTTAATACAAGTGGCACGAAAAGAAAAACTACAAGTCAAGAATTTCCCATCACCAAATCCAATTGAACCCACCCCCTATCCCAGTGTACCATCAATACAACATTGGAATGAAATGAAATCATTCATAACTGTCCCATCTGTCAAATCCATTCGCACGACAACTAGTTCAAACTCCTCTTTTGCCACCTGAAACCACCAAAACAATGGCAGTAAGGCCACCACAATCACCTGAACAACAAACAAAAACTGCATGCCATAAATGCATACATTGCAATTGAAGGCGCCCAAAAAAACTTCAAATTTGAAAAAGGAGGACGAAATTAAAAACTCCATACCAAACAACATTGAAAATATAAAGATATTTTCAAATTCAAAATTGCATTTCCATTTACCACATCTCACTTTCATATTCACTACAACGTTTTCCTGGAGGCAGACGGACAAAGAGGACAAGAAGAAGCAACACCAACAACACACTATTAACATCCAGGTACTCTACACAAACAAACTGTTTATGCCTATGAATGCCAATCTCACACTTATTGTTTATGCCTATGAATGCCAATCTGTTCAATGCTATGCAAGTGATTTTCACCATACAATACATACATTTTCTTTTTCATATAAACTATTCATGTCCATACGCTAATATGTTGTATGCGATGGTAATGTTTCTCAAAAAAAATTGTTACTCAACATCTGGGGTTTCAACTTACACTATTTGTCAATGTCCAAGAAGTTCTTTTCATTTTCTGGGTTCTTATTACGTTGTCTATGCCTCCCAATATAGATCTGTTATATTCTCTATAAAAGTTATGTGACCCACAAACCTGTAACTCAATATTCGGGGTTTTAACTTACAAAGTTTATGTTTGTCACGCCATTTAAGTTTGTTTGTTAGAATTTTCTTATGCTCAATATGGCTGCCAATATAGATAAGTTCTATGCACCCTTACTGCTTTTTGAGCATATGAAAATGACAATTACATCTGGTGTTTCAACTTTATTTTTTTTATGAATGTCAAGTAATTTCAGTTCAATTCTTGGTATTTTTGTTATGTTCTATATGCCTGGGTATATAAATCAGTTATTTGCACTCTAACTGTTTCTCACCCACTACCCTTTGACTCAATATCCGGGGTTTCAACTTAACACTGTTTATGGATGTCAATGCTTTCGAGTTCCTTACAATGTGATTGTTAAACCCTATGTGATTGTTGCACAAGGCCTGCTCACTCTTATTAATGGCAATGCCATTATTGCAACAAATTCTTTTTAACTCACTAGCTAGGGTTTCGTCTTTTACTGTTTATGATTGTGTATGAATGTTCAATTTCAACGTTTTCATATATCACAAACTTGTAACTCAATATCATGGTGTTTCATGCTTGATGCCTGTTGATGAATGACAATGAATTTCAATTATCTACATTGTTAGTTCCAATCGGCTTTATGGCATTACACAAACTCCTTTAATTTAAAAAAAAAGTTTTAAACATGTGCAATTCAAACAAAATAGTATAATCACATAAAAATTCAACACTTACCAAATTTACCATTATAAACTATTAGCTAGCACAATAAAGGAATTAAAAAAAACAAACATGCATCACTTTGTCTTTAAGGGTGTTCAATGGTGTTTCTTATCATTGTTTCAAACATGTCTCAATAATGTGTGTAGGTTAAATATAAAGTTGGTATGAGGTCCAAACCAATGAAGAGAGCCATAACAAGGTGCCTGCATGTAAAAGAGGTATTTCATTCCCCCCTGAAGAAGAACAAAATGTAGAAGCGGAGACAGTTGTCGTAGTTACTTCTCCATCAGGTAGGCAAACAACAACATCACGACATTGGGAATCGACAATGAAAGATATAGTTAATCATCAAACAAATGACATGGTGGACAACCAACATGAGGAACATAATGACAACCTGACTCTTCCCTCAACCCCTACCTCACTTTTTTGGTTGGCAAATGGATCTATGCATATGGGTAATGACAATCTAAGTCTTCCATCACCTCCTGCCCAACCCTCTTGGTTGGTAAAGGGAGCTACTGAAGAGGGTTATGATGGTTTATTCCTTCCCTAGGCCCCTACCCAACCATATTGGTTGGTGGATGGAGCCAAAAAAATGGGTATTGTCTTGCAATGCGAATAAGAGCAAGGAACTTATTCATTTGCTTCTCCACCTGACACTTTTGCCATACCATAATTGCTAGATTACTATGCAGATTTGAGAAACAAAATAGAGCAAAAGGAGGAAGACTGAGCTAGAAAGAAACAAGATAGGAAGGAGAGAGAGAAGGAGCAAGAGATAGTTCAAAGGATACAAGATAGGAAGGAAATAAAGAAAAAGAAGGACCAAGACCGAGTTCAAAAGAAACAAGATAAGAAGAAAAGGTGGGACAAGATGGAGCAAGAGAGGGTTCAAAAGAAACAAGATAGGAAGGAAAGACATATAAGCAGTCCTAAAAACCTGTTAGCACACAACCATGCCTTGTTTCAGGATATATTGAACATACACATCCCTCTGTTTGGGGAGTTGAATGTCAAGTCAAGTCTTAGCCTAAATGTAGGCTGCACTCCACTGTCTGTTGCAAATAGTTGTTCAACACCGTTGCATGTAACTAGTACTCAATTTACAAATGCAAATGAAAATCATGTGAGGACAACTCAGAACGCACAAGCAGGAGACGAGAACACATCTCCATATGTTTATCTTGGCATTATTTATTGATGTTGGGAGGGACCATCACTACAACTATATGACTGATTGACTACTTTTTTGCTGTGTATTCCGAGCTGCAAGATATAGTTAAATTGTTGGCTGTTTAATTTTGTTGTTAGGGACTGTAACACCCTCATATTAAGTAGATAAATTTACCCACCACATCACCTCACCACTTGTGCATCAACCCATATAATTTTTTTTTAAAAATCGATCACTTTGCCACCTGTCAAGCACATTTTATGCTGTCCAAAATGGGCCGATTTTTCCCTTCACTTGAAAGTGGAGCCCACCCACCTCCTCAATCGGCGAGAACCTCTATGTACACAGGATCAGATGACCACATGTACACAACAACCTCGCCACCCTCAACCATCAGTTTAGAGCATTAAACGCTTGCCACCTCCTTTGTTTCCTCCACTGACCAACTTGCCTTATGCATCGCTTCACATTGACTTAGACTGTTGGGCAAGTAAATCGGAGATCAAGGTTCATTCAATGCTCCAAATTCTCACATACCCCGCCCACTTTCATTCCTTTTGTTTGCAAAAATTCTCGACTATTTTGTTTGGTTTTGTATCGAAACATGTTGAGCCATGCATTGACGAGGCTTCTTTTCATGAAATAATTTTTAGTATTTAACCATGTTGCATACACTGATAGTTTGTAAAGTATAATGATACATAGTTTAATACTTAAATTCTTTTCTAAAAAATAAGTCTCTTCAACGCTATAACCTCCAATGCCACTACATATTTTTGTCCTATAATATGTAAATGTTGTTGTCAACATTATGCACATTCGTATATTTAAGATTTGATATCAAATGGATTTGTTTATTGGTTTATTAAATGGATATGTTTATGGGCCTAATTAGAAAAATGATGTCCATGTTGGCACTATAGTGCACTTGCTTGTCAATGGAAGTCTGCTTAATTATACTCAAACTTTGTTTATGGTGATTTCTTGATTAGGTTGAAATGTACAACAGACTTCGCATAACTATTGCATGTATAGAACATTATGCATTAACAACCACTAACAATATCATTTGAATCTTCATATAGTCATGTACACAACATTGGCAACATCATTGACATGATATAGAATGTATAAAGTGCAACAACCTCTTCTGTATAATATAATGGAATTGGTCATGGGATAGTCTTGGATCTTTGATGTTCTCGTGCCATTTGATGTATGGAAATATTGGCAGTGATGTAAAGCAAGTGGTGATATATTAGGGGAGTGTTGGTTATACTAATTTTATATTTTGGCTACATGTTTTAATGCTACAGGCCATTAACAATCAATATGGCTTGTATGTTTGTAGTATCGAATGTGCTTTGAATATTCTATATGTAAGACTGTGAATAACTATTTGTGTTTGGGACAAATATAAACCGATTATAATAAAATTTTGCCGGTACAATGATTACAATTGCTAGAATTAATTATTTTGCTTACCAACAATATAGAATAGCTATAATTGATGAGGCGGAATACACACACACACACACACACACACACACATATATAATTGATGAGGCGGAATACACACACACGCACACACACACACATATATATATATGTGTGTGTGTATGTTCAAAGTTGACCCGCCCTGCTTCTTTTTGTTTGTTCCTCATTACACAATCAATCATTGTGCAACTATATATATAGACATAGTGGATGTGCATATGTATCTATATGCACTAATCTATGAACATTCATACCTATGTTCATATATATGTATGTGCACAATAACTTTGTAGTTAAATTTGGAAGGTTGTGTGCCATGCACTTGTATTATTCTATTCTTTGGTGCACTTGTTTATTAACTTTTATTGCATATAAATGTATGTGCATACTTTCATAGATATATGCATATACATATGTACATGTATGCATATAAATATATGTATAATTATGTATAGACATGTATGTACATATATAAACATGTATGTACATATATGCATCTACAAATATATGTGCATATACATATTAAAAGCATAGGTGGCACGGTCACGTGGCGGACAATTCAATGATGACAGATTATGGCTAACCATGTGAGGAAAGAAACCTAAGAAATAGTAACCCATTAAAGACAAAGTGATGCTAGATAGAAGCATTATTTTCCTCAAAAAATAAAGTGTGTTTAAGAACACAAAATTTGGAAGTGTTCATAAACACCCTAGATGCCATACACTTCATTAAGCACATTCTGCATGCACCAAGAAAACCATAAAATTCCTTCAATTTAAGAAACACCAAAATAATATGATCAAAATCAGCGAGACAACAAAAAACCATTTATTGATAGGAGAAAGTGGTAGAGCCTTAGTGAGGTTAGAAACCTCACTTGTATAGTATGGATTTTCTCGATGTTGTGTCTTGTTGCACTCACCTTTATCCTGCTTGCTGCAAAAATAAATGAAAGGAGGGATGAATCAATAAATAAATTTTTTTACACAAAGAATATTACACAAATGTAGGCAGTGCTTAGCTTAATACACAAAAAAATTAGTAGTTTGTATACCTTTCAATTGCAACCCACCATCAACGAAGTTTGGAAGGAACAATGAGCTGGACTGAACATGTATTTCTTTGCATGTCAATGGAACATAGTGAACAAGACACAAAATGAGAAGGTGTTAGCCGAATATACCATAATCTCTATGATATATAGACATACATATATGCATACATACATACATATATATATCTATATATGTATATATGTATGTATATATATATTTATATATTACATACATATATACATATATATACATATGTATGTATATATGTATGTATGTATATATGTATATATGTATACATACATATATACATATATACATACATATGTATATATATGTATATATGTATGTAATATATAAATATATACATACATACATATATACATATATATACATACATATATACATACATACATACATACATTTGTATATATATGTATACATACACATATACATATATAGATACATATATATATATATATATATATGTATATATATATATATATATGTATATATATATATCTATGTATCTATGTATATGCATACATATACATATATATATACATACATATATATATATGTATATATATATCTATGTATATATATGTATATGCATACATATACATATATATATATATATTGCTTCATCAATTCTAGCAATTATATATTTTTGGTAAGCAAAATAATTCATGCAACCAATTGTAAACAGTATAATGTAGAAACGTGTGGACCTCCAAACATAGGGTGTATAGGACCCCCTTAATATGCAATTGTAAAACAGTTTTCACCCACAAAGTCAACAAGGGTCATTGTACCACCAAAATAGTATAGTATTATAATCGGTTTATATTTGTCCCAAATACAAATAGTTATTCATAGTCTTAAATATCATAGAATATTCAAAGCACATCTGATACCACAAACATACAAGCCATATTGATTGTTAATGGCCCGTAGCATTAAAACATGTAGGCAAAACATAAAATTAGTATATAACCCACACTCCCCTTAAATATATGTTGTTGCTTATGCTCTAACATAGTCCATCTAAAAGAACAACTTCATTCTTTATACACATATTGCTTGTTAATGGCATCTAGCATTAAAACATGCAACCAAAATTTAAAAATTGTATAACCCACACTCCCCTATAATATCACCACTTGCATTACATCACCGTCAATATTTTTACACATCCAATGGTAGGAGAACAACAAAGAGCCAAGACTGTCCCACCACCAAATCCAATCCAACTCACTCCCTATCCCACTTTGTATAGCATACAACAGATTGACATTGAAAGGCTTAAAGAATTAATAAAAAAGTAATGGTAAGATTGGAAATTAGAAATTGGAAAAGATTGAGAAATGCATTTTTGAATTTTTAAATCTATAATGGTGGTTTTTTATGGAGTCTTTAATTTGTTTCCTCCTTTTTCAAATTTGGAAACTTGTTTGGATGCCTTCAATTGCAGAGATTGCATGTATTATGGTGGGCTTAACACATTTTTTTTGGTGGTTGCATGTGGCAAAGGAGGAGATGGCAACTGTAGTTGAATGTCTGTAGTTCCATGTCTATATGAATATGGAATTAATAAAATAGTGAAGTTCTTCTTTTCGATGGAGAGTGTAATGCATCCTACATTCCATTGGTTAGACTCTCCATCAAAAAGAACAACTTCACTTTTTTATTTGGGGAGTTTAATGTTTGCAGTTCCATGTATATATGAATATGGAAGTGAGTCGTGGTAAATAGAAATTGGAAAATATGGAGATATGCATTTTTATATTTGTAAATCTCTTTATATGTTCAATGCTGGTTTGGTATGGAGTCTTTAATTGCATGACAAAATATCTTCGAATAAAAACTAGTAAACTCATTTTCATATTTGGGAATACCAAAAAAATAGCAAAGACAAATTGCATACTAAAAGTTTTTTGCATTGTCGAACAAACGAATACAAGTGCATGACAGATAACCCTCTAATTGTGAATCAATCAACCCCTTTCCATGTTTGGTAGTATGAATGAAATTATATATGTATATATATATATATATATGCATATATATATGTATATGTAAATATTTATGCATATATATATGTATATGTATATATGTATATATGTATATATATGTATATATATGCATATATATACATATATATGAATATGTAATTACATATATATACATATGAATAAGTAATTATATATATATATATGTTCTTATATATTTGTTATTATATATATAATGTATATATAAATATACATATATAAGAATATATACATATATATATAGTGCAGGGTGACGTGGCGGTCTAATTTTATTATATATATATATATATATATATATATATATATATATATATATATATATATCTTTAAATGGCATAAAATCTTCGAAATGAAAACATGGAAACCCATTTTCATTTTTGGAAATAACAAAAAATATCAAAAGCAATTTGCAGAGTTAAAGTTTGTGCAATGTCAAACACATGAATAGAAGTGCATGCCACCAAAACCCTATAATTGTGAACCAATCAAACACTTTCCATGTTCGGTATTAACAATGAAATTAAGAAAAGCATGGCAAAATTTGATCGAAATTACAACCAGTGCTACCATTTCCATATTTCTGCATTGTCATGAGATTATTTAAAACAAATTGCAGAGTAACAATCTGTGGAATGACGAACACACGAATAGCATACCAATGAAGCCATTTCCATATTGTGCAATGAGGAACAGACTAATGCAAATGCATGGCAGAAAAACTCGAAATGATAAACATTTAACCCTATGTATAATAAAAATAGTGTAACCCTATGAATAACAAAGAAATGCAAAAAAAGAAATTGCAGAGTTAAAATTTGTGCATTGTCAAAGATGGGAATACAAGTGCATGACAGAAAACCCTATAGTTTTGAACCAGTGTAAACCTTTCCATGTATGCTAGTAACAATCAAATAAAATAAACATTTCATAGACATAACTATTGTGCATGGAAGAACATAATAATATTATTGCATGCCAGAATATCTTCGAAATGAAAACCAGTCATACCATTTTCATATTTCGGAATAACATGGGAATATTATAAGCAAAGTGTAGCAGTAAACTCTGTGCAAGGAGCAAGACACAAATGCAAGTGCATGGCAGAAACCCTCGAAATGATAAACATTAAAACCTTATGAATATATCGTAGTAACAAACAAATATATTGTAACCATTTCCATATTTTGGAATAACAAAGAAATGTAATAAAATAAATTGTAGAGTTGAAGTTTGTGGAATGACGAACAAACGAATACAAAACCAGTCAAGCCCTTTCCATATTTCGTCGAACAAGTACAATAGTAATGAAAAACCATATAAACTAGTCAAACCCATTTCATATTTTGTATAAGGAAGCAAATATGAAAAACACAATGCAAAGTAAATGTTGTGCAATGAAGAACAAAAGAGTTCAAGTATAGAGGAAAAGAAAACCAGTGAAACCATCCCGATATTTCTTTTTATGAATATTGTTGAAAGAAATATTTTCACAAAGAAATTATTTGAAAAAACTAAGTCCATGGTAGAATACCGTCCTATTCATAGAGACTGGTAGAGGTCGAGTGAGGTTGTAAACCTCACCTGAAAGAGAAACGGAGCTATCGAGAGTGTAGAGCCGAACGAAGAAGCGTGAAGAGCCGAACAATGAAGCATGGAGAGCCGAACAAGTTTCAGAGCGAAACCAATTGAACAATCGAGAATGTTTGCAAACAACAAGAATGAGAGTAAGCGGGATATGCGAGAATGTGAAGCATTGAATGAACCTTGATCTTTGATTAACGTGCCCGACAGTCTGAGTAAATGCGAAGCGACGCGTAAGGAAAATTGGTCAGTGGAGGAAACGAAGGAGGCGGCGAGCATTTAATGCTCTAAACTGATGGTTCAGGGTGGCGAGGCTGTCGTGTACACGCGGTCATCCAATCCTGTGTACATAGATGTTCTTGCCGATTAAGGAGCCGAGTGGGCTCCACTTTCGAGCAGAGGGCAAAATCGGCCCGTTTTGGACACGTCGGCGTAAAACGTGATTAACAAGTGGTGGGGTCATCGATTTAAAAAAAAAATTATATGGACCGATGCACAAGTGGCAGGGTGACATGACAGACTAATTTTTAAATTTTGTTTGGTCCATGTGAACCTGCAAAATTGACCCACCCTACTATGGGCCCCTCTCCCCTACCATTTTTCTTTTGAAGTGGGTTATAAGAAAAAGAAAAACGAGAAGCAAAAAATGAGGAAAGAGAATGTTTGTTATGAACCAAATTTAAAAGTAAAACAATTAACATCAATATGTCACCTCCTTGCTAGTGATAACACTTGCCCAAAGTAGAATGATACAAGGGGTGGCTTGTGTGCATAGAATGTAGCTTGGCACTAGCTTAAGCATGGCGCACCATTTTGGCTATGACCTGTTAAAAAATGGTGTGGCATTCGATCGGGTGTTATCCTATGTTGAATCTACTTCTGCTTATGAACTATTCAAAAGATTGATAATATTTATCATTCCTTTGGACATGCTTCCTTTGAAACCTTCCCTTTTTATTATATTTGTCATTCCTTTGGACATACATCTCCTGTGGTCTTTCATTATATTTTGATGTTGCCCGATGTACGAAGTGTAAAAATCGTTGGTTGTGCACAGAGATAATGGTTGACAAACATGAACTGGAAGCTATCCAAATACAGTCGTTCAGACCTTGATAGAGGAATCAACCTCTTTTTTTAACTCAATGAATTGTGTTTCAGACCAGACTTCCATAAAACTTAACCTCAGACACATTACTTTCCTTTTATTTATTTATATTTGGTTCTTGTTATAATTCTTTCCAATAGATTTCCAACATATTAAAAGAAGAAAAAACATAGTCCATATTCAACTTGAGTCATACCTATAAATGCGATTTTCTCCCTCCCAAGTATCGAATCAACTAGCTAGTTGAGAATCCCTCACGAACGGAATCCTTATACCTTGAATAAAGGATTGAATGAACAAGTAAATACGAAGCATTCAATCTCTGGGCAGTATTTGTTGGTCCTTTGAAGGGTTATCAATTTTGTAGGAGTCGTTGATCTCGCACCTATTACATATCAGGGTCATTAGGTAGCTGAGATGCTCCTGTTGATGGTATAATGATTCAATTTTCACATCGAACAAGCTTTTGTAGTATGTTAGCATGAGAGAAACTCACAAACTTATGTTTGGTAACTCTGGGTAATTTTCAAGCAGTAGAAGGGGGCCTAATGATGGTTGGGAATGGAGACCCAAGTCGAAGAAGTTTCAAAAATCTCACAGTTGAAGTTCCCGATCCAGTGCCTTATGCATGTACTTTATAATGACCAGGTGAGAAGATTTGAATGGAATTTTGCCTTGATTTTAACATTTTAAATCTATAGCTCTCTGATATGGGGTGAATTTCAAATATTCAACTTTTCCACTCTATCGAATAGTTGCTTCGACCAGACCAAACCCCTTGGAATAATAAAGGTCATGATTTAGTTGAAGTCGTCTATGAAGGGGCACAACTGTTGGATTATCTGTCCATTCATTTTATTGAACATGTAAGGTAAAAGAGATACACCGTTATATTAAGAAGTATGCCATATAGGTTTTTCATTATAAGAATCGATTTTTTCTTATTTCTTCATGTTTATGAATATCTTAGAAATTATATACTGTAGTTTTTCTTGGTTGATTAGTTGTTCCAAAAAATGATTTGGTTTGTTGGAACTTAATGTCAATAGTTTTGTGATAACACTCAAATTCAAAATAATTTACATAGATATAATGTATACAAAAATTTAAAGGTTGATATATATTTAAGCTTATGTTTATGTTCAATGGTGTTATTATTTAATACATAATTTTGTGTCATTTTCCTCATCATTGAACCTGATTGTGGGACAATGAGTAGGACTTTAAAATCCTAAAATTAGTAAATTGACAAAGTAATAATGCAAGGTATAAAATATATAGAGGATAAAAAATGCATTCTAAGTGCTTTTAAGTAAATCTATTCCTTTCACATATCTTAGAACCTTTTTTAGACAAATCGTGATGATGCAAGTAACTTAGATATTAAATCATAAAGGGGAAATATACTTTTCTTGAATGTGGCAACTTGATTTTAGGAGTTTTTTGAAAATACTTAGGTATAACCTACAAAAAATGATTAGTATAGCCTAACATAATTATTTATATAAAATATTGATAGGATCCAAGGATATCACTTCTCCTCACTTTCAAGGGTTTTAGTTTAATTGGTTAAATCTTTGGGTTCTCATTATGGAGATCCAACATTAAATCCTCACAAGGACATCTAATATGGAATTATGAGTTGTCAGAAAAATTCAAAGATAGGAAGACCTAATCATTAGGCTTTGATACCAAATTTGATGTCAATTTTCCTCTTATAGTTATTAATTATTAGAAAAATATTTAATATAATAAATATTAGAGTTAATATAATTTATAATATGCAATGTTATCAAGATAAATGTGAATAATTAACATAAATTACAAACATGTGACAATTAAATAATTAACATAATAAATGGAATGACACCTCCACATAGATTAATCATATTAATAATCATATTAATATCAAAATCATATATACAATATTCTCAATATTGTTGAATCAATGGTTTTTAATACTTATCTAAAAATGACGAAGAGCTTGTTATCCAACACTCAGAGGAATCGTTACAGGTCCAGGCTCTCCAAATGCCTCAATGCCAACCAATTACCCTAACCTTCACTCCTTTGTGCCTTCTGAATTTTTGTGTTTTCTCAATTAATTCCTTTTGGTTTTCTCTTCTCTCCTTGAATGTTCTCCCCCCTTTCCAAATCTCACATAAATACTTATATAAGCCTTAAGGGGTGGTTTCCAAACTATTACACCCTTTCACAAAGGTTGGATTTAATAATTACTAAAATATAATTATTCTTCCACCTTTTTAAGAGTTTTTATACATATTATTTATTAATATCTTTTAACCAAAGGATCATAATATCCTTCATTTTTCTATCTCCCTTTTAATTCTAAAGGGTTATTTCATAACTTTCTCTTCTCTTGGAGAAAAAATCACATAACAAGATGTATCAT
The DNA here is from genome assembly GCA_007115665.2 of Sequoiadendron giganteum. Lineage (NCBI taxonomy): Eukaryota > Viridiplantae > Streptophyta > Pinopsida > Cupressales > Cupressaceae > Sequoiadendron > Sequoiadendron giganteum. Next base: position 550,050,772 of record CM021100.1, read on the forward strand.
TCTATGGATCAATTACACCAAAAGCTCTACCAAAAAATTGTAAAATTTGTAGAATACAAATGTGAAAACCCTTATCAGAAAGATAAATTAGATATTTTAAAGTTAGGCACCTATAAACCACAATTAGATTTTTATAGAAAAATAAAACAGTGAACGAATTCTAACAACATAAAATAAAGATTAAATGAAACCCTAATATCTGCAATACAATGATTTCTTTGTTGTGCAACTATGTCATTTCTTGAAATAGATGTACTGAATCCCCAAATAAATGTGTCAAAAGGTATGAATTGTGATTATAGGTTACAAAGTATAGTACACCAAACTGTTAAATGGATACACAAAATCCTGAAATGGATGTGCCAAAAGTCTAATCAAATGCATCGTTCAAACCTATAATTGTCAAAACACAAAAACCTCACAAAAACATTAAATTTCAAGGACTTGAGGGTCCCACCCGACGTGCCAGAATGTAGGATTTAAAAAATGAACCATGAAAGTGAAAAATAACAACAAATAAACCAAACTCACAATCAAACTCATAAATCAACCAATAGAGTATAAGAAAGTTACATAACAAGAAATACAACAATATTGCACACAAAAAATTGTTGAATGCAAAATACAAGAGGGTAAATTAATTATTCATTAAAACATAAAAACCCTCATTAATATTTAGATCCACATCAACTTTAATAATCTTTAATATGTTAGAATGATTTATCATGAAAGAAAACAACATAAACTAAAACACATCAACACCATGCATAATAGAAAACCAAATTTGCATGGAAAATCCAAGAAGGAAAAAACCACGATGAGGATTAGCTCACAATATAAAGTAATTGCAACATTGAATACAACAGGCTCACTACCTAAAATAAAGAAGGGCTCACTACCAATGACTCACCGCCAGATTACATAAATGAAGAAAGAATAAAGTTATAGTGAGAAATCCATCTCAATGCAACAAAAGAGTCCACCACAACAAAACCAACACATCCACAACCTTTCTGAAGATTGTATACACCTTCTGTTCACTATTTCCAGTAGTATAACTCACTAAAGCTCACACTACACTTCACAAATTCTCACTTCACACCTCTGCAATTTGCATCACACTCTACACACATCCTCCATCAACATAACACTTATTTATACCTTCTTCAAACTTGAAAACATTCTCCAAGGTCGACTATGTAATGCCTCGCCACGCAACCCTAGAGGAAGTTACAATTAACTACTTAAATGAACTATTTTTTTTTTTTTGTTTAAGTACAATTAATAAGCAAGTTCACTAACTAATGCCAACAATCTCTAAGGTTATGAGACAAAGGTTATATAGAACCTCAACAAAAAACATGAATATAAACCATGACAATTATTTAATTAAGAAATAAACACATACATTCTAATTAAGATAAATTACATCAAGCATAAGATATAGCTTTCAATTTCATTAATCAAAATTAAACAATAAGATTACATCTCTCATTCCTCAAATGAGGTAAGTCCAATAAACATAATTAAAATTACAACTTCCCACCTCGATAACAATAGAGGGGTAATAAATTACAAGAACAACTGAAAAGAAATAAAGCAAGAACTGAAACTGAATCCAACGAGCTCTCCAATTAGAAGTCTTGTCCACATGAACATGAAGAAAGCCCAACGGATTTAGGTGCATGCCACCCAACCAAGTGGAACCCAAAGGACCACCCCCTGTGCTAGGAGATAGTAAAAAGGAATCCTAACCAAGACCAACACCTCTAGACACAGGCTAAAACAAAACTAAACCAAATTGAAACAACCAATCACATGTACCACACAAGTACAACACTAGTACATCACAAGTACAACATAAGTACAACACAAATACAACTCTACATGGTCACATTGCTTCCAGAAATAAAGCAGATCAAGTATGTTAAGGGAACCATAAACATAATAATCAAATACCAACCATGGTCATATCAGGTATGCTACGGAAACCATACCCACAACAAACAAGTACCAACTGTTGTCCTAGACAGAGTGTTATCACACAGTTCGTCATAAGTTACCCAAGTGGATCTTCATAGGATTCGGATAACTTGGTGGCCTCTACCGATCCCCTGGCCCTCATACTTACTAATGCGGGATTAAATACCTTACGTATAGACAGGATAGATGACCTTGCCATTCTAGGCCTTCCCACTCATCCCAAGTCTAAACGAGCCCTTGTGTCTATGAGTGAGGCCAACTTAATCTTGATTAGTGAGAAGTTAGTCTTAATCTTCTAAGTATTGATTTAATTTCACTTGATTAAACTACTTTCAAAGGTTACCCAATCTTACCTCTTTGGGCTCTAGCCCCTAATGGAAGCCACTCTTCTACTTGACAACACACATTTTTGACCATACTCCAAGGGTACAAAGTGCAACAAACAAGATATCACGACCACTCCTTTCATAAGAGGCGACATAAAATAAAACTCACTCCAACACTGGAGGCAACAAATCACATAACAAGGTCACTCCTTACAAGGAGACATGGATCCCATAATCCACTCCTTCCACAGGAGACACAAAACATCCCCGTTCGTGGAAACTGGGTAAACACTGACTAGACACCATGCACTACCCAAGGAACTCACAATAGGTGGACAAACATGACACGACAACCCACATAATATAAGATCCCCATCAAAAAGACTTGTTAACCCCGACTGAACAAATTTCCCCAAGGCGATAACAAAAATAGTTCACAATCAAGACGAGCAAGAAGATAAGAGTTAAATCTACTTTGGATTCACTAAACCCATTTCCTCATTATCATTCGACGATTTATTGCATTAAATAAATTGAATTAAATTCGTCCTTTCAAATAAGAGAGAAATAAATTCTAAATAACTTAATTTTTCTACTTGCATTTAAATAGTGATAAAATAACCAGTTAATTCCATAAGTTGAAATTCATTTATATAAAATAATTATTGCTTCCTCGTTTCAATATAACCATTTAAAAAAAAAACAATCAACTTGACTAAAAAAAATGTTTTATTTAATATCAAAACTAATTCCCCTTTTAAAATATGTTTTAAAGATAAAACAATGATTTAACTAAAGTCATTATGTTTTCAGTTTCCCAAATCACTTTAAATCATGCCTTTTTGAAACAACAATTTCCTATACATACTAAATTTAAAACCACAACTAAAAAAAAAACATATAAATATATACACATTAAAATCATATAAATATATATACATAATATGTATATATATATTTAATTATTTAATATATACATATTATTATTTTTAAAACTATATAATATAATATTAAATATTATATTATAGCTCTTATTTTCAAATATATATATATATATATTAATATTTTCTTACTATACAAATATAATATTAAAATATTAAATATATTTTAATATTATGAAATTATAATATATAAAATATTAAATTGTATTTTAATATATATATATTTTTTCTTTTAAAAAAAAAAAAATTCGAATAGAAAAAAGTCAACACCTTATAGGGGCGCGCACCGTGTTTTTTTATGGGAAACTCGCCAAACACAATGGGGCAAACTGTGGGAATACATAGCCGACCCCATTTACATGGGGTGACTGTGTATTCACACAACCCTTCCCCAAACACCCTGCGCAACCAGTGAGGGGGGTCGCGCTGGGTGTGGCTCCCTCCCCAAGCGCCTCCCATTGGGGCGCGGTGGGGAGGTGAGCCCCCAACACCTCCCCACAAAAAAATTAATTTTAATTTTATTTTTTTTTTTAATAAAAAAAAACGGCCGAACCAGAAAATGCGGATTTCTTTCCGTCTTTGCTCTTTTTTTTTTCAATAAATTTTATTTGTAAAATTTCGCCAGCATAACCCCCCGTTTGGCATGATTTTTAAACAAAGAATATATATATATCAGTTTTCAATAATAAAATGTACAAAAACATTTGAGAAAACCAAGTAAACACAGACATCTACAGTCAAGAGCAATATTTTATTTGAAGCATTTTGTTTCTAATAAGAGATTTTTCTTTAAATTGGAAGACAAGAAACAACAGGGTTTATTTAAGCAAATCTAACAGAGGAATTTAAATGTCTTTTGTAGCATGATTTTCAACAACAACAATTGAAACTTAAGATTTCAAAACAACAACTAAAAATAGCAAGAACCTGATTTCCATGAGTTTGTGAAGAGATCCAGCCGGTGCTCAGCTTCCCACTTCGATTCCTCCAATCTTCACAGTTTCAATCCAAAACCCACAAAAATACACAAATCCTCCTCTCCTCTAATTTCCAATTTTCAAAACTTCACGCTCTCACAAATTGTGAAGAAAAATTCAATAATAGAGAAAATTCCAAAATATCAGTGCAACCACCCTCATCAATTTCAGAAAACAGAAATAGAAAATATCTCTAATTTCAATTTTTGCATTCAAATTTTCTAAAATGAAATTCAAAACATTTTCTTTTAATTTTCAATTTCAACCAATATAACAATAACTTCAAAATAAATAACTTAACTTATTTCAACATCATAAATTTAATTAATTAATAAAATAGATTTAATCAACGATTAAATTATTTATTAATTAAATTAAATTAATAATAAAATAGATTACATTTCAACATAAACCAGATAAAGTTAATCGACAATTTAACTATAAAAGCATATATTTTAACCTTTTTCAAATTTGCAATAAAAATTGAAATCAAAGCCAAAAGACAACATTAAGGCAACTTAACTCGACTAACACCTGACGACACACTATGACTAGGGTGATGACTTGGCACGAAAAACCCTGCTACTATCTCCCAATCGAATACCGTTGGGCAATAGACACACTCAAACCTGTGAAACCGGGTGGAGTCGATGTCCTGTACCTATCAACCTGCGAACAAAGAGTATATCCACATTCATAAACATGTCATAAATAAGGCACACCGTGAAGAGGAAATCACGGAATCGCAGGGTGCTCGCAAGCGAGTGATGCAATACCATCCCCTTCACCAATACAATGTAGCTAACTGACAAATCTAACATGCTAATATAATCCAAAGCATAGACATCATTAATTTGAATATCCATTTATGTTAGTTCAAAACATGACATAAAGATAACATCATATTAAAATACCATCACATCAAAAGATAACATTAACGTCGCTTTATAGATAGCGATCAAATAGCAGCCAAGTACCATAGTCAAGGTACTAACAAAAAGTACACATGAAAGGTATCTGAATATCTAGAAACACATCAAAGCAACATAACAACACAAGGACACACTGTCCAACCAAAAGGTAAAACAAAGGGGTATTACAGACTATGCACCTCAACCGTGTAAATTCAAATTAGGCGAGCACCAAAACATTCTTACAGTGGAAAGGAATGAAGGAAAACTGCATCACACATTAACTCATACCTAAATTCACTCATACACACCACACCACACTTCCACAAACATTGAAGAAAATCTATAATTAGTTTAAACACCCAAGGTCGTCCAAACCTATGTAAACAACATTAAACAATTAAGTACATGCTTCCTTTGATCCAAAGATAAATTACGAACCACACACAACATTTGAACACAATACATATGGAATATTCCACAAACACCCTGAAATCCAACAAATTCCTTCACAACAACTTTCACTTGAAGAAAAAACTCATCTTGTACACCCAGTTAACATTCCACACGCTGTAACTCAAGAAATCAACTTGTGGAGCACCAAAACATGAAAAAATTCAGTTGAAGGTAGATATGAACCTTATTAGCACACTTCTAGAACTGCAAGACCAAAAAACAAAATGCAGAGAAATGGGAAGAAAAACCTTTTCTCCCAAATACCACTTTAATGCACAGTTCACACACCGGTGAACACAACTTTCTTTGCAAAATGATATAGAATAAGAAACTCTAGATATAACACCTATGACTACCTCTAATCAACATATCTAAACCACACAAGCATATCTTCAACAGAAAAAATATGGAGAAAAACCAAAAACACCACTCTGTATGCTAGAACACCTCTACAACACACAATTTCCTCTTTTTTTCAAATTTTATCAAAAGAACTTGGAAACCAAGAACCACAAAAATATTTTTCATCATCTAGAAAACCTCCTCATCACAACCAAACCAACTATAATATAGCAAATCAACCATATACATGCTTATCAAAGAAACACTAGAGGTTGATACTAGTAATACTTACTAATGACAGAATAATGAAACTAATCCAAGCAACACCATAAATTCTCAACCATCAATAGACTTCCAACAATCACCAAAAAAACCACTTGACACCAATGACAATACAAACATAAGCCTGTTGATATCAATGAAAAACCAGCTACTCATACTTTCAAGAATCTCCCCCTTTGTCATTGATGGAAATGTACATGATGTAAAAAACCACCAACAAAAAGCACAACTCTGATCAACAACATGTTGCTCCAACTCTTTTTCTTTCTCCTGCTTACATCATACTCTCCTTGTCCACTTTATTCTCTTTCTTCCTTTCTCAATTGATCCTTTTTCACATTACTTTCTCTCTCCCCCTTTGAAATTAATGGAAAAGGGAAACACATTTGCATCACTTTCCCCCTTTGACATTAATCATACTTGTACCTACTTACCACTGTTTTATAATATTTTTTCCCTTTTACTTCTCTACATACTCCCCCTTAGGAGAACACAACAAATTGTACCAACCAACAACCACTTCTCATATCCTTTGACACAACTAACAAAGGACAACACCGACCCACACTAACAATTACTTCCCCTAACTATAACAACCAACAATGCCACTACCTACTCCCCCTAAGAGGTAGCCTCCAATATCAGTCTAGAACAAGGAATGAATCTTGAGATCTAATGGACAAATGCATATCGATATGCATCTAGTTCAAGGAAGGAGGGGTAATAAACCCTAACTTCTCCTAGAGATACTCAAAAGTATCCTTAGGAAGAGCCTTAATAAATATATCAACAACCTGATCCTTTGTAGGCACATACTCTAGCTTCACCTCATTATCTACAACCTTCTCTCTCAAAAAGTGATACCAAATTGAGATATGTTTTTTCCTTGAGTGCATTATCGGATTCTTTGAAATATTAATAGAAATTTTATTATTACAAAATATAGAAATTGGTTCATCATATACCACTCCAATATCCTTTAAGGTTTTCCTCATCCACAACACCTATGTGCATCAAGATGTTGTTGCAATATATTTTGCCTCTATAGTAAATAAAGAAATTGAATCTTGCTTCTTGCTTAGCCAAGACACCAATATGCATCCAAGAAAGAATGCACCACCACTTGTACTTTTCCTATCATCCACACAACCTACCCAATCTGCATCTATATAAGCACTCAGAGAAAAATCAGTATCCTTTGGATACCACAAACCATGTTCTAGAGTGCCTTTCAAGTATCTGAATATCCTCTTTACTATTGTCACATGTGGCTCTCTAGGATCTTCTTAAAATCTAGCCACAAGACAAACGACATGCATGGTATCTGGTCCAGTAGCAGTTAGATATAACAATCCTCCAATCATTGATCTATACTTTCTCTTATCAGCCTTAGGGGATTCATCATTCTTATTTAGCTTGTAGCCATTAACCATAGGGGTACATACCAATTTAGAATCTTCCATTCTAAATTTCTTCAACATTCCCTTGACGTACTTTGATTGTGAAATGAAAATCCTTTTTTTTATCTAATTAATTTGTAGTCCAAGGAAGAAATCCATCTCCCCAAACATGGAAATATCAAACTCTTTTTGCATCTCTTCTGCAAATCTCTTACACATAGCTTCATTTCCTCCAAAAATTGTATCATCAACATACACAACAACAATCAAGATTTGATCTTTTTCAACTTTGAAATAGAGATTACTATTTGCAGTAACTTTATTGAATCCTTGTTCCATCAAGTACCTTTCCAACCTTGCGTACCAAGCTTTGGGAGCTTGCTTCAGTCCATAAAGTGCCTTCTTCAATCTGCAGACCATATCCATTTTTTTTATAACTGAAATTATTATGGTTGTTCAATGTATACTTCTTCCAATTCACCATTCAAGAAAGCAAACTTCACATCCATTTGATAAAATTTGAAATCCTTATCTTCCACAAAAGCTAAACACATTCTAATAGCTTTCATTCTTGCCACCACAACAAATGTCTCCTCAAAATCTATTCCTTCTACTTGTGAGTAACCTTTGCACACAATCCTTGCCTTATTTCTTACTACTTCTCCATTCTCATTTAGTTTGTTTTAAAATACCCACTTAGTTCAAATTACATTCTTGTTTTTTGGTCTTGGAACAAGTTCCCAAGTTTGATTCTTCTCAAATTGCATTAGTTCTTCCATATCCTTGATCCAATAGTCATCCTTGCATTCTTCAATCATTGTTTTAGGTTCAAATTTAGAGAGTAAACACATATTTACTTTAGAGGGGCAACAAATGAGTTGTATGTATTTATTCAATGCTTGGTGCTTATTGAAAAATGTGACAAATGGGCTCTAGAATACATAATTTTAGGAAATTATAGGGTCAATTAGGCTCAATAATTTAGGGGGGAAAAACATAGAGTGAAATTTGTAAGGTATACAATTTTCTATGCTACATTTAGCCCCCACTTTAGTGTGAGTATGAACTTACACTCAAAATCATACTAAAGTAGAGAAATATATGTCAAGAGGGGTTAAAACGTACAAATGTTGAAGCGATAGGATGACTAAGTATCAAGGAGGTTGTGCAAGCCCTCAGGATCCAAGATCCCATGGAAAACCAACAAAGGCACAAAGGAACACACATGTATGATATGATATGTGACAAGACAAGATACAAAAACATACAATGCCAAAATTAATGCAAAAAGACAAATATGGGATAACAAGTTGTATTATGCTATGTGTCCATGAAATACATTACTCACAAGGGTTGGTGAAATATGATATTCACTAGGTGAGCCCCCAAGACAAAGTGAAATGTGAGACAAACACTAGGTCTACAAGGTATGCCCATAATAAGGTGGAAAAATGGGAAGGATGCACTAGGTCTACAGGTGTGTGCCCATTTTTCAAACCATACCAAGAGTTAAATAATCCCTAATAAAATTGATTAGGTGCCACAAGAATTATCAAAATGCTACACTAGGTTCAACCTGTGAATAAAGTGAAACCAAAAATGTCAATAAAAAGGCTTAACGTATCAGTAGACGAAATGAAAATAAGTCTTAATGTCTCAGGAAATGGAATAAAAATAAAAGGCTTAACGTCTTAGCAGAAAAAATAAAATAATAGTGCCACAAAACCTCAAAGGATGTTGTAATAACATAACCATAAAAGGTCAGAATAAAAAACAATCAAAGGAGCCTTTCTTAATTCATGAAAGGTCACACCTTATGGAATATCACACTTGATATCACCATCAAGAGAGGACCAGTAAAGGAATAAAATATTAACGCCTTAGGGAACACTAAACATAGCATTACCACCAAGAGGAATGTCATATTCCAAGAAAAGGCCACACTCTTGTGTGACATCAAATCTAAAATCATCACAAAGGAGACAAATCACATGGATTAAAAAAAATCACACCTTGATCAACAAGGTCACACTTCATAGGAGATAAATACTATCATCACTAAGAAGAGACCATTTCTTATGCAAATAATAAATGGGGGACCATATGCCCCCCTTAAAATGGTAGTGTACTTTCTACACTATCATTTTAAGGAGATAAAGAGGGATCCCAAGAAGGAATACACCTAGAAAAAGGATACCTAACCCCTTGCCCCCCAAGTGTAGAGACAAATGGTGACCAAATGGATTATGATATGTTGTTCCTTACGAAATGAAATATGATTGCATAAATCCTAGTTTATGTACTCTCGTAGATGGTAGTGAATATGTCATGATACTACAACTATCACATGATAAGGAGCAACAACTAATGCTATTTATTATGATGAGTAGGAAAAGTTATATCATTCATACCAAAAAATTCCCCTTAGGGACTTATCATTTTGAAACATATCCAATGACATATTCCCACATGTATTGTCTATCAGGTTAGGATGCACCGAGGTTAAAGTTGTCTTAGGAAAATCTTGTGTGATGGTATTGATATTAAGTGAAGGTTGCTTAGATGCTTTCATTTCTTTCAAAGGGCAATAACCAAGACCTCTTGTTTTTTCTTTCATGCTAGGCTCTATGGGAACACAAATTCCTTGTTCCTTTACACTACATCCTTTTCTATTATAGCCAAATTGCTTCAATAATTGATAACCTATTCCACAAAGTTTTTCCATTTATTTTGAGGAAGGTGGTTTTTTGTAGTCACTTTCATTATAGGTAGATGTGTAATCCATGTTATCCTTACTACTAGAATTTGTGGAATTAGATGATGACTCGGTGATCTCTATTGTGTTGATATCATTGCTACTTCTTTCTCTTCTTTTTTTATTTGTGTGTAATCTTGTACTCTCCAATAAATGTAGGTGTGAAATCTAATGATCTCCAATCATCATCCAACAAATTTTTCATGGGTGAAAGTCTCTCATGTGTTTATCCTCAACTTGTAAAAGGTTCCACTTTTGGAGTTGGTGTCATTGTTGTCAAAGGGTTTTGCATTCCCTTCTCAGTTTGTAAATAAATCTTAGATTTTGGATCAGATTTTACTATGTAAACCTTGTTGATGTAAGTGTATTTCATCATATCGAGTGTAGTTTTGAAGGCACTACATTCATTTCATGAAACCATGGTCTATCCAAGAGAATATTATATGAAAGGTCACATGACATGACATGGATGGGAGTTTGTAATGTAACCTTGCCAAATTTAATAGGTAATATTATCACACCAAGAGGTTATTTTCCCATATTATCAAAACCACATATAGACATAATTTGGATGAATTCTAGTCTTGTCTGTGCCAATTCTATTTGAAATATTCACACTATAAACATTTAGTCCCGAACCATTGTCAATAATGGTACACCTAATCCCAACCTTGTTAATAACAACTAATATCATCAAGGCATCATTTTTTTCCACGTTTCCAAAGTCCAGGTAATTCCTTTGATGAAAGACAATTTCCAAATTAGGTTGATTCATATTCTCAATCAAAGTTTCCACATCATTTGGTTGCACACTAAGAGGAATGAAATTTTTTTGCAAGGCATTTTGAAGCATGCTATGGTAAACAAGTGATGTTTGAATGATATCCCACAAAGACATCTAAGAAGGAGTGTTAGGAAGTTGTTCTACAAGATCATACTCTTTACCAGTATGTTGTGGGATGTTAGGTGTGGGTGGGAGATATATTGGAAATGGGATTTTGAGTTTTTTTTGGTTGCTTATTATTTCTAGTGTTATATGTGTGAGCTACAATATGATAACTCGGTGTCTACAACACATGATTACTAGTAAGTTGGTTTGCAAAGCTTAAGATGTGGCCATGAGGCTTAGGAGGTCCTATAATGAGAGTTGACATAGGAGGTGACTTAGGAGGTCCAATAATTAGAGGAATCTTGGGAGGTCCAAAAGGAGTTTTAGGAGGTTCAATAATCAAGGGACATCTAATGGCCAATTGTGCATTCATAACCTCACCGGATTTGATTTATTTTTTATGATCTTCTATCAAGGGGGAATCTAAGGTGACCTTAGTATCATCATCTAAGCAAGCCATCTTACTATCTTTTGAAAGAAATGTATCAATGATTTCATCCTCTTGCCCAACAATATATTCCCAAGTGGGAGAGGTTGGGGGAGAGAAACAAACAAGATTCTCATGATGCTCAATGATTGAATCTTCTAACTCCAAGGTACCTTCATCACACGTAGGAGAGGTATCGGGAGAAGAAAAATTATTATTGTCATGATTGTCAATGATTGCATCCTCTTGTATCAAATCTTCCTCACAAATGGGAGAGATTTTGGGAGATGAATGAAGGCTAGGTAAGGTGATATTTAAGAAATGTGTCAATGATTTCATCTTCGTGGGCCATAATATCTTCCCAAATAGTAGAAGTATTAGGAGAGATACAAATAAGATTCTCATGACACTCAATGATTGGGTCTTCTAACACAAAGGTACCTTCTTCACAAGGAGGAGAGTTATTGGGAGAAGAATAATTATGATTTTCATGATTATCCATGATTGCATTCTCTTGCACTATAACATTCTCACAAATGGAAGAGATATTAGGAGGGTGACTAACATGCTTGTCAATGGTTTCATTTATTTTCCTTAGATTATTCTCATAAGCAGGGAGATTACAATCATACAATTCATGTGATACCCTATGAAAGCGATATGTTTGAAAAGGAAACATGCCTCTACTTTCCTTATGGATTTTGCAATGTGTTGTAAAAACCTAAGGTTTTGAGTTGCAAAAATGAAAACTAATATACCCAAATTATGCAATACTTCAGAAAACGTACTAAAATGCAACAATTTTTCCCAAATTTACAACAAATCAAGTAAAATGACATCTTTCTTGCACATGCAATAACATTTTTCCAGAATTTCAAATCAGAGAATTGCAAGTAGAAATAGGCTAATAATACAAACATAACAGTGTTCAAAAGTTCATTGAGACACTTGTACAAGGATAGGGTCACCCAAGGGTGAATGGTTCTTTGTAAGGGTTTCTAAAAATTGAAAAATTGGATTTTTATGTTACTACCTGATGTTTCTTTCTTTGGTTGCAAACAAGTTAAGTAATGGCTATTTTTCTAGATTTTTGCTCAATTTAGGACAAGGTAATGCAAGATACAAGTGTGAAACAAAGGTGAAAATATTTTGACAAATTTTTAATAAAAATTTTAGATATAAAATACAATAATTGACTGATTTTAAGATGCAATAACCTGAAAATGATGATTTTGATGTAATTCAAAAATCAAACAATGCAATGTTTTCCAATTTAAGACAATGTGATTCCAATACAAATATGCAACACTAAAGGACAATTATGAATGCAATTTACAGATCTAATATGTAATATTTAACTACTTTTAAGATGTAAAATTTTGAAAATGATGATTTGATGCAAATTTGAAACAAAATTATGCTTTTTTTTAACTGTTTTTTGAGCTAAAATGAAAAATGCAATTTACATGCAATGAAAATTTTCAAATTTTTAACCACTTAATGAATTCAAATTAAATGTAAATATGATATAAAGATGACTATAATGCAATCTATAATATGTAATGAAAAATTTATGATGCAAAGATGAAACCCTAAATGAGAAATGCAAAGCAATGCAAGGCAAAGCCTAGATCTAGGGTTTGAAAAACTCCCAATTTCAGAAATTTTATAGTATTAACATTTTGGGTTCACCAAAATGAAACATAGAAAAAGGGATGCTATGTCCTAAGTGTTTAAAACAATAGGATTTAAGGCCTCTTCCTAGGGTTTCATTAGAGATGTAGATCACAAGGTGAAAAAATTAACTTTCAACCTTAATGGTGAGCTAATCAGACCTGGATCTACATTTAAAGGGGAATTTGGAATGGATTGGAAATATTTTAGAATGATTGGATTAATGATCCTATATGCCTTGATATGAAAATCACAAAATCTCGACAACTAACAAATTGAAATAGTCAAGTTCAGGTAGATCTGGAAGGTACAAAATACAACAAACCTACTCAAAAAAATTGGTTTTGCTATGCATACAAGGACTTAGATTCCCTTGGGTGAATGGGTCTTTGTAGGGGTGTCCTGCTCAACTTTCAAGGTCCTCTAATGTCAAATTTGAGATTCTATTTTATACCTGTCCCATAGTTAGAATGCCATAAATAAATTTTGTACGCAAGTTTTCATGTATTAACAAGGTTGATGATAACAAAAGCAACAATACAAAATGGATCTTCAATCTCTATTCAATCATCTTCAAACCTACAACCTACACATTCACAAAGAGGGAAAATGTTGTGCCATATAGAGGCTCACCTCAGTCAAACCTTTGGTTAGTGTTTCCACTTCCATAATGGCAATGCCGATGATAAAACCTTCAATGGAAATGAAGGAAATGATGAATGAACACAATATTGCAACTCACCACCCTTCAATGGATTCCTTGAAGGACTGAAGATATACACATCTCTTCAAGGGTCTTAGATCTTGCTTGATAGATTTTCACCGAAAATCAAGCTCTCTGTTTTGCACATGTGGAAAAATAGAAAAGTATCAAAATAATTTTTTTAAAATATGTTCATGCTGGGTATTGATGTCCTTGATCCATTAAAAAAAATAAAATTGAATTTTGATACATACATAAAAAGTTATGTTGTATACAATCCACCTATATCTGAATTGCAATTGGTTTGACTTCGAAACTTGATTAAGGAAAAAATATTCAATAAAAGACTATGAGACCAAATGAAAGTGCTAGATATCATAGTTACAAATCTAAATTAGAAAAAAATAGAATTTTATCCTTCATACAAAAAAAGTTATGTTGTATACGGTGAGTGCCACTTTTTAAAAATGTTGTTTTTTGAAAAAAACCAATTTTCGTGGGAGATGGAAAAAAAAGTGCAATTTGATTCCAAAAATTTTGAAAATAATATTTTTAGAATCTATAGACAAAATGTGATGAGACTCTAGTTTGCATCATCTTCAAATTCCTCATGGTTTAGCCGCTATAGGTGCTCGAATATGAAGATTTAGTTAAAAATAATAATTGCAGTGTCCAGTTTGGCCAAAAATTGTAAACCACTATTGTGGGATCACCCATTATTATTAATATAAATGTCAGAGTATACATATTTTTGGAGAAAACTAAACTATAATAGTAATAATAATTACAAAAGCAACAACTATTGAAATATTATAAATGTTACATACTTTATATTATAATATGGCTTTTATAAAGTCTTTCCAAGATAACTTCCTAAACTCCCAACCTATGAGAAAGAAACGAAGTATTAACTACTAAGTCACTAAGGTAACTTTATTAACATGCAAATCTTCATTTTTCCAACTCACCCCCCTAAGGTTTACATTACACACAACAAAACATGTTGATTAATAAATCACAGATACATATTCTTTAGAAGCTTTTCATTAAAAACAATCCCTAGAATAGGTAAAACTCCACCAAAATAACTTGTAACCCCCAAAAGGGTGTAGCTCTTTAGCTAAATTATTGAGCTTCTAGATTAACACCTCTTTGAACTCCTAAATCATTGATTAATGAAATTATTGGACAACAATCCATGTCGATATATATCTGTAATACTCCATCAAGTTGTCTTATGACCCTTGGAAATGTATGATTTTTAAGATCCATAGACTCCCAAACTATCTAGGAAACAATCCATATTGAGTTTACACCAAATCTCTTTCTATCTTAAAAAATTAAACTCACAATATATGATTTTTTCAATATTATGAGAAAAGAACCCAAAAACACAAAATAGAAACTTCTCATACAAAATATCATCTCTAAATGAGAAGCTAGCTAGGGATGATAAAAAATCCTCTAGTCTAAAGTAGTGAAGGTTTAAAATAAGTATCCATCCCTAATATCTTTAAAAAAAATCAAAGAAAGTATATGGTAGATCCTCATCCTTAACATAGGCTAAGTTAACATCATTTGATTTGTCTTTGAGTTTTCCCTTAGAGAACATCACTAGCTCAAGTTCTACAAGTCCAAGTTGGGTGACCTTTTTTCTTATAGTAATAACATTCAATTTTTCCTTTGTTTATATCTGATATTTTATTATTGTTTCATTAGTATAATACATTCTTATGTTGAGAATCAACTTTTGTATTTTTAGTATTTGTTCTAGTTTCTTTTGCTAAAAGAATTGAAATCATTTCTTCTAGAGTTTTGGGAGTTATTTAACTAAGAACAAAAATAATATTATTGTATTTAGAAGGAAAATTGTTTAACAAGATAGCTTTAACAGTGTCATCATCTACTGGGGCCTTGACTTATGTTAGTTGTCTAATAGGAGACATCAAATTACTTATATGGTTTGACATAGTGATTCCATCTTTTATCTTAAATCTAAGTACTTAAAGTTTTAGGAAAACTTTGGATAAATTATTTTTGCTCCAAATATTTTATTCAAATCATCCCAAATTTCTGCTAATGATTTGTTTAGATCTACATGATGTAATTTAGAGTCAAAAAGAACAAGACTAATAATAACTTTGACTTTATCATCTCTATTATACCAATTCAAAAACTCATTTACATTAATAGATAGTTTTTCATTCCCATTCACTATTTCCTATAGTTTTTATTCCTTAATTACATTTGAATTTTTATTTTACAAACAAAAAAATTGAAATCAAAATATTTTTCTAAAAAAATCTCCACTTAAAAAAAATAGTTAAAAAATATCAAATTAACCTTATAGTAATTTTCAATTTTATTACCTGACAGAAGCAAATCCTTCTTCCATTGTTGATAAGTTGAACTCTTGCACACTTTCGAATAGCAGAGTTGAGCTGCTTAGCTTTAATACATATTTTCTCAAAGATAATGCCCTTGGTGTGAAAAGAACTAGCAAAGGGTTTCTTCCACTTGTTACTAAGTTGAGTTGTTTTTAGAAGATTAAATGTCTTTTTTTGCAGAAGATGGCTCCTCCTCTAAGCCTATCGATAGAGGGAGAGGAAAGTACAGAGGTAGATAAAGCAGGAGAAGCAGGGCCAACACCATTCACAGAGCATTATCCTCATATCCTTTCATTATTGCTGTCCTATTACCAATGTTCCCTGGGCTCTGTTACTGTATAATGGAAACGGGGGAACATAGAAATTTCTGAAGAAAACTAAACTATGGTAGCTAATAATAATTGCAGAAAAATGATAATTATGATATTATGTTATTTTTTTTTGTATTTATGACTTTTATAAAAAAATTTAAAGATACTTTTAGAACTATCAATCTACAGAAAAACTTATTATTAACTACTAAATTACTAAAATGACTTTATTTGCATATAAATCTTAAATTTTTTCAAACAACAATAAATTTATATAGAATCTCACTATTCACTTTTTCATAAAAAATCATGAGATTGTAATGTCCCTCTATTACCACCAGCTCAAAATCATTACCAACGAATAAATTGCCAAGTGTACATTTCATTATTGTGGGCAAATATACCATTCCTTAGGCCTGTATCAAGGAATAATATAGACAAAGATGGGAAGGTACAATATAGATAAGAATAGATCCAAACTAGAGAGACTTTCAATGAATGGACGGAATTCATTGGAGGGATTCCATGAGCTAAAGTCCTAGGCACAGCAACATGTTGGGTCCCTGACACCACTATTGGTGGCCTGGCTACACCTTATAGAGCAGCAAACTTTAACCGAAGTTATCGGGATTTCAACAACATTTGCTGTCTTAGTTAAAGCTTGCAACTGCAATGGAGGGAGGAGAAAAGAGTGATAACTTGGAAATGGTGATGATCCATAAAATTAATGTTCCTCCTCCTCAGAGCACAAGCTTTGTTAGTGAAGTAGGCAAAGCAGCGAAAGAAACTTTGTTTCCTGATGATCCATTCAGGCAGTTCAAAAATCAGCCAAGGGAACGTAAGTGCATTCTTGCCCTGCAATATGTGTTTCCAATCTTAGAGTGGGCACCCAAATACTCATTTGGGTTGTTCAAGTCAGATCTTATATCAGGAATCACCATTGCCAGCCTTGCCATTCCACAGGTAAAATCAAAAAATTATCATATGTTCAAATCAGTGTTTTTCTGGCTTGATTTTGTTTTGGGCATAATAAATATAAATGGTTCTGATTGTTGGTGTAGGGAATAAGCTATGCAAAGCTCGCCAACCTGCCTCCATTGATGGGACTATGTGAGTACTGAGTAATAATATAAATGTTATATTTGGTGACTTTTACTTGGAGAAAATACCCTTATGGAAATATCCTCCAAACCATGTCACTTGATTGCTCTATTATATTCAAATGGTCAAGACTAAAAGTAAGCTTTCTTTTACAATTATGAATGAAATATTTATCAATGGAATGGAATGCCAAGAAAGGAACATAGGAGCTGTAGATCGCCAAAATATAATATAGAATTTACTTTATTTCTTGCAGCTTAGATTATATATGCCTCGATTGCTACTTGTGTTTTTTAAATGGATTGGGCAGATCTTAATAAATAAATGTCACCGTAGCAAACTTCCTGTTAGGCTATTCAAATCTTTATTGGACGTTTCTGGTAATTTGATCTTGATAGTATGGAGGATCACAGCCTTTCATCTTCAATTTGTTCTAAAATTAGCATAGATGTTCTGTCTTTATATTTTAGATGATGGACAGTTGGTATAAGTTAACTAATTATATGTTCTAATTAATTTTTAGATTTCTAGTATATTATAACATTAAAGTGGAGCATTGGGTGAGGGTGAAACTGCAAAACATATATTAATTAATCTTGATTATTGTAGAACATAGGGCTGTAGCAGATTAAGCTGCTTTTGGGTATTTGAGGTGTTATGTTGCGTTTTTTTGGGAAATGAGAACAGGGTTCTTTGGTTGTACCCTCAACGTTGATCAATATAAAAATAATTATTATTGTTTAGTAGAGAAATCGTTGAGTTAATCTCATATTAATGTGATCATATATTGACAGATTCTAGCTTTGTTCCTCCTCTGATATATGCAATGCTTGGGAGTTCTAAGGATATGGCTGTGGGTCCAGTAGCTGTGGCATCCATTCTTCTTGCCTCCATGCTAACCGATGAGATCTCTCCTACACAGGACCCTGTGCTATATGTACAAGTAGCTTTGACTGCCACTTTTTTCGCTGGCATTTTCCAAGCCTCCTTGGGTATTTTCAGGTTCTTATCCCAATGATCTTCATCTAAGCTGAGTTTCCTACTGAATTTGATCTCTGAAGCTCTTATTTTTATACTAATTTCTAATAGATCATGTTTGAATATAACCTATTTCTGTTTTTTACAATGGAGCAGGTTAGGATTCATCATAGAATTTCTTTCACATGCAACAATAGTTGGATTCATGGCTGGGGCAGCGACGGTTGTGTGCCTTCAACAGATGAAAGGTATCCTGGGACTGGAACATTTTACTACTAAAACAGACATAATTTCTGTCCTTCACTCAGCAATCCAACAAGTTCACAAGGTTCTCCCATCACTAGTCATTTATTATCAGTTTTCTTTCTTATAAATTACAAGCAATGTTTTACCATCTAATTAGTTTTCTTTCTTATAAATTACAAGCAATGTTTTACCATCTAATCTAGTCCACAGTACTACTTATTTTACATGCCTTTAATGAAAATGGATATTTGTGGGTGTGGGCAGTGGAGATGGGAAAGCATTTTACTGGGAGCATTCTTTCTAATTTTCCTACTAACAGCCCGTCACACCGTGAGTATTACCACTTTTAACTATGTGAGCATTCTTTCTATTGGGTGTGCAGAAAGTGGTGAGTTTAACTCTTTGAGCTACTGTTTGTCTCTATTGGTTATCCTTAAAATGGTAATAATCGTATAAATGTATGCTGACAGAGCAAGAGATGGCCACGGGTGTTCTGGTTATCAGCTGTTGCTCCTCTCACATCCATTATCGTAGGAAGCCTTCTGGTGTTTGGCACCCATGCAGAAAAGCATGGAGTTTATATTGTATGTGCAGCCTTCAATTTTGTCTTCAGAACTGTATTTTATGGGGAAATGATTTATAATTCTTCTTCTTGCATCTGAAAAACAGGTGGGTCACTTGAAGAAAGGTCTGAATCCGATTTCCATTAGCCAGTTTGTTTTTCATGGCAACTACATGAAAATCACATTGAAAACAGGAGCCATAGCCGGCATCATTGCATTAACAGTAAGAGAAAGAAATAATCCTTTGAAATGAATAGCACAGAGTGACAATATAATTTTCTTTGCGGGAAGGAATAGAATGTATGTTAATAATTATTTGTTGTGCAGGAAGGAATAGCAGTTGGGAGAACATTCGCTTTGCTAAAGAGCTATCATATGGATGGAAATAAAGAGATGATTGCCATTGGTATGATGAACATAGCCGGTTCCTGCACCTCCTGTTACATTGCATCAGGTGCACATATTTTGTTTCTTTATCAGACTTTATTCCATTGTTTCTTTTTCTGTCAGTAGTCAGTGCTGCAGCATGCAGATGAATATAAACTTCCATATGCTCAGTTGGGTATTAATCAGTGATTAGTATTAGATAGATATTAGGATGTCTGACTGATTGGTTGGTTGGTGCAGGTTCTCTCTCCAGATCAGCTGTGAACTCCAATGCAGGATGCAAAACAATAATCTCTAATATAGTAATGGCTACTGCTGTGATGCTAACACTTCTGTTTCTAACTCCTTTGTTCTACTATACTCCAATTGCGGTATTGTCGTCCATAATAATCTCGGCCATGCTTGGCCTGATAGACGTGCAAAGTATCCTCCATCTGTGGAAGGTGGATAAATTAGATTTCCTCGTCTGCGTGGGAGGCTATTTGGGTGTTGTTCTCGCAAATATTGAAGTTGGCTTGGTTATTGCGGTATATTTACTTGCTTATATATGCAGATTGTGTGTTAAAAGAGAATCCATTGTTTAAAATCACAATATCTATGATATTCCTTTAGATTTTACAATTAAACCAGACATGCAATTGATGGAAATATCTTATATAATTAAGATAGATTGGCTTTAAAAGAATTAGTAGTTCAATCTTACCAGCAGTAAATGGAAGGTTCTAGTTTTGAATCTTAATAATCCACGAAAAATTCAACAACAATTACCATCCATCAGAAAATTTGTTTGATGGACTACTAATTTTGCTATACCGCTATAAATTCCGCATTTTAAGATAATTGCATTGAACCAGTGGACTCATTGTTTTGTAGAAGTTCCTCAAATCAAATGATCAAACTGCCAATACAAGGAAGTAAATCTATAAGACGAACAAATATCTTGTTTCTAAGCTTTTTTATATATATATAATTTTTACAAAAAATATTATTATTTTGATCATTATTTTCTTTTTATTTTAAAATTATATTCAATATTATATATTTATATGTTATTTTAAAAATTTAAATTTATTATTAAATATTAATTATTTGATGTGTAAATAATTTTTTTTTATATTTAAATTTTTTATAAATATTCAATCATTATTTAAGACTTTATATTATTCTTCTAAAATATTTTTCAACATAATAAAAATTTAAATATTTTAAAAACTAAAATAAAAATTCAAATCTTGAGAATTTTTTTTAATTTTTATAAACATGACTTCTACATAATCAACATAAATGTTTAAATAAATAAATAAAAAGTAACTAAATTCACCTAAATATTTGACATTCATTATTATTATTTTTTAATTTTTCCTTATCAATAAGAAACAAGAATCTTTTCATTCTTTCATATAAAAATCTTTTAAAAACATTTTCATATAAAATTGATAGTAGTGATTCAAATCATTAACTTTTACCATTTTAAAAAGCCACTTTTTTGTACCATCACCTCTTCATAGCCAGCCAAAATGTTCGAATAACAGTTTCTCTCAGTAGACTGGATGCCTCAAATCACTGTTTGAGTTAATCACCCGACTACGTAAATATTTATTTATGGAAATATGTGGCATGCATACTAAAATATTTGCATGGTTTTAAGGAAAGCCCTTTTAAAATCATTTTCATATAGATTTATTAACAGTTCTGAATTCTGATTGTGAAGATGCCACATGTTATTCTGATAGGACCATATTAAGATTCACACTTTGCACTTGTAAGAAACCTATTGGATAACAACCACCCAAAAGTGTTCCTTTATTTCTTCAGTGTTTGTTTCCTGATATGATTATCTCTGTCATACCTTTGGATTTATCTGAATCTACATGTATATGCAGGTATCTCTCTCATTGTTAAGACTATTAATGCACATAATGAGGCCTAATACTGCAGTTCTAGGAAATATTCCTGGAACTTGTGTGTATAGAAGCATAGAACAGTATCCTCAAGCTGAAAGGATCCCAGGCATTCTCGTTCTACGCATCGATTCTCCAATTTATTTTGCTAATGCCAACTACATAAAAGACAGGTAGTCTGCTTCTTTCCATTAGTTTCATTAAACAATTGCTCTCAGCCATGATAACCATTTTTTTCTTGAGTGATCTCAGATTACTAAGATGGATAGAAGAGGAGGAAAGAAAGCTGGTCAAGCTTAATCAAATGATGCTGCATTTCATTGTGCTGGAAGTGAGCTGTAAGAACATCTCTCTTTCATATGCTTATGCACAGAAATCAACAAAATTATTTTGTTTTAGTGTCCTTTTTTTTCTTAGCAGTAACCTCCTATCAATTTCCAGCTGTGACAACCATGGACACAAGTGGACTAAACACTCTTGAGGATCTTAAAAAGACATTAAACCGCCAAAACATTCAGGTGATCTCTTAATCCTTACAGCTCACATTGCTATACAATTTGTTTTTTAGGGAGTGGGGGAAGAGTCCTTGAGAATTATGTTGAACCATGTTCATGATTTGAATGGTTATGCAGCTAGTACTAGCAAATCCCACAAGTCAGCTGTTGGAAAAGCTTCACAAGTCAAAGTTTATGGAGGTTCTGGGACAAAAGTGTGTGTTTGTTACAGTGGATGAGGCGGTGGTTGTCTGCAGCTCTTTGATCAAGTTCTGAAATATTCTGGTCGGAAGCTGCAATCAACATTCCCCAAAATGATTTTCTATAGCATTATCTATTCAATATTATATATTAGAAAATATTCAAGTTAATGAAAATCATAGTTGTAATTTCTCAAATAAGTGATTTATTACCAGGGCTATGACACCCAATACAATTTCAATATAATTTGACCTACTGTTCTTCTACCCCTAGTGATCTTTTTGTTTGCTTGCTACTTCAACAACCCATGTATTGACTACAACTTACCAGTTAACTATTTGTATGGAAACTTGAATAGCAAACAACAAATATGTTGACTACAAAATGCTACTTTTTATATGTGGACAGAGACTAGTTTGCATATAATAAGCAGCAATACTTATTTAAGAAAAAGTCATTTCTCTGTACTGTATTCGCTGGGCCATTTCTGCATAAAACAAAGATCTGAGACAAAGAAATTATGCCATTTTCAAGGGTCATCCTGATTCTGTTACCCTTATCTTGTAAGGCTTCTTTATATCATTATCCATGTCTGGTCGGTGCCACTAAGATATTGCCATTGGATTTTTCTTTCCATGGTCAGCTGATCTTTATTATGAGTAATCTATAACCCATGAGTGAGCACTCCTGGGCCTTCCACTTGCTGCAACAAGTACATGAAAAAAATATCCTTTGGACTCTTAAAGCTCAAAAGGAAATGGCAACAATCCACTAATTGTTCAAGTCACCATCATAATCATGAATGTCTAGATTCCATTCAATCAAATCCCCATTATAGACTCATAACACATATTAAGATACCAAAGATTCTTATGATCACTTACCATCATAATTCCTCATTCTGCAAAGACAAATGTAAAAGGATAAATGCAACCTCACAAGAAGATAAGCCTATCATTTTCTTTGCTTCTAGAAGATATAGTGGATGGAATCATTTAAATGGGCAACTCTCAAGATATTTAAGCTTTCTTTTCACTTCTTAAATATTTTGAATCAATATTATAAATATTTATTTATTATATTTAATACAAATAAAAAATATATTATAATGATATTTTTTTATTCAATTAAAGAATAATCATATAATAATATATTTAGAATAGAAATAGTTCATTAAAATATTTAAAAAAAAAAACTAAAATAATGTATTTTAATATTGTATATGTTCAATTAATTAATTTAAATAAAAACAAAAATCATGTAATGAGATATATAATTCTTGTTTCTTATAATATTCACAACTTCTATTAAGTATTAACACAATATATACTAAATACTTCTATACAATGTTTAATTAAAAACATCTTAATCTAAACACATAGATTTGATGAATTCATCATTCATCATGACTATTATGAAGCAATTCCAAATGAATAATATAAGATCCTCTCCAACTACTTGAATCAAGTCCTTAAATGTTGGAAAAAACTTATAATTTGATTGCACACAATTATCACCAATGAAACTCATAAAATGAACATTAAGCTACAAGTAATGCTACTAATACCATTATAAGTAATGCTAATTACTTATTCATAAAACAAAAGCAATTTATGATTAAGATTAGTCCCTTGAAACTTAGCTATACATTCTCATGTGCAGGTTTTGATTGGAAGTTTCTTTTTTTCTAGTCAAGAATATAGATACCTAGATTCTCTTTAAGATAATTTAACTAATGAGAATAATTATGCCTCTAAATGATAATTTCTAAGATTATAATTTAATTTACCACAATAATAATAGCATTTTATTTAAATTATTTTGTATAAATTAAGTAGTATCAGGTTCCATAACCACAAAATTTTCATATGGGTTTGTATGCTCAATCAAAAGTATTGTATTATTCAACTTTTCAAAATAATTTAACCATTTTTTACTTTAAAATGATAATTTGAGGGAAAAAATTATAATTTCATATTTTTTAAAAGGGGAACCAACAAAAATCAACCTTCAATCAATAATTTTTAAGGTGGCATAAGTTGAATCATAAAAAATGTTCCTAAATAGAATAATTTTTCAAAATCATAGAACTCATCAAATATTCATGTTGGTGTCAAAGTCACACTTCCTCTGACGTAGATATTGCACCTATTTTCCAAGAATAGGAATGCCAAATTAGGAACTATAGGTTGAGACTCGTGATCAAATAAAGGAAGACTAAAATTCAATGCATAAGAGTGGTTCACTCTTCTTCTTCTTCTTCTTTAGACTCTGCTAAACCCAAAAGGGTGTTTTCTTGAGGACACTTGATAGTACAACTAAGAATAAATGAAATATTACACTTTAGGCTATCAACAACATACCTAAATCATGATAAACCTGTAAAATTTTCCATTAAACTTATAGCATGTTGACAATTAGACCTATGAGACCTCATATTAAACATACAAGTTACTATTATCTCATGTCAATCAGCCTTGGGAATCAATGGACTTCATGATGTAATCCTAAACTAAGCCTTTACAAGATTAACCTTCTTATTAGTTTTGAATTTTATTCTATCCTCATTTTATTTGTGCTTTCTCTGAACCCAATATACCCTTTTCAATCTTAGTCAACTAAGATGTTTTGGTCCATTGCTAGTGAGTTTCCTTGTGTATGACATATAAAATATTATATTTTTTAACCTAGTCACCTTTCTATATTGTGACTTAACCAAGCATTTGCATCCAACTTTAACACATTCTTTATGTATTTATCTCATGTTGAATCTCACCCCATACAAAGTTCTCTAAATATTTTTCATGTTCAACTTTTATAAAAAAATTCCTTGATTCCAAAGCCCTTAAATTATAAGAGTGGGATGATAAAATGTACATGTTACTTTCTTATCCATTTGATATATTTTTGTAGACCCTGAGGTCCCATTTATTCCAATCAATTATCTAATGCTTAAAATAGGCTCTTTGTCTTGTTCATAAGCATGTATGATTACTTTATGGACCCTATGTAATTTCATATCACATTTTGGAGTGACTCACATCATTTTTGTGTACTTATCATGTCCTAATATTTCTCATAATTGAACAATATTGAATTCAAATTGTATTTGAGGCTCACATCCATTTTGTGTAGCTTTCATTTTAAAGGATTCCTAGACCACCTTACTTAAATATCACACTATTTAATTTCAAATAATCAATAAAAAAATGACCTCATTTTTATAAAAAAAGTCATAAATAAATTTTCTACTTTTATCAGTCAAAGTTTTATCCATCCCAATCTCCAAAGACATGACATGGGCCCATGCTAAATGAAGAGGTGACACATGATAGTAAAAAATAAAAAATATCAATGTCATTTGTCTCTATCAACATTTTTTTAATTTAGTGAGGGAAGCACTAAACTACATAGATAGTTGTCCAAGGTGGGTCTAGATGGTGTAACCAAAGTAGAAAAATCTAGGTGAGGGTTTTATGGGTGTTGTTTTTACCATGGGTTCCTCAAGTTAGGTTAGTTTCTATCCTTTTCTCGTATTTTACTTTTTACTTCTTTTTTCAGCACATTATTTTTATGGATGATCTATAATGGGAAGCAAACTATCACCACATTTCAAAAATTAACATGAAGCTGTCATATTTGTGGACGAAAACCATCTAGGACAATTAAAAATTTCATTATCATAAAAAAGTGGAAAATAGGTGTGGCTAAACACAATGTAGTATCAAGGTATCTTGAAATGTAGATTATCTTGAGTAAAATTGGAACAATAAAAAAAAGTACACAAGGAAAAAATGTGGCACATGTTTAAATGATAAAAAAACATTCAATCAAGAATATGACATAAAAAGATGAAGGAAAATGTGTTAAGGACCATGTAGAAGAACAATATTTATATAGACCCATCTCAAATCCTTTTACTTGGTCAACACATGTATATGTGCAAGAGTCATTAAATGTAAAAATAAAATAGAATGTATAAAAGTAAGGGAGAAAAAAAGTGACTACATGCTTTATGGGAGCATAGAGATAACATAATATTTAGTAGAAAAAAGAAAAGTACTAAAGGAATAGGTGACAACATTGCAAATGGAGGTAGGAGAAAGGAAACATGCATGACGATTCATGAAATAAGAGTGGAAATCCATGCATGAATTAGAAAAATAAGAATAGAATTGACAAACTTAAAAATGTAAATTGTGGAATAAAATCCTTACAAAAAACAAGAATTCAAGGGTTGGAGGAAAAATAAAATAATAGGGGAATCAGCTTAAAGGAGTTTAAATTATGGTCTCAAGTAGCTATTTAAGGCCAAACTGATGAGGTAGAACAGGTAATAGAAATGGATAATAGAGAACAAGGTAAGGTAGGAAAGAGTAAAATCATAATTATTAGAGGGATAAGAGATTATGGAAAAATCGATATTACTTTCAATATTACAAGTGATTTTCTTAGGGATAAGTTGCATCGGAGGGGAAACATTTGCCACATTAGAAGGGTTGGAAGGTTAAGTGAAGAGCGTATTAGGCCTATCATTTTTTTCTTGATGAGTATGGAAGATGAATATTATCACTTTTAAGAAAGAAAAAAAAGGCTTTTGAAGGGACAGTGTTTCTTTTTGGATGAGGAACTAACATCAATGCAAGAAGGGTGGAATTATTCAAAGTAAGAGTAGCAAGGGATGAAGGTAAAAGAGTATGGTTACAAAATTGAAAATCCATCATCACAAATTTAATATCCCAAAATAAATCATCATAGAAAGAGGCAACAAAGGGAAAACAAAGGTATCATGGTAGCAAAGAATGTAACAAAGAAAGAATTGGTGAAAAAATGTAAATATTCTACCTTGAGCCTTTGGCTCGTTCATGAGCACTCAAAATTAGTGTGTTGGAATTATAGAGGTTACCCATGGAGAAGGAAATATTGTTTAGGGCCAATTGTTGATGGAAGAGACATAATATGCCTCATAGAAACTCTTGAGCATGATGGGTGTAGAATGTCTTCTTTTGAAGAATAAAACAAAAAAATGAAATTGATGCAAATAGAAATGGAAAAGGTTGTGTTGAAATAATTGTGTTAATAAAATACACATAGAGAAGAAACATTTAGCTAGAAAAATCTTGAATAGGAAATACATCTAGTTTTTTTTTTTTAGAATGACAAGCACATAAGGATTATATTGTGTTATCTTTCCCCTCAAGTGTTAAAAATATAAATAAATGGGTTATAATGAAAGGACCCTTTCATATCAGTTAAAAAATATATTTCATTTTTCTCACAATAAGGAAAATTTCTCAATGAGAGGACATATATTGAAAAAATATAATTTATGTAGCAACAAGAATAAAAATCTAGGGTTTACTAAAGAGAAGTCACCAATGGTCAAGTTATTCAATGAAAAATAGAGATATTAACTATTTTGGTGCAGAAATACTTCCCCTATGTGGCACTTTTAATTTATTATTTAAAAAGGTATGGGTAGATGGAAGAGCTCTAAAAATTATCTATGCAAAAGCTACAATGAAGCAAGTGTTGTTCATTATGACATTTGTTTGCAAATATTGATTCATAAGATAATGGATGTTGTGATTGAATATCCTCTCAGTGGTTTAAAATTAGATTATTATCTAGTGTGAAAAGAGAACTCATATCATATGCTAATTTTTTAAGCCAACCTCCAACAAAGGAAAGAAATATTTTAACCAAAGAAAATTGAGATAAATCTTCAAGGAAACATTAAGGTTATTATAGAAAGAAAAAAATAAAAAAATAGCATATGATATAGGGACAACCCACCCACCAACCTCCAACAAAGGAAATAAATATTTTAACCCAAGAAAATAGAGATATCTTCAAAGGAAATATTAAGGTATTATTGTAGAACTAAAGAAAAAGAACATAGGGTCTAAAAATTCATGATCTCTTAAGATTAAATTAAGATGCACTTGATATTTTTAGAAGGAAAGAGAGAAACATTTGAAGCAAATAAATTATATATTCTAAAAATGTGTGGTTTTATGAGAATTACAAAGCTACAGGGAGAGATCTTAAGGAGATTGGTAAAGAATAGGAAACAAAGTTATATGAATAGATTATAAAATTAAAAAAAGACATGCTCATGAACAAAAGGAAAGAAGAGCTAATATATGTAGGTAATAATCCCAAAAAAAATTAGAGGAAACTAAAAAAAAGAAAAGAATAAAAGGAGAATAACAAAACAAGCAATCAATGTTTTGAATATGTTAAAAAAGTGTATGACTATGATTAGGGGTTGATGCTGACCCTAGGGCCAACATGACAATAAAATCATTCAATTTTCAAGACATTAAATAAGTTATTATGAAATTGGGTGCAATAAATCTAGTGGCATGGTTGAACTTCAAGCTCAATTATACCTGAAATGGGGGATGAAAATTTTTTCCCCTTAGATTGTGAAGATATTCTTGGCATCATTCAATATGAGTTTCAAGGAGATTGGTTTTTCATCTTATAAATACCCCATTTTAAGAGTGGGGATGTTAGCAATCCTTCCAACTATTAGACCATAATGATCAATATTTTATGTGCAAAGCTATTTAGTAGCATGTTTGAAAAGATAATCAACACATAGGTAGAAGAAAAAAAAGAATATGAAAGGGAAATAGGTTTTAGAAAAAATCACTCAATAATTGATCGTGGAATTCCATTGAGACATATAATAGTTAAAAGTTATGAAATAAGAAAGAGATTTATATTATTTTTGTTTTGTTGATTTCAAGAAGGATTTCAACATGGATCCTAGGAATATTATATGGTGTAGAATGAAGGATATTGGTATAACAGTGCAATTTAGAGTGGTTGGCCATAGACTCTATGAATAGATATGGATAAAAATCAAAACTTGAGAAAGTAATTCAATTTGTTTAGGAGTTAAATTAGAGTTAAGAATGTATGCATGTTATCTCCTAATCCTTTTGGCCTATATATCAACAATCCTGAACAATAATTGAATTTGAAAGATAGATATGGTGTTTTTGGGGGGAATATGCTAGAATTCTTTTATACACTAATGATCTTATTTTTATTGCTAGGTCTACTCAAGGGTTACAAGAGCATATTCTTTCCCTTGAACACTTTTTTAAAGATGTGTGTATGCATATTAATACTAGAAAGACCAAAATCATGATATTATCCAATATTAAGAAGAAGAATCAATTAACCTTTTATTTTGAAGGGAGTATTATATAGGAAGTAACATAGTATAAATACCCCAAGATTGAATTCAACATAGAAATTAGTTAGACATCTTGCAACAAAAATAGAACTTTGGAAAGGTGGAGAGCATTTTCTCCCTTCAAAATAGATACAAAAAGGTAATGGGATTAAAAAATTATTTGAAATATTTAGTCTATTATTAATTCAAGTGGTACTTTGTGGGTGTGAAATATTTTCTAATAACACTTCATACACCAAATATGTAAAAATAGAGAGAATCCAAAAACACATAATTATAAGAAAATTTAAGTTCAAAAATTCAATCGTCTATGACATTCTTCTAGCTAAAATAGTTATAGTTCATATTGAAGCCATTACTTTGGTGGGCCTCTTAAGATACCTAAATAGATTTGAGTATATGGAGGTGAATTTCTAGCCCAATTTTATCTTGATTAAAATAAAGAAGTCGTGGATGAAGAAAAATTACAAGTGGATAATAAAATGGAACATTCACTCAATTAATTTCCCTAGCAGTGGAAAATAAATAAATACATTTGTTGTAGATAAGTTTCACAAGTCTATATAGAAAAAAATCATTAGGGAGAAAGAAGAAATATTATCTTGAGTAATTTAGCCCCACTTTTGATCATCAACAAAAGGCCTATTTAGAAGGTAGCATCCCTAGGAGAGTAAATATTCTCATAGCCCATTTGAGGGCTAACTTGCATTGTATTTAATGTGAAATAGGTAGATGGAAAATGCTAAAAGAGGTATGGGAAGAGATATTTTGTGTTGTTTTCATAGATAAGATATTGGAAATAGGAAAAATACTTTATTTTGGAATGTAAAGCTTACAATGATATTATGCTCAAGTACACAAGTAATTTAATAATAATTTCATTTTAGGATTTATTCAATAAGGATATGGTTAAGAGAATGATATAGTTGTAAGAGTTGGTATAGAATAATTTTACATCATGCAAGATTTGGCTAAAGATTATAGCTACCCAAGATCTAGGCACTTCATTAAAGCACAAAAGAGATCAATATGCAATGCTCAAGATTGCAATGTAATTGATTATCCAAGAATCCAATATGACAATATATGAGACCACCTAGTTATATAGCTAAGGTGAGATACAAGAGGGTGATCCCACAATACTAGTTTACAATTTTTGGCCAAACTGAACATTGAACTGAATTTTTTTAACTAAATCTTCACTTTCGGGCACCTATAGCTGCTAAACTGTGAGGAATTTGAAGATGATGCAAACTAGTGATTTGTGACATTTTGTCTATAGATTATATATAATATTTTTTTAAAAATTTGGAATCAGATTGCATTTCTTTTTCCATCTCCTTCAAAAAATATTTTTTAATAGTAAACGCCATTTTTAAAGAGTGATGTGTACTTGCTAACACATAATTTTTTTTCTATGAAGGATAAAATTCTATTTTTTTTTAATTTAGATTCATAACTATGATATCTAGTCCATGCAATTGGTTTCATATCATTTCTTTGAATATTTTTTTCTTAATTCAGTTTTGAAGTCAAACTAGTTACAATTCAAACATAGGTTTAAACTTGCTAACACATAATTTTTTTTGTATGTATCAAAATTCATTATTTTTGCTGGATCAGGGACATCAATATCTAGTGCATAGATATTTTTCAAATTTTGTTGATAGTCTGCTATTTTTCCACATGTGCAGAACAAAGAGCTTGATTTTCGGTGAAAAACCTATATATTTAATTAAACTAAAAAATATACATAATAAAACTAGAATATATTAAAATTGTATTCAATGGATAGCTCATTCTAAGGACTACCATCATCCAGTTAGGTTTCTGATGTTGCCTCCATTTTCATCTTCAACCTGAGCTTCGAAAGGAAAAATTTTGGAAAAAAATGGTGGAAGAGAGGGAGAAGGGCAAATAAGGGGGGTTTGTTCGAACCCCCTTCAAGTGAACCTCCCTTATTCTTCCATTTTCCTTTATTTCATAAGAGAAACCCCGCCAAATGGGGTTCGCTTGAACCTATCTTCAAAATGGGGTTCGCTCGAAGGGGTTTCAAGCAAACCCCCCTTCTTGGGGTTTGCTCAAACACCCCCCTTCGAGCGAACCCCTAAAAACACAATTTTTTGTTTTGAGAGCATTTTTGTAATTTTCCTTCCTCAATGTAATTGTAAACTAGTTTTGTGGGATCACCCAAGACTAAGTAGAATTTATGACAAGTGTCTTAATCCTATGTCATGTTACAACTTATCAACACATGTGTGTTAAAATTCAAAAGATAAGATAATATATAATGACAACTAACACCTTCTAGAAAGATTACCTCCTAGGACCTAAGTAAACTTAACATGTAAATAAGTCACCTATGTCCCCTAATAATGAATTAACTAGGTACAAGACTTTATTTAAACCAACACCCCCCTTAAGTGCAACTTAGGGAGTAGCAGATTATTATTGAAATTACAGAAATATGGGTCCCAGCTATGAGGCTGGATGTTAGGTACCCATGTACAATGCAAATGAAATCTCTCACAAATGGGGAAAAGGAGAAAACCTAGTGGGAAAAAACTCCTCCCCAAAAGAGAGATGAAAATAAAATTATCTCAATGGTACATGAGAAGGATAAAACCCCATTCAAGGAAAAATTACCCCCATAAGAGAGAATAAGAAGAGAGACCATGCAACCCCCCCTCAATG
This sequence comes from Sequoiadendron giganteum, assembly GCA_007115665.2. Taxonomy (NCBI): domain Eukaryota; kingdom Viridiplantae; phylum Streptophyta; class Pinopsida; order Cupressales; family Cupressaceae; genus Sequoiadendron; species Sequoiadendron giganteum. Next base: position 550,083,314 of record CM021100.1, read on the forward strand.
TTGAGTCTCCTTTAATGATGGTAGAAGCTTAACATTGAATGTTGAAGATGATCCAAAAGCATTGAAAAACATTCCTCCCCTTAGGAAGAAACAAAACCAATATGGTATGCAGGATGTCTTGCCATTCCTAAAAGGAAGATGCGGGAAGAAGGATGATGGATGATGTCTCTGAATGATGCTCAAGTGTTTCCATGTTGATGCTAAAAGCTATCAGACTCCAAACAGGCGTTCTAGGCCACATTGTTGAAGAAGACAATCCAAAATCTCCTAGAAATGATTGTAGAGCACAATCTAGAGACAAGTATACCTCCTCTGAAGAAAAAGAAGCCTCCTCCAAATACTGTCCAAAAGAATCCACAATCATGTCAAACTACAAAGAATGATCATGTAGAGAATGAACAAGAGGGTCAGACTATTCCCTTGCAACAACTAAAGAAGGATCATCTCCATCAAAGAGAAGATTAATGCAATTGATTATGTCTCCCAAATCTGAAATGGGGGACTCACAAAAAAATCCAGCAATATCTATCAAGTACTCATCCCAAGTAGCAATATCTGGAAGACTATGAATGTCTTGCTACACTAAATCACAAGGAACCAAAACTATGGAATCGCAAGCATGTCCTCAAGTACAATAGTAGATGGAGGAGATGGAATATCAACACCTATCACTAGATCCTTAGTGGATGAAACAATACCAAGATTCAAATGACCATACTAAATCTCCTCAAAAGTGTCCACACAAGATGCCTCAATGTGAACATCTATTGAATCATTAGGAGAAAAATGTGAGAAGGTGTAGACTCGAGATTGGTGATCAACCTCCCCAACTGCAACTATATATCTGCTATACAAATATTGTATTATGATAGAATTTTGTGTGAACTCAACACTCTTGCCTTCTCCACCATGTTTGATTTGATAGATAGAAAGGATATTGGTTGAAAATGGAGGAACACAAATAACACCATTGAATACTCCATCCATTTCAATGGATCTGTTCCCACAAACATACATATATGTGTTTTTATCCATCAGGATGTGTGGTGATGAATAAGTCTCAAATGAAGAGAACATAATCTCTAATGAAGCCATGTGCTGTGAAGCCTCTGAATCAAGTATCCACCTCTTTGACTTAGAATATGCAACTACAACAAGTGTTTGCCCCTTGAGTTTATTGTTCTTTTTTTAAGAAGAAGAAGATGAACCCTTTGATGATGAATACTCATTAATTTGATGATTCTTAAGAAGATGCTTCAAATCATCAATATTTTTTGAATAACATTGATGTTCATCATGCCCTGATTTATTGCAATATAAACATGTAGGCTTCTACTTCTTAGATGATTCCCCTTTATAGGGAGGATTCAAATTATATATGTGGCTTGTTATTTTTCTTCATTTGCTTCTTATTAAGATTCCTTGATTCTTTTTGTACCTTAGACTCAGTAGACAACAATTCTTGTGACTTGGAAGACTTGATTAGACCCATATTAGCTAACTTAGCTTCCTCTTAGATTAGGATATTTGCAAATTTTTCAAACTTAGGATCATCATATGATTCTACCATAGAAAGTTGATGGGTATGAAAGCCAAAAACAAACATTAGATACTCAAGATAAAGCTTGGATAACACATTCAAAATCAACTGTAAATCCTCCTTATCAATATTGCAATATTTTAGTTGTGTTCTTAGTTGCTTAGCTTTGGAGATGTAGTCTTGGATGTGGTCAGAAAATTTAGGATCAAGATTCATCAAATCATTATCAATCTGATATCCCCTAATCTTATCTATTTTACAATATAATTTTTCAAAATCCTCCCAAACCTCTTTAAAGGTGTTTTGCATTATTCAACATGAAACTGTAAATCAAATGAGACTAATGAACATATGCATCCAAGTGTTTTCTCATTATCAAGCTCCCATTTTTCCAATTCTTTAGCATCAGTAGGTTGAGGAATGGTTTCCTTTAGATAGCCTATCAGACCTTTCATCATGAGATAATTCCATACTAGTTTTCTCCATCTACTATAATAATGTGAATTTAGGATTCAATTTTAGATTTCCTCATTTGCAAGAACACAAACCAACCAAAAGAATGCAATCAACCACTGCAATATTACCCCCCAAATTACCCAATCAAGAAACCCCCAAGAAAATATGATTTGTGGCTCTTTATACTTAGTGCGATTATAGGTGCCACTTGCCAACAACAAAATAGTGGTCTTGATCTTAGTGCATACATATTGCCAAATTTGGACACAAGCTCAAAATAAAAAATTAACATAGAATGGGATCAATTTGATTACACCACTTCAAAGTACACAAATAATTATGCACTTTCAAACAAATTCACCCAAAAATGCTATTGTAGGAGCAAGAACAGAGCCCTAAAATTTCTGAAAAAATGAGAATGACTCAGCAACACTTGTGAGAATTTGTAATTTCTAAAAATCCAGGCACCAAAATCAAAATCTAATTGCACCACCAAGTAGAGCATAAAATTCTACCCAAAATAAAAAAAATCTCAAGAAAAGGAGGTTGTATGACCGAGATATGGGCCTCTGAAGTTTGACCTCCAAAACGAAAAGTGCATTGGAGAGGGGGGCAATTTATTTTTTAAAATTCTGACATCACTACTGATGTAGTGATGATGTCAGCATTTCACTCGATTAAAATGATGGCCTTGAGCCTGTCTAAATGGAATATTCCTCCACTATTGGAATATGCTTCAACACAAAATATTCCTTAAGAATATTCTATCATTGGTGTAGGAAAGTATCGATAGTATGTGATGGAATATTCCTTTTCTTTGTCTATGTAATCTTTTGAATATACTGACGAACTATTTGCAATTGTTTTTCATTGGTTTAAACTATTGTGGGGATTTTTTTGGTCAACCAAGTGTAGGGCCACAGTATAATTACGTTGTGTGGCACTTGTACAAAGGCCACGTACTCTACAAAGTACCTCTACAATATGCAAGGTACCAAGGGCCTTTTTTTTCTTATTTTATAAATAAAATTTTCAAAAACACAACTATATCAATATGCCAAAATTTTATTAAATTTTTTCCTTTCACTTGCGATATTTTCCTCTATCAACAAAATATTTTTTTCTTGACCGCGAACTTTACGATTTTTTTTTACAATGATGACCACTGTAATTATGACGTCGTACAAACGTACGAATGATGATGAACCTAGGGAAAAAAAAATTCTCTGAAGGCTTGGGTCAAGTGCTCCGATTTGGATGATTTGACAGTCGATCTTAGGGATTTTTGGTTCATCTAAATGCAATGGTAGGGTCGGTTTTGACCCAAAGTGCTCCAAAATTATAGCCACCTTTTAGATCTAGCAACCACTTTCCAGCTTCAAACCCTCATAGATTTGGCCTCATATGTTCGATTTGAATGAAACAAAAAGCAAAAATGACTTTGTTGAACCCTGTTATCTCAATGGTGATCTTAGATTTGCACCAAGAAGCTTCAATTTGAACATGCAATATAAAGCCACAAAGAGGAAACCCCCAAATTTGGTATTTATTTCAAGCTTTTTTGATTCTCCATATCATCATTCGATGCAAGAGAAGAGAATACTCAAATTTTTAAGATCCACTAAGATTTTCAACCTAGATCTCTCAATAAAGACTAACAAGAAGCAATCCCACAAGATCTGATACCATGTAAGAGTTGGTATAGAATAACTCTACACCATGCAATATTTGGCTAAAGATTATAGCCACCCAAGATCTAAGCACTTCATGAAAGCACAAGAGAGATCAATATGCAATTCTCAAGATTGCAATGGAATTAATTATCCAAGAATCCAATATGACAATATATGAGACCACCTGGTTATATATACAAGGTGAGATACAACACTAAATAGGATTATGACAAGTGTCTTAATCCTATGTCATGTGACAACTTATCAATGCATGTGTTAAAAGTAAAAAGATAAGATAAGATCTAATGAAAACTAACACCTTCTATAAAGATTCCCTCCTAGGACCTAAGTAAACTTAACATGTAAATAAGTCCCCTATGTCACCTAGTAATGAATTAACTAGGTACAAGACTTTATTTACACCAATAATAGTTCATTATCAAATTGAATAGAAGATTAACACATCAAAAAATAAAAAATAGTAGGGTCTATTGTCCCATACACTCTTTGACCTCATGAACGTCATATTCTCTTTTATTGGAATAGGTATGATTTAGAATAGAATAGGAGGATGGTACTAGTGTTATTCTTACCATTTTACTTTGACCCAGGTCTATAGTAATTAAGTTTTATGATGGAACTATTTTTAATTCTTGATGTTGCTCATATGGATCCATGAGAATTTTTCCACCCCTGCATAATAGGGAGTGAAATTTTTAACATATAATGGTTGTGGAAATTTATGTGTAGGAGATGATGGTGTGACCTTTATTGAAAGGTTCTTAGTCTGATAAAAGTAATAGTGGATTTATATCTTAGGCTATAGGTGAGGGGAGTTAAACTTGTGTAGCATATTGGGCTGGAAAATTATGAAATAAAGATTATGCAATCTTGATCCCACAAGGGATAAAATAAAATACAACCATCAAAGAATGTAGCTTAGGACAATTCTAGTGCTAGCTTGGCCTTTGATGAATGTCAAAGTAAGGCATGTTAAAACCATTAGTGTGTAAATTATGATGGCTGTACAACATGATACAAATCTATATAATTCAAGATAAATCAAAAGGGAACAACATGTTTAACATCCAATATTGTAACTTGATAATATGGTGTAAATAATATCAAAGACATGATTCAAATAATTATCATAAAATAAGTAATAACATGTAATATACATATACAAGTAATTTTGAGATTATCTAATAGAATAAAATCCAAACTAACTCATAGAGACTACTACTTTGATGCCAACTATTGGAAATAAAAATAGACTAACAAATTATAGAGACTAAAGGAGAGCATCATGATTCATAAAATAAGGGAAATTATATTTTTCTATTTATCCAAAAATATTATTTACAAAAAAATTCAAATTCAGATTATAATTTTTTTACTGACAACTTTCTTGCTACTATGTATTTAATTTCTCTTCTTGGAGCATCATTCAATATGCTCACTATCTAGAGTTGTTTTGTAACTAGTTTACCATAGATGCTACTATTGATCTTCTCCTCAATACTCTACTACTATAGTTCTTTGTTCTTTATCCAAAAATTCTTATTGTCTACTGACTGTTGGCTTGTCCTCTTTCCTTTTTTATCTCTTCCCATTACAAATTCACCTACCAAAACAAACTTCCACCCAAAAATGAATTGTTCAAATTTCCAAATTTTGAGTGCTAGAAGTAGAGCCCCCTAAAATAAATCTTATTTGGTGGTTGTAGGAGGAATGTTGGATACAAGATCTAGGAGATCTTAGTCAATAATGAGGATACATTAGAAATTTATTTCTCTAACTTAGGATTATTATATTCTAATGCTCCCCATCAATCTTGAGTCTCTTTCATGCCCATTCTATTCTTTTGGAGCTGAAAATATTCCTTATAGAGCTCTAGCACTCTTCCTAAGTTGTATATTCCTAAGATATTTTTAATATCAACTTCTACATATCAATATTCTAGAGCTCTTCTCAAGATCGACCATTCTAAATCTCAACTTTTAAAATTTTTGAAGTTCAACTTCTAGAGCTCAATTTCCAAAGATTTCTATAGAGGTAGATCACTTTTTATCTCAACTTTCAGAGATTTTCTAGATCTCAAATTCTAGAGCCCAAAATTTTGGATCTCTTTTGAAGCTCAACTATTCTTTAACTTGACTTCTAGAGCTCAAATTCTAAAGCCTGACATCTAGAGCTTGACTATTCATTGTAGACACATAAAAATGACCTAGGCCTGCAAGCTCTATTTTACCACTTTTCGTCCTAGCATAATTATGATATTTTAATTATGTTTGTGGCCCACCTTTGACTATTAATTATATAATTTGTAATTATTTAATTAATTCATGTCTTTTTATTCTTCATGATTATTCAATAAATAGATTTTATTTATTTAATGCGTCACTAACTATCTAAAGTCTTCTCGTAATTAAATATAAAATTTTCAATTTATTTAATTAATCTTTGCCACTTATGTCTTCCTAATTATTAAATAAATACACCTTATTTATTTAATATGTCAATATTTCTTAACTCTTCCTATAATTAAATAGATTTACTAATTTATTTAATTATTGGGCCCATTCTCTAAATTAAATAATTATTAATTATTTAATTGTCTTATTTGAAATTTCCCTCATTTTAAATAAAATAATTTATTTAAAATGGACTCACATGGTTAACTACCACTTCTTTTAGTAAATAATCTCAAATTCAATTATTTACTATCACACTAAATCCATATTTTGAATTAATTTTAATTCAAAATGGTAATATTCTTCTATAAATCAAGTAATTGCTAAAATTATTGATTTTCCAAATCTCATCTTGTTCAACTTGATCTTCTTGATTTTACTAGTTTTCATTTCACTGCCACATCTATTCTCCATCCTTGATTTAATTTCTTAAATTAAATCTTGTCCACTCATTTGGAAATCTTACCCTAACCCTAATTGAGAGTTGCCATTTTGAATCTTGACCATTGATTCTAGGGCATTTCTCAATCTTTAATCTCATCCATCCATCGAAAATAGCATTTTCTATAAAATGCCAATTTTGTCTTCATTTTCAACATCTTGAATAATATTGAATATCTCTTAATCTTTTAATCTTTTAATCTCTTGCATTCTCTTGAGTTTTAAGATACTCTTGTTTTTGTCATTTAGCTACTTAGATCATTGCATGTAGGATTGATTTTCTCTTGTACAAGTACTTAAATCCTTCAACACTTGCTTAGGGCTAGTCCATAGTATAGAGTTGCTCATCAAAATCTGAGGGCACTTCATTATTTCAGCAAACTAGAAGGTGCAATGGAAGTCAACCATGGAGGATGAAGGACTGGGTGAGATCATTTAATTTATTCCTTTGTTTATTCCTTTTCTTTTCATTGTCTATTGTGGATTGATATAATATGCATGTAATTTGCTAACATCTAATCTTGCAGGAAAAATCCTTAGTTACATACATGACTTCTATAGCTAACCATGAGGGCTCCAGAGATGCTACCAATATATCCATGATGCCCAATATCTATCATAGGCATTCAAAACTATCTATTGTGAGTGGCTTGGTAAAAATATCTACAAGCTTATGCTCAAACCTACAATATTGAACTTTAATTTCTCCATGTTCTACCAAGTCCTTGGTGAAGTGATACTTGGTATCTATGTGTTTTATTCATCCATGGTTGAATATTGGATTCTCCGTCAAGGATATTAATGATGCATTGTCACAAAATGTGGTTGTACCATCTTGTTCTTCTTTTATGTCTTCTAAGATTCTCCATTTCCAAATAATCTAACCTATTGTTGAATTTTTTGTTATATACTTAGCTTCAACCGTGGAAAGAGAAAATATGGTTTATTTCTTGTATTCCCATGACATAACTCCTAAACCCAAGTGGAGCACATATCCCAATGTGATTCTCAACATCTTCACTTCCTTCCCAATCTCTATAAGTGTATCCAACCAACCTATACTCTCATTTGATGCAGAATAACAAATATTATATCCCTTGGTACTATTAACATACCTTAGGATTATTTTACTTGCTTGTCAATGTGTGTCTCTATAAATTTATAAATTAGGCTTACTACATGTATCAATTAAATACATAAAAATTCCAACCATACTATTTTACAAAGTTAGATTCACATCATTACTACAATCTTCCTTTCTTAATCTTAGACCTATGGTTGTTGGTTTTGGTGTAGGCTTGTTATTGTACATTTTAAATCTCTTCAAAATATCAATTTTGTAGTTTTATTGAGAGATAAAAGTGTCATGATCTATTTTTATACCTCTATTCCTAGGAACTATTTTTGTAAACCTAATTCTACCTTCTCAAAATCTCTTTTCATGGTTTCTTTGAAATCATAAATCAAGAAATCATCATTCCCCATAAAAATTAAACCATCCACATACAAGAAAAACATTAAAATATTACAATCACTTGTCTTGATGTAGAGACTGTGCTCAACATTGCTTTTGCTATCCATTGATCAACAAATATGAGTATATTCTATTGTACCATACCCAAGGTGCTTTCTTAAGCCCTTAGAGAGATTTGTTCAACCTATACACTTTTTTCTCTCATCCTTGAACTTAATACCCATGCGGCTATTCAAAATACACTTCTTTTAGCCCGATCCATTAAATAAGGTAGGCTTCACATCAATTTGACACACCTTACACTTGTGTTGGATTTCTATTGCTAAGATTGCTCACATGCTTTCCATTCTTGCAACTGAAGCATACATGTCTATTGGATGATCATGGCTTACATGTACCAAAGGATGCTCTTTCTTATAAATAAAAATTACATACAGAGAAGAATATTATGGGCACTAGAATCTTGGCCACATTGTAGAAAAGTGTCTAAGGACCTTGAAAAATCAAAACCTTGTTGAATGGTTAATTGATTGTAATAATGATTTTGATTTCTATGAGCATTGCATTTATGGTAAATAAAATCATGTTTAGTTTTACTCAAGTTCTCATAAATATTGTGGTGTATTTGATCATATTCATTTTTATGTGTTTGTCCCTCTAGAAATTCCTTTAGAAAATACACATATCATGTTTCATTATTGATGATTCTAGTAGGACATGGGTATATTTTCTAAAGAGTAAATCTCAAGTTTTTAGTTGATTTAAAGAATTTAATCCAATGGTTGAGTTGTAAAATAGAAAAAAAATAAAATGTTTAAGGACTGAAAATGGTGGTGAATTTTAATTAATGATTTTTATAGATTCTATAAATATTGTGGCATTCAAAAACAATGACAACTCTATATTCCCCATAGTAGAATGGAGTTGTAGAAATAATGAACAAGATACTAGTGGAGAAGGATAGGTTATGCTTAGTGGTGTTGGTCTAGAACAAAGGTTTTATGTTAAAGTTGTTTCTACTGCTTACTACCTAATTAAAAAGTATCCTTCATCTTCTCTTGTTGATAAAAAAACCTATGAAGGAAAGTTTAGGTCATAAACCTTCATAGAGATATCTTAGATTTTTCAGTTGCAATACACATGCACATGTGCCAAAGGAGAAGAAAACAAAATTAGAGAATAAGGTTGTTAAATGTATCTTCATTAGGTACAATTATGTTGTGAAAGGATACAAGCTTGTGGATCCTATTTTATGAAAGATAATATATAGTATAAGTGTGATTTTTAGAGAAATTAAGCCTTCTTTTGTTACATTTTAGCCATTACAAAGTGAAAAAAAAGAAATGATTCAACTTCCTTCTACACTTGATAAATTTGAATTGAGGCCCCTAGATAGACACAAAGTTAGAGATCATTTAGCTCTAAACCTTCAAAATAGGACGAAGAAACTCCAACTCAACTTGTTTGAAGGTTTACAAGGAATAGACAACCACCTAAAATGTATTCACCTAATGACTAGATTCATTTTTTCTTTCAATACTAATATGGATGAGCCCAGATATGTAGAATAGGCATTAGATATGAATGATATTATTTATTGGAAGATTTATATGGATGAAGAAATGGAAAATTTTAAAAATAATGAGACATGGGATCTAGTACCATTTCTTGAAGGATGAAAACTTTTTGGTTGCAAATGGGTGTCAAGGAAAAGCTTGGTTTAGATGGAGGTATTGAAAAGTACAAAAACAATTTGGTTGCAAAAGATTACTCTTAGGTTGAGGGTATTAATTATGGTGAGATATTTTCTCTTCTTGAAAAAATTCCATCCATTAGATTCTTTCTTTATATTCTTTCTTCTTATGATCTAAAGGTTGACCAAATGGATAGGAAAATGGCTTTCCTTCATGGTGATTTAGAGGAGGATATTTATATGACATATTCAAAGCACTATCTATTGAAAGGTAAAAGTAATTTGGTTTGTAAATTGAAGAAATATTTGCATGATATCAAATAGAGTCCTATGATGTGGTACTAAAAATTTAATAAATATGTGTTGATTTTGATATTTGAGCATGAAAAATCATATCACCATGTTTACTATACATTTGGTGGTGATCATTTCCTATTTCTTGAATTAAATGTTGATGATATGTTTTTTATTGGTAAAGGGAAATAAATTATTTTATAACTAAAGCCTCAACATGTAGCTAAATTTGAAATTGAATATCTCGGTGTAACTAAACACATTCTTGGTATGGAAATCAGAAGAGAGAGTGAACCAAAAACTATGGCTTGGCCAAAGTAAGTATGTCAATTCAATTTTACATAGGTTTTATATGTAGGATTGTAGACCATTGTATGTTCCTCTTATAGTTTAAATAAAGTTATCTATTTCAAATTTTCCAACATCCTTATTGGAGATGAAAGATATGAGAAGAGTTTCTTATCAAAGTGAAGTTGAAATTTTGATGCATTTTTATGGTTTGCAATAGACTAGACATTGCTCAAGAAATCGGATTTCTTTCCACATATATTTCTAATCTTCATAGAATTAATTGGGATACAGTTAAAAGAGTTCAAATATTTATGGGGCACCTTATAATATTCTCTATGTTATCATGGGGTAAACCCATAATAGTGGTGTACAATTTTGATGAGGAAGGAAATTTGTAAAAATTCTCACACATTCGAAATTTCATGTTTTTTAGGGTTTGTTCGAACTAGGGGGTTCGCATGAACCCAAAAGAGGGGTTCAGTCGAACCCTTGGTTTCAGTGAACCCCCTTTTGCATGGTGGGTTCGCTCAAACCCTATGATGTCAAATTTTTTCATAGAAATGAATGGAAAATTCAAAAAAAGGGGGGTTCAAGCGAACCCCCCTTTCGAACGAACCCCCCTTCACCCTTTCGAGCGTAGGGGGGCTCGCTCATTTCGATTCAAGTGACAAGTTGTGGCTTCTTTGTTCACTACTAAAGATGAGTATATGGCAGCTCCTCATGCTTATAAAGAAGCATTTTTTCTTAAAATATTATGTTGCAAAATAAAATTAAAATAAGGTGTAGTGATAGTTTAATTTGATAGAGTGTGATCTGACTAACTAAGAACCTAACATTTGATACCAACCCTAAGCACACATATATATAATATCATTTTTTAAGGGATATGGTCGAGGATGGTATGGTGATGCTAGTTAAGGTAAATTGTAACATTCCCATAGTTTACCCTATTGTTTCCACTTAAGTTTTTAACCCATTTATGAGAAATGATATAGTTCTCTAACATATAGAAATAAAACTTTCAATTCAATAACATAGATGCATTATTGAAATAAACTCATTCCAAATCGCATTGCATTAATAAAGTATCTTTATATGATTCCAAGTATTGAATACATCTTTCATTTAAATTTTCCAAATAGATGCAATAGCATAATTACAAATGATAGCTTACAAGAGATCAATGTACAAGAACATATTGGTCAAGTTGTCCTCATCTAGAACACATATCTTTATCTCCTTTTGTTTCACACAAGTCTCGTCTGCCAACTGCATGAGGGACAACATCACCCAAGTGCTTTTCTATAGAAGTTGTGAAATCCAACTTCATAGACCCCGAAGATCACCTGCATGCAAATAACCTATCACAGAAGAAGACATTTGAGACAAAAATACAAGGGGTGCTCTGAAAGCTGAAAATTGATTAATCAGGAAGAGAGTGTATAAAATACAATGATCAATCCTTATAAAAGGATATTGTGCAACCCGAAAAGTAACCCAAATAGGTAGACATTTAATAAATAAAATAATTATTAAGTGCCACAATATGCAAACTATAGTGAAATCTTAAGAGAGGAATAAAGGTAACTTAATTAAGATAATTAATTTAAAACCTTTACTCTAACACGCCCCCTTAATATGAGCAAAAGTGCAGCTACAAACATGTGCAAGAAAGAAAAAGTAACTGCAATGCATGAAAGTAAACATGGGTCCTGACAACTAGGCCTGATCAAGTACCCATTTACAAATGCAATGCAAATTGAAGGAAACAGGGTAAAGGAGAAAACCCAATGGGAATAAAACTCCTCCCCAAAATAGAATGAAAAGAAAGGAATGCAATGCACTAATGAAAGAAGGATAGGAGGTGGATTACATGATACCCCCCATAGATAGCTTCTATCATATAAGTACATGTACAATGGTCTCCATAGGAGAGATAGAAACAGACAAGAAGGTCCCCCCATAAAAAAGAAACTCATATCGCAATGGTAGATGCCTGATGTAGAATCCAAAAGGAGATCCTGAAGTGGAAAATGATATTCCTCCCCTTGGGAAGAAACGGATCCAAAGGACGATGTCAAAGAAACCATGTGAAGAGTGATGATCCAATCTGTCTCAAGATGTGTGCCATGATAGGATGTTGAAGAATCTCTTTGTTTGAACTAAAACAAATGATGCCAAATCCAAATTGATGTGGAGAATCCTGAAATGCAACATTTGAATGCACTGATAATGGTGGGCATATAGTGATAACCTAACTGTCAAGGTAGAGGAGATGAATGTCCTCAAAATAATCCTCCAAATCTGCAATATAGGACTCCACAAACAAGAAAGATATGTCTGTAACATAAGATTCCAAAGTAGCTATGGCTAAAAGATGAATGATGCTCTACTACACTGAATCAGGAACAACAGGTGATGCTAATGAAGTCTCAATTTGAAGAGTAGGAACTGTGAGACAAGCCTCTGACCCATCGAAACATGTAAGGGTGTCTAAATACTCAAGCTCCTCTAAAGTATCATGATCAAAGGGTGTATTATCTCTCCAATCAATGGGTAAGAGATAATCTGAAGCAGGATCCTTTGGGAATGGAGAGAGATTGGGGTCTCCATAGATCTCCCAAAGATGTTTCCAAAGTGGGTGGGGATAGAAAATGTCTGATATAGCCCACACAGTGTCATTATCAACACTAGACAAGAAAAGTCCTACTATGTGATCTCTAATGATATCCCAAGCTAATTTTCCCTTTGAAGTGGTTGGTTCAGGTATGAGATCATACAAATAAGACAAAATATTAAGCCACCTACAATGTGTAAGTATGCCCTTTGCCCATGACTCATAATTACCCCGTTCCAAAATTACAATTGAAGGGTCAGTAGAAAAACCCATGATAACTCTTCAAATGAAAAAATCTCAAAAAATTGACCTTATTGTGCATGTAGATCAAATGAAATAGAGCCTAATGACACAAATAGGAGGTTCCCAAGTGCCAAAATGTCCAAGTAATTAAGCAAACTGTGAAAACACAAAAGGCTGAATAAAATATACCTGGGGTACAATCTAGGAAAATAAGTTGTAGATCTGGAAATATCATTGAAACACCTTTCCAATGCCTATCTGTTTGAACAAAATGGAGTCCGGATGCAAAAGTTACGCCCCCCTGGAGTGAAAACAACATGTTTCGACTTTGACTTGTAAAAAAGGAATCAAAATGGAAAATCCGAAAATCAAACCTACACCATCGGATTGGGCTAGGAACCAGCTTTCCAAAGATATTTTGTTTTCGAAAAATCGAGTTCGTATGCAAAATTTATGTACAAAATATCAAAACTACTTCAAAAGGGTTCTGGGGGTTAAGCCTGGCGGTTTGGCTAACTACTAACATTAACCACTAGTGGTTAATTGACGGTGGCACCCATTTAACTCTGTGTTTTTTAAAAAAAATCCCTGGATTGCATGTCGTACCAGGCCGTACAACCCAACAAAGAAAAAAATTTGCCTCCCCGAGTCACTGTGTCCGATTTCAATGATTTGACAATCAATTTAGGGGTTTTTGGGCAATCTGAACACGATGGTGAGGTCCCTTTGGACTCAAAATTCCCCAAAATTGCAGGTATGCTCTGGATTAGGAATGCTCAAAAAAATTCAAACCCTTATAGATTTGACACCGTGAAGCCAAATTTGACAAAACAAAGGTCAATCTTGTCTAAATTGAACATTCTGAATGTAATGGTCAAGTCCAAATTGACTCAAAATTCACCAAATGAAAGAGGTATTCCTGGATCAAAAAAGCAAACCCCAAACCCTCGAAGCTCCAAAAATCCTTCAAAACACGAGCAGGAAGCAACAAGTCTGGAGCTCTGATACCATGTAGAAGTTGTGAAATCCAACTTCACAAACCCCAAAGATCACTTGCATGCAAATAATCTGTCACAGAAGAATACATTTGAGACAAATAGGCAAGGGCGCTCTCAAAGTTGAAAAATTGATTAATCAGGAAGAGAGTGTATAAAATACAATGATCAATCCTTATAAAAGAAGATTGTGCAACCCTAAAAGTAACCCTAATAGGTAGACATTTAATAATTAATATAATTATTAAATGTCACAATATGTGAACTAAAGTGAAATCTTAAGAGAGGAATAAAGGTAACTTAACTAAAATAATTAAATTAAAACCTTTACTCTAAAATTTTACACCAACCATGGACTTAATGTGGCCCCCCACACATCTACCTAACTGGTAAGATAACCCTACCCTTCAACAAAGATATTTGTATGGAAACCCTCTAATTTATCACCTATCTAAGCATGGTGTTGTGTCTTACATATCTAGTGTTGCATACATTGGATACCTGCCTACTTGCATGACACTCCCTAGGTGCTACCACAATAGTGGTTTACAGTTTCTCAGAGATTCTATTTTTTGCTGAAATCACATATTTTTATAAAATATAATGATTTAAACCTTTAAAAGTTCAATTTTAAGGATTCCAATTGAAGAGGGTTGGATCAAACTACCTTAGATCAAACCCCCTTGGATAGAACCTCGCTAGTTTTAAACCATACCTATAAATGAGTCTCCTTTACACCTATCAAAATGCTGATAAAAAATCACTTTTGATTTACCTTTCGAGGGATCAAATGAATTCATTTAAAATTTATTTCAAATGATTATGGTAATCCTCGAAATGAGCTATCCAATGAATATAAATTTAATATGTTTTGGTTTTATTATGTTTTTTTTTTTTAGTTTTATTAAACATAGATTTTTCATCGAAAATCAAGTTCTTTATTCTGCACATGTGGAAAAATAGTAGATTATCAAAAAAAAAAATTGAAAAATATGAGTGCACCAGATATTGAAGTCCTTGATCCAACAAAAAAAATTAA
The DNA here is from genome assembly GCA_007115665.2 of Sequoiadendron giganteum. Lineage (NCBI taxonomy): Eukaryota > Viridiplantae > Streptophyta > Pinopsida > Cupressales > Cupressaceae > Sequoiadendron > Sequoiadendron giganteum. The sequence continues at coordinate 550,098,544 of CM021100.1, forward strand.
ATTAAATTTTGATATATACAAAAAAATTTGTGTTATACGGTCGCGCTATGTCTGAATTATAATTGGTTTGACTTTGAAACTTGATTAAAGAAAAAATATTGAATAAAAAACTATCTTACCAAGTGGAAGCACTAGATATCGGAGTTACAAATCTAAATTTGAAAGAATTAGAATTTTATCCTTCATGGAAAAAAATTTGTGTTATACGGTGTGCATCACTTTTTAAAAATGTTGTTTTCTGAAAAAAAACAAGCTTTCATGGGAGATGGAAAAAGAAGTGCAATCTGATTCCAAAATTTTTGAAAAAAATATTTTTTGAATCTATGACAAAATGTGACGAAACTCTAGTTTGCATCATCTTCAAATTCCTCATGGTTTAGCCGCTATAGGTGTCTGAATGTGAAGATTTAGTAAAACATAATAATTTCAGTGTCCAGTTTGGCCAAAAATTGTAAACCACTATTGTGGGATCAACCCCCTACTAGGTATGCAATACTGGCTCATAGTGAAACTAAAAAAGTGTACGCAGTGGTAACTACAGTTGATTTGGCCAAAGATTTATCATATATATAATAAATACAAATGCTTAGTAATTCGAGCGGTGTTGTTTGTTCACCCACCCCCTCGCTCGACTTGGAAACTATAATGACCATGAATAACTCTCGACTAGGTTTGAACTTAATAAAACATAACAAGATTCCGTTCCAAAAAATAATGTAACATTCAAGTGATCTAACTGATCATACAAGTTAATCCCAACCTCTAGTTTATCCTAACCCAAGGAATAAACAAATAAATGAAATTCACAAAAAATCATATCCAACATTTCTAACATGAAATCAACTCCTTTGCATTACTAACATCACAATCTTAAGCAAGCATGAATGTAGCATATGATTACCTACATATATCAATAATCCTTCTAGGTAGTTTATCTACTACAAAAAAACACTTAAGCATGGAACTTATATTTATATCAAACTAATATGATTTCACAACCATTATGTATACAAGCTCTATTGAATAAATAAATATCATTTTTCACAAACACTTGCAAACAATGGTAAAATCGATATTAAAATAGAAAATATAATGGATAAGAACACTACTATGCCTGGTAATAAAGCTTCCAAAGAAGAACTCTGGTAGTTGTCCTCTCCAATCCAATGCCTTCAAACTCTCAAGACTCTACCTTCAATAATACTAGAATTGCTCCTCACACTCACAAAAATTATCTCAAAAATAAACAACAATAATGCAATCATAAAATCATCCCCAAACCAAGAAATATCGACCCCTATATATACAGATTCAAGGAGAGACTTCACACTACAAATTAGCTATGGTTTTTTTCACCTTTCTTCCCCAAGTCACCACCTTTCAAATAGAAAAGAAGAACTCTAAAGCAAGTCTAATACTTTGTATATTGATCAGGCACAGATGAAAACCTTATTCCAATTTCCTAGTAACTAAAGGAATCAATCATTTGACACATAAGGAATGTGAATTGCATACAACCTCTATTTCTTGGCCAATTCATTGAAATTAAATTGCACATGCTATTTTACCAAGTCGAATACTCTTACAAATGGTCGTGTCGTTAATTTCTAGTTTCCTTCTTGTTCACTTACTCTATTCATGGAATTTACAATCCTCTTACTCACCTAATTATGGCACCTAAGAAAGGTTGTTATTATTTTAACAGTCATATTTCATATGCACTACTTAATAGTTACAAGTTTCACTTACCACCTTAGCTAATCGTGGAAAATTTGACTTAGTCTATCACCCTTTTAATTCTTCCCATTCGTGGCTTATATTACATGGCATTACTTTATCAAAAAATACATATCATCATTGCGTCAATATGGTGTTGCATTATATATGCACATATTTTAGTTTTAAATTATGTGATACCTTTATACCATATTTGCATTGTATTATGTGTAGCATTCAACTTATTCATTGTTTACACCATCGCATTATATATGCAATTGATATTTCATCATATCATACAATATATAACTTTATATATTTATATATATGTGTATTGAAACATCTATTTAAAATCATTCATTTGTTAATCTTTACACATATATATTTATAAATATATATACGTATGTATGTATATACTATAATTTAATATGTACATATCTATTAATATATATATTATTATCCTAACACCTTACAATACATATATCAATAAGTATATATACATAAAGTGTGTAGATATGTTTATATATATCCACTCAATTTACCATATGTATGATGCATCCACGTATGAATATGCATAGGTATTTCTACCTATGCAATCTTACATGCGTATACGACCATATACATGAGTTATCGTATATATACATACATATATATATGCATTTAATGTATATACTTATCCATTCATAGATATATTAAATACATGAAATATAACATATACTCAATATAAATATTTAATCACTATGACACAAATCATCTTAACAAACATAGAGAATCACAACAATCACCCAATCATTCCTATCCACATGAAGATTATAATCAAGTTTTACTTACCGACTCAAAGCCCATACTGACTTGACTAAGCTTGACTATCCTAGGTCGTGAATGTGTGTGTTAGCTCAAGTAGGCACACTATTGGTTGCCATACCAGTTTCCTCTCTTGGGTGATACTCTCCCTCTCCTTATCGGAGGGCTTGATCCTTTCTTGCATTCAACTTAGTGCATCATAATGAAGTTAGCTCAAAACATGAAATTCATAGACATCATATATCATTTGCATCATCAAAGTATTTAAAAAGAAATCACAGTATAATGCATATCCATTCATCTCATTTTCATTGAAATATACAAAAAACATAATCATGCATTAAATACATATTTATTCATAAAAAGTAGAAATAGATGGTAAATACACAATGGGGTGTAACATAAAGACTTTAATGAATGTTACAAATTCTTTAACAAAGCCTGTGAGCACAAATAATTATTGAATGCACAAGACAACTAAGAGGGGGGTGAATTAGTTGTACCTTAAAGCTTCAAAACCCTCATAAACATTCAAATCCACATTCATTCAATTAACCATTAATCTATTATATTGATTTAGAATGAAAAGAAAATAATAGAAACTAAAACATAATCAACACCATACACAATAGAACACTAGATTTACGTGGAAAACCCAAGATGGGAAAAACCACAGTGAAGATTAGCTCACAATATAAAGTAATATCAACATTGATTATAAAGGGGCTCACTACTAGAGGGAACACTACCTAGAAGAAAGAAAGGCTCACTGCCAAAGTAGAAAAGAAGATAGAGAAGAATGTTACACAAAGAAATCAATCTCAATGCAACAAGAAAACCCACCACAATGTCACCAACACCTTCACAGTCTGATCGAATAATTATAGATACCTTCTGCTCACTACATCCAATGGTCTAACACATGAAATCTCACACTACACTTCACAAATTCACACCTCAAAACTCTACAATTCACATCATACTCATTTATCTTGTCTATCTTATCATCCCTCAATAACTCAACTCTTATTTATACCATATTCAACCTTGAAACAATTCCCCAAGTTCAGCTATGCACCTCAACTGTGCAAATTCAAATTAGGCCAACACCAAAACATTCCTACGGTGGAAAGGAATGAAGGCGGACCACAACACACCTTTGCTAAGACCTAAATCCATTCATATAGACCACGTCACACTTCCACAAACACCGAAACACCTTTGTATTTTGTGTAAACACCCAGGTTGACCGTTACCCATGTAAACACCATTAAAATTTTAAGTACACGCTTCTTTTGATCAATAGATACTAGAGTGCCTTCATTCTTATCCTTTGTCTTTGGAGGACTATCCTTCACACATCTCCCAGAGTCGGTGGAACTAGTTTCATCTTTTAAAGCCATGAACAAGAATTCACCATCATCATCTCCATAATCAAACTCATCATCAAAAATACTTGCATCTTCTCTAACATAATAAATTTTCTTAATCATCTTACCTTTTTTCTCCTTATTTTTGTTATTCAAAGCTCCATTTAAAAATATTGAAACATAATGACCTATTTTTCCATAACTGGAACATTTGAAAGGAAAGTTACCACTCTACTTACTAGTACCCTTACAAAGTTTCCTTCCACATCATCAAGATCCTCCCAATCTAATTCCTTAATCTCTTCTGATTTGTCAGTCTTAAAAGTAGTCTCAACTTTTGGACCAAACTCTCTCATCTCAAAAGTAGTTAAAGAACCATACAACTGATCTCTAGTATATTAATTTAAATTTACAAATTACTCAATAGCATAAACTTTATGACTATAAGATTTAAGAAGAGTTCTAAGAATTTTCTTTACCATTTATGGTTCTTTGAGTTTTCCACTGAGGCCTCTTATGGAACTGATAACTTCATCTACCCTTTGAATGTATCTTGTAATGTTTTCATATTCATACATCCATAGGTTCTCAAACATGATCTTTATATTTTGCATCTTAGCTGGTTTGACCTTATCATCTCCTTCATAAATTCTTTCTAACTTTACCCAAATTTCTCTAGCATTTTTCAAATTCAAAATTAGCAAGACCATTTAAGAGAGGATACCTTTTTTTACCATTTCTTTCATAGGCCTTCATCTCATCATCAGTACTTGGACCATTTGCAAGTGCAATATATCCATTCTCAATAAACTTCTAGACATCAAATCCAAGATAGACTAGAAAACCTTCCATGCTTGTCTTCCAGAATGCATAATCTATTCCATTAAACACAAGAATCTCTTTCTTGTGTGTCATCCCAAATCTACCTCAAGTCCAGTTAATATTTCTTCCAAAGAACCTTGCTCTAATAATAGGTGAATCAATTGTACCTTAAAGCTTCAAAACCCTCATAAACATTCAGATCCACATTCATTCAATCAACCCTTAATTTTTTATAATGATTTAGCATGAAAAGAAAATAACAGAAACTGAAATACAATATACATCATACAAAAGAGAAAAGAGAAAACCAAATTTACATGGAAAACCCAAGATGAGGAAAAAAATGGTGAGGATTAGCTCACAATATAAAGTAATATCAACACTGATTACAAAGGGGCTCACTATTGGAGGGCACACTTCCCAAAAGAAAGAAAGTCTCACTGGCGAAGTAGAAAACAAGATAGATAAGAATGTTACATAGATAAATCAATCTCAATGCAACAATAAAACCCACCACAATGTCACCAACACCTTCGCAGACTGACTAAAGAATTATAGACACCTTCTACTCACTACATCCAATAGTCTAACAAATGAAATCTCACACTACACTTCACAAATTCACACCTCACAAATCTTAAATTCACATCATACTCATCTATCTTGTTTATCTTATCATCCCTCAAAAACTCAACTCTAATTTATACCATCTTCAACCTTGAAACCATTCTCTAAGGTCGGCTATTCACCTCAACCATGCAAATTCAACTTAACTCAGCACCAAAACATTCCCATGGTGGAAAGGAATGGAGGACCATAAAACACCTTATATAGGACCTAAATCCATTCATACATGTTACGCCACACTTCCACGAACAGTGAAGCACCTTCATATTTAGTGTAAACATCTAGGTTAGTTATTACCTATGTAAACACCATTAAAATTTTAAGTACACACTTCCTTTGATCAACAAAAACTCGTAGAAAAAAAATTTCACTTGAACACAATATGGAATATTCCAAACACCTTAAAATCCAACAAACTCCTTCACAACAACTTTAACCTAAAGAATGTACACACCCAGTACACTCAAACAACTTTTTTATACATTGTAGCTCAAGAAATCAACTTTTGAAGCACCAAACCTTGAACAAATTCAAATAAAGAAAGATACCAACATTATTAGCATGCCTTCAGATCCACAAGAACTGAAACCAAACTGTAGAGAAACATGGAGCAAAAACATTTCTCCTAGACACCTCTGCAATATACAGTTCACACACTGGTGAACACAACTTCTTTTGCATAGTGATCCAACACACCAAATTTTGTTATAACACCTCTGAACACCTCTGATTAACATATATGAAATGCACAAGTAGATCTTCAACCTAGAAGAAATTTGGAGCAATACCAAAACACTACTCTACAACCCAAAACAACACTATAACTCATTGTTTCCTCTTTTTATCAAATTTTCTCAAAAGCACTTGAAAACCAAGCACCAGACACACATCCTCATCATCTTCAATAATTATTCAACACCACATAACCAACTACAACCTATCAACTCAACCATGCATCCATAGAAAAAATCTTATCAAAGAAACACTAGAGGTTGACACTAGTAGCTTACTAATGGAAACATAATGCAACTAATCAAAGCATCATAAACAACACCAACTGCTCATACTCTTGCAACAATATTCAGCTCATAAATAACAACACAAGGTTGTTGACATCAATGACAACACCAACTACTCATAATTGCAACAATAATTTCATATGGTGTTGAGATTCTATGTCCCTTTCGACCCCTATCAATTAAATCATGGCATTGATACTCCTTTTTCTCTTCCAAGGTGTTCAAAGAGTGGGATAATGTTAAAAAAAATATGTCTTAAACTTGAAACTACAAAATGCTACTATTTCTATTAAGATTAAATTTGAGCATAAATGGATCCAAAATTTTCTCCAAAGCTACAGAATAGCCAAAAAGCATGTTGGTAAATTTTTGACACAAGATCATGCTTGGTTTTTGTGAATATAAATTTCCCAAGCTCCCTTCAGGTTATTTTATTTTTTCTTAAATACCGGCCACACCCTCCTTTTAAAAGCAATATCGGGTTCCTTTCACAAGACTTTATACGAATGTTGCCACTTTTCAGATGGGTGCTCCTCACAATATTCCTTTCTCTCACTTCTCAAAAGTCACCTTCATGTTTCCACATGTCGACAAATCACACTCTTCAGTACTTCCTCCGATCGCTCCTCTTTCGAGCCCCCATTGCTTGCCATGTAGCATCGTTCTACACACATTCCTTGGCGGCCCCCACCTTCAGTGTAGTATGCTTGGAGACCTCCACATGTCTTCACAATGCAATTTTTCATCGCACAAAGAGAAGGATGAACATTGACCCTCGACCGCTTGCCACGATTGATCTTCCAAGGGCTTCATCGTGCAGACGAACAAAGCAAGCAATAGCCTCACAACAATGGCCACGTATTGTAACTGTCATCATAAGTAGATGACACATGTCGACACTCTGTTCTATTGGGACCACTGCCATCATTCACAAAGGATGCATCTGACTCTGAGGCGTCCTTGTTCAAGGCTCGAATCTTTTCAGTTACAATGGCCAGGGGAAATCATTTCTAACACATCATTGCTCATGATCGAAGAATCTTTTCGGTTACTGGCTCACCAGGCTAGAGATTTTATTGTAAATAATGCTTCTTCTTTTGAAGCAGGAGTTTGGATTTTTCTAAGAGAATTGGTAGAATAACTAGGCCTTGACCACTTTTAGATTATTGTAAAGACTTATAGACTGTTCCATTGTTCAACCTTTATGTTTTCTTAAAGATTTTTGATAAAGTTTTACTGTGCCCTCATGGTATTGAATGTTTCATTTGTAGAACTTCAATAAATTTAATTCAAGTTTGCTAGTTTAGATCACGTCTTTGACTCCTCTTTCTAGTAAATGTGTATGAATATTATTTTATGTCATTGAATGAACCATTTAGGTTTCTACCTTTATTTTATGTCATTCTAGAACATAGAAAACTACTGAACGTGCCCTTAAATCACATCCAAAAGATAGATTTATCGTGCCTTATATCTGAATCTTGGCACATCACCTTAGTTAGATCCTTTTATTTTACATATGCTTCCTTTTCCTTTTCAAAACCCTAGTTATAGAATAATATGGCTTCTTTAAAATCCAGAGGTTACTCAATTTGGTGCAATAGGTTCCCCCTAAAACTGAGTTTCCCACAAAGGGTTGTTACCTTACCAATTTTTGACATCAACAATTTTTTCTTTTTCCTGGCACACTCGGTGGGACCGCTTAAATATACCAAATCAAAAGGGGTGTATAAGCCATCGGCCTATTACTAGGTCACAAACCATAAATAATCTTGGCTTGATAGTGCCTCTGCTAGTAACAACACAAGCTCAAAGTTGCATGGTAAAGCTTTCAGATCCCTACACCAGCCATGATGCATATCGCAAACCGAAATTATGTGGCTTGGGACACCGGGAGTCCCCTTGTTTCCCCTGTTGCACCCGCTATTTATGCCCCTATCCCGGTCTCTTCTCTCAAAGCTATTCCAAAGTTTACCGAAGATGGCTCAAGAACACCATCCAAACATCTGCAAGATGTAGTGGACGTATGTTTGGTGCATGGAGTTACGAATCAGAACATAGCACTAAGGTTGCTCATAACTTCTTTCAGAGGAAAGGCATCAGACTGGTATCATACCCTGCCGGCTAAATCTATCGACACTTGGGATTAGCTTGGGGATCCTTTTTATGGAATATTTTCTAATGACGAAGAGAGATCTTCACTATATCATCAGCTAGCAACAATAAAGTGAGCCCCTACTAAAGGCATGACAGACTTCAACGCTCGGTTCCATATGACCTGGCAGAGAATCCAAAATGCCATCCATCCAATAGTCGAGTTAGTGTTTATGTTCTACCTAAATTCCATCAATGCCAACATCTCCATAATGATCCAGTCACTTGGTGGAACCAAATTACCAGATGTATACAACATAGCAGTTAAAGCAGAGAATAATCTGATCGACACCAAGAAGTTTCCACCTCGGCCCATTATGCCGATATTCTCTTAAATATCAAATTCTACCCAGGAGATTCCATCTACTAGCACAACTGCGCCGCCCTCATTTATGTACACATATCCAAGTGTGCCACTGAATGTTGCTTCTACATTCGACGCTTCAAAGGATGAGATAAGCGAAATAAAGGAGATGTTGCGTAACTTAACAAATGAAGCGAGCGCTATCAAGCACAACCAGGTCGCTCCTCCAAAACTAGCCTACCAAAGCTATCAACAGAACCAATTCCAAGTAGGTGCTCGCACAAATCTGCCAACACAAACAACAAATCAAATAGTGTCAGTACTGACTCCACTAGGAACTACTTAGAAAAATACAAGCAGAGAGTTGACAATAGGGCCAAAAAATCTTGTTGAAGATTTCAATCCCTATTGTTATCCCTATGGCAATGTGCATATGCCTCAAAATTGTCCACATGGCAATTTGCAACAAAAAATTGTAGAACAATGCAACCAAGGCATGGCGACAAATTTAGGAGGCTATAAATATGCCTCTCCCCAAATGAAGAACACGGTTCTTACCACACAAATGTAGGGAATGTCCTTGGGACAAGGAATTGGCATAGCTTTTAACCATGCCCTTCTCTCATTGATGGAAGGGAAGAAAGCAGTGTTCACTTATGAAGTGTCCTCATCGGCAACCCCGCATGTACAATCTGACTACAACACTTAATCGAAAAGGAGATTCATGGGCAAGCCGGTCACTCCATAGCCTAAGAGCATCCTGAACCAACTCCTTGCTCCACAAGCTCAAATTCGTAAGGAGATTGCTATCACCAAGGCAAAGGAACAAAATCGTCCAAATCCGTCATCGATCAACGTAGTGGAACAATTGAAGAAATTTTCCTCTAATGTATCCCTTTGGGATATCTTATTCATTCCAAAGAAAAAATCATTTCTATAGGAGGCCCTACAGAAAGACACGGTTGTACAACCAATAGAACAAGCTTCCAAAAAGACTACTGACTCATCACTTCTGGCCAAATTTCTTGACTCTCATTGTGGGGATGAAACTACTACACAACTCCATGATTGACTCTAGTGCCAACACCACAGTCATGCCCAAGCAAATAGTTGAAGCCTTAGGGCTTAGCTATGAGCCCTTAAAGAGAGGAGTTATGCAGTTGGATGGGAACAAGGTTGAAATGGTAGGCCTCATCAAGGACCTCCCCTTGACTTTGATTTCCTATCCTAGCATCATGGTGTCACAAGATACTATGATTATAGATGCCCCCCCATGTTCGGCCTCTACCTATCGCGGGAGTTCACCTCAAAGATAGGTGGATACCTTTCTTTGGATTGGTCTCACCTAATTATCAGGACCAAGCATGAAGCTAAAATTAAAATCATATCAGAACCTCTACATTCAGAACATATAGTTGATGAAGCCATGATCAAATTTGAAGCTGCTCATACTTCTTTCACTAAGGAAGAAACTATTGGTAGCAAGCTACTAGGAGATGAGAAGGTGGCTGAAGACAAATCCAGTTCATGGGAAGTCCTTTTGAGAAAGTATGTAGATACCAAACCTTTTAGTAGTTACCATGCTACCAGGTTGGGAACCTACATCATCTATGATGAGGATCAAGAGTTTCCTTAGCTAGTGAAGGACTCCACAGCCGAACAAACCTCAGAGCTCTAGACGTTACACTTTGATGGTGCAAGGTGTAAAGTTGGCATTGGTGCCAGGATATGCCTAACATCTCCAAACAATGAGCAGATTCTCAAATCTTCCCACTTCCAATTTTCCTGCTCAAACAATGAAGCCGAATATGAGGTTCATGTGCAAGGATTGAGCCTCATGGAGCGTATGGGTATTAAACAAATAATGGTGTTTGAAGATTCCAAACTTATAATCAATCAAGTCAGAAACATCTCTGTTGCAAAAAATGTCTACATGCGATCTTATAGACATAGGGTATGGGACCTCATTGAAATCTTTGAAGCTTTTAACATCCATGTGGTGCCAAGAGAAAAGAATTCAAATGTGGATTGTATGGCAACAATAGGATCTCAATTCGATCTTATCTTTGACTTGATGGAGAATGTACACTCTATGCGAGTGATCATACGACACTCTATTCTAGATAATGATCAAATTTGGAAAGTGTTCGAAAGTGATGAACACATCGCCTCATTCATTCAATAGTCGAGAGAGTTTTCCAATCAGCTTCAGCTAAAGATTGAAGAAGCATACGAAGGGCAGATCATTCAATTGAGAAAAAACAAACTTATGAAAGGGTTGGTCACGCTCCAAAATCTGTTCGAGTGTGATGACACAAGGAATGATAGGAGGAAATTTGTAGCAGACCAAGTGGACTACGCTGACCTTGAGGTCAGATACGGAAGAAAACTAAAGGTCGGGAAAGAAGTCCTGCAACACAACAAGGATAGGCTTATACACTTCTACAAAACATATGAAGGAGTCTTAGCCTGGTCTTATGATGACCTCAAGGGATATGATCCTAGTATCATCTAGCACACCATCAAACTCATAGAGCGGGCTAAACCTATCTGACAAAAATAGAGGCCTGTCAATCCAAAGATTGAAGCCCTAATAGCACAAGAGCTAGGGAAGTTGATCCAATCTAAGATTGTGTTTCTAATCAAGAATAGTATGTGGGTATCTAACCTTGTTCTGGTCTGAAAGAAGAACAAAGACATTTGTCTCTGTGTTGACTTCCGTGACCTGAACATGGTGTCATTAAAAGATCATTACCCATTGCCTTCCATGGAATCCATCTTACAGACCGTGGCAGGTTCAGAGATATTTTCTCCATTGGATGGCTTCTCAGGCTACAATCAACTGCGGGTTAAAGAAGAAGATCAACACAAAAAAATGACGTTCACCACCAAGTGGGGAATGTTTTCATATGCCAAAATTCGTTTCGGCCTATCAAATGTGAGAGCCACCTTCCAATGGGCAATGGACATCGCTTTCAACGAATTGATCAATAAAATTATTTTCATCTATTTAGATGATCTGACTTTGTTTTCCAAGTTCAAAGATGACCATTTCGATCATCTAGAAATGGTTTTCAAAAAATGCCAAGAGTTCGAGGTATCCCTGAACCTAAAAAAATGTGTTTTCAACATGCCACAAGGCAAGTTACTGGGACACGTAGTGTCCAAAGAGGGAATCGCAATTGATCCTAAAAGGGTAAAGGTAATTAGGGTACTTCCCCTTCTAGTCAACAAGAAGGGAGTTCAGTCCTTTTTGGGAAAGGTAAACTTGATGAGAAAAATCATTTTTGATTTCGCAGGGATAATTCAAACCATCACCCTAATGTTAAAAAAGGACCAATTGTTCAAATGGACCAAAGAAGCGAGAGAATCCTTCGAGAAGGTGAAGGACGCTATTTCTTCAGCTCCTGTGTTGGTGAATCTAGACTTGTCAAAAGACTTCATAATGTATGGTTTTAGTAGCAAGACAAGCATCACCATTGTCCTGACTCAGAAGGACGATGGAGGAAAGGGAGAGCATCTTATAGCATTTCACTCTCAGACCTTGAAAGAATATGAGACGAACTATAACTTTGTTGAAAGGAAATCATTCACAATTGTAAAGGGACTCAAGAATTTCTGACATCTTATATCTTGCAACAAGGTGATCGTTTATGTCGTACACTCCAACGTGCACAAATATATTATGGAAGGGGAAATCACTGAAAAAGGGCCAACTAGATCACTAAGATCCTGGAATATGACATCGAGGTCAAGCCTACAAAGACTGTCAAAGGAAGAGGGTTGTGCAAATATTTGGCGCATGATGAAGAGATGGAAATTGAAGAAGAACAAGCGGGGCTGGTCCTGACAAATGAACCCAAACCCAAAGGATGTTGGCTGGCGAATAGAGTAAGATTTATGCACATCGGCAAGTATCCACCAGGACTTCCTTCTCAGAGAAGGAGATTCTACTGACTATAAAATAGTGGATACTCACTTATTGAGGGGATCCTCTTCAAGAGGAATTTCAACGACGTCCTGTTGCGATGCATCACCATGGAGCAAGCAAAGAAAATCCTCAACACCTTCCACAGCATCCCCAAAGGCGAACACCTCTCTGCGAAGATGACTGCCATCAAAATCCTACGCATCAGGTACTTTTGGCCTACACTATTCAATGACTCATACAACCTATAAAATCTTGCAAGGAATTCCAATTCTACTCAAGGAGGAGAAAAAATTCTGCCATATATCTCAATCCGATAGTAGCAGATGAATTGTTTGCACAATGGAGGCTAGACTTCATCGAAATGATCAATCTTGCCTCCAATGCCAACCACAAGTGGATTCTCATAGCCATAGACTACTTCACAAGGTGGACTGAAGCCTCACCCCTGAAGAACATGACAGAGGCAAAAATTGTAAACTTTCTTGAAGGGCTAGTGATGAGATTCGGCCCACCAAAGACCATCATTTCAGACAATGCCAAAGAATTCCTAGGCTCTAACGTATGTCAGTTCACATTTGAGCATGACATATACTTAGAAACATCATCAAATTATTACCCATAGGGGAACGACCTGGCCGAGTTACCTAACAAGAATCTAGTCTGACTCATTAAAAGGATCGGGTCTGATCATGAAAAAGAATGGCACAAGAATCTCCAGACAACGTTATGGGTAATCATTGGTGCACCTTGGGTATGTGAAGGAGCCCTTTCCCAATCCTTGCCAAGCTAAATGATGAAAATATGATACTATGATAATGGACAAAATTAGCTCTCAATATGAAGAGAGTAACTTTGCATGAGGTTGTGTGTGTAAATGATGAAAGAAGGCCTTGGATTTATAGGTGAGATTGAAGAGAGGAGAGGCAAAGTTGAGGAATGTGGAACTAATCCTCAACCAATAGATTCATGCCACTTGTCACCATGTGAATGGGCCATGGTTGTGCAAGTTTTGGTTAATGTGCAAGATAAATGCATTTAGGTGAGTTTAAAATTTGAAAAATGTCATTAAATGCATATGGTTGAGAGATTTGGGGGGAAATTTGTTTGGAAAAAAAAGTCAAACAAAGGGAGTTAATGAGGGCATATTCCTTGGGAATATGCTTTGTGAAAAAAATAGAGCTTTTAATAAATCAAAATAAATGATTTATTGTGCAAGTGGGAAAAGCTAGAGGATGGGACATGGGTTAGGCTTAGCATTAATTGAGGATTAAGCTAATGATTAGTTGATTGTGGCATTTTGACTTAGATTTGTGCGTTAAAATAAATCAAAATGAGAGGAGATAATGATCATTAGCCATTTAATTAAATACATGTGATTTAATTAAATCAAGAAACTTTAGGAGATAATCAAATAAAAATGATTTATTTAATTAAAGAGATAACCTTAGTGAATTAATTAAATTGATTTATTTAATTAATAGACGAAATGATTTTAATTGAAGCATGATTAGATGCATGAGTCAATTTTGCATGTCTACAGTATTGCTTTATGTTTTAATTTTAAATTTGCATGCATTTATTTCTTAAATAGATATACCACACTTTGATTTTATGATCAATGAAAATTATAGAAATTTGTGTGACAAGATCCATATTATAGCCTACATTGCATCCATAAATAGATTTGAAATCTCGTACTCATAGTCCTTCCCCCATTCCTAACAAAATACAATACCATTGGCAATGACCTTACAATGCTTTATCAGCAGAACCCCCGTCACAGCCCCACCGATGGCCTGAAGAAAATAGCTCACAACCTAATATCGGTGTAACAATACTCTATCAGGCTAACTCATAAGGTGCTCTCCCCGATATACCAATAGATTCAACAAAATTAAGCACATCGCTATAACACATAAACACCGATGGAATGAATGATTGCACTCCCCCGATGGCCCAATATAACCATGAAATATCAAGTTCATATTGCATAAAGTATATTACTTAATTTCTCAAAGGAAAAAAACTAATTTGAAAATATTAATAGACATTGAAGTTTTGAACTCAGAAAATAACTCTTTACTGTAAGTGTAAATGAATAATGAAGAATAACATAACACAACCATTTATTTTATTGCAACTGAATTTCAATGTCACATTATTACATATATTTTTAAAGATGAGTAGCTATAGAGCAAGAAAGCTCTTGTTTTGTATAAATAACATATGTTAGTGTGTCACTTTACATAGACACAATTTAATAATTTATTCCAAGTTGTTTCTCGTTACAATGGATTACAAATTGATTCCAATTTCCAAGCTTATATAGCTGACAACTTACTACAAATGTAACTCTAAAAATAAATGCATGATTCCAAGCTTTTACTGGTGACAAAGTAATACAAATGTGGCTCTGAAAATAAATGCATGATTCCAAGCTTCTGCTGGTGGATTTTCCAGCTATGTTGGGGGAAAGGGGGTTCTAATCATTCTGGGGAAATGGGAGCTATGAAGATACAAAATGTACTTATCCCCTTTGAGAACCAGAGTCATGCAGAAGATGTAATACAAATGTCTCTTTGAAAATAAATGCATGGGGCTTGCCTAGCCAACCATGGTGGTGAATAGGGAGTTGTGAAGATACAAGAGGAGTAGAAAATTTTCTCCCATCTTTTGCACATGGTTTCCATGCACTGGTATAGCACTTACCTCCATCAAAGCTCCTCATCCTAGTTCAAAACCTGTCTGAGAAGTCAGGTTAACCAAATCAACTTCTTTCCAATTCCACCCATTCTGAACTTGAATGAAATTCATCTTTTATTGATTACTCTGTAACAACATAACTGTAGGCAAGAGAATTTACAGTATCTCCAATAATACTACATCATCTTCTTTGTGAATCCTTATTAACCCTAGAAAATGAAAACCCTTATGACACTATCCACTATTCACTAAATCACTATCCCTATTTATGGGCCACCAGTGTCGCTACCAACCTGGGTACAATGATAATCGTGACTCATGTACAATTAAAATGTTTAATTTGATTGACGTCTGGCTACATGCTAACTGTACCTCAAGCTGACAAGCTATCAAAATCACCAGTGCCACTCAAAGTTCAAACAATATGAAATCATTAAAAATCTTGTTTCATTAAAGCTATGAGTTGTCCAATAAATTTCTTTGGATGTTCCTATCACATATGGCATTAATCGCCGCCACTGCCATTGCCAACACTAGCAATACAACAACCACACTTTCTTAAAAAAAAAAGAGTATTTCAATTAAATGAAATGTACAACGTCGAGGAATTGAAAAGACAGAATGAGTGATGAGAAATGAGCCTTGATCTTGCCACATGTCTGCATCTAACGGTTCTAGTGTTTTAGAGATTTACTTCCGGAATGCAACTATAATCGTCCATCAAACATTCATCGAACGATCCCTATGATTTTTTATTGGCATATCCATTTATTTCGCCTCTGAATTTTTTTATTAGTTTGAGATTTTGTTTAATTTTCCAATGAAAATATATTTTTTTCTTTGAAAAAAGGTATTAATCAGCAACAATTTTTTTTTCTGTTTTGAAAACAAGATTGATTCGCCAATGGAAAAAAATTTCTGGTTTGAAAAACGGTTTTAATTGCCAATGAAAAATATTTTATTCGATTAAAAAAATTTGCAATTCGCCACGATTTTCCATAGACTTCTAGGGAATATAAAAGATTCACCAATTGGGATTTTTTTTTCCCAAAAAACAAAAAAAATCACCAATAAAATTATTATTTTTTATCGAGAAGTATACAGGATTTGCCAATATTTTACACCTTCGCCCAGGGGGGGGTTTCTTAAAGTTTTCCCTAGGGTAGACCGCATAACTCTTAAGCAAGCCTTGAAGACTTCTCCATACGAGCTATTGTATGGGAAGGAAGCGTCATTGCATATCTCTATAGAGATACCTACATTACAACTACTCAAGTCTCTAGAAATTGAAGAGAATAGAGCTATGGAGGTTTGGTTGGCCGAATTGCTAGAGGTACAAGAAAAAAGGGAAAAAGCCCTAATAGCCATGTCTAACCACTAGCAGGTGGTTAAGAGGTGGTTCAACAAGAAAGCTTCAAACCAAGGTCTAAAATGTGGAGACCTGGTATTAAAATTCAACGAAAGGGCTGCAAAGCTTGACCAACATGGAAAATTCAACAAATTATGGGAGGGTCCTTTCAAAATAATTCAGTGCAAACAAAGTAATGCATTTGAATTAGAGAATATGGAACAAGAGCTACTATGAATTTCGGTTAGCAAGATTCATTCAAAATTGTTCAATTAAGTTATAGTTACTTCACGTAGGTGTAAATATGTGAATAATGTAATTAGTTTTCCTTTCGTGTTTTGTCGGCCAGATTTTTTCACCAATTCACATTTAGTGGAAGTAGGAAAATTCATAAAACTCATTATTACTTGAGAAAAAAAAGACCATCTTGCTCATGTTGCATAAAATAAATTTATATGTGGGGAATTCAATCCATATTGCAGAAAACACAAGAGTGAAGACAAGAAGTTTAAAATAAGCAAGTATATTCATTATATATATGTAATTTGATAGAAACATTCTCAAAATGGCTCTTAGGCCATGCACTCAAAATTATGACTATATATACGACTTCCTTATATATATGTACGCAAGCCTTCTTTCAAGAATATATATACAAAAGGAGAAAAGGTGTATTAAACTTCAAGTATCTGGAACGTGAGCATTGTATTCATCAACAGGAACATTGTTGGAGGCAGCAGTGGGGTTATCATTAGTAGCAATGGGATCTAGAGTAGAAACATCAACACCCATAACAAGCGGCAGAGGGAACAAAAGGTTCCTAAAATCAATGTACCAATCCACATCATAAAACAAAACTACATTGTAGCAGTGAAGAAGAAAGGAGCAAGCATGGGTGGCCCTATCATGATGCTCTACAAGTGAGTGAATCCAAAACCCACTCATAAATGGAACCCATGGTACCATTGCATCTTCTTCAATGTGCCTCTTCAGGTCACTCGCGACGAGAAGGCCTAGGCCATAAACTGTGTTACTCGCTACCTTGCCGAGACCTTCGAGGTACTTC
Organism: Sequoiadendron giganteum; assembly: GCA_007115665.2. NCBI lineage: Eukaryota > Viridiplantae > Streptophyta > Pinopsida > Cupressales > Cupressaceae > Sequoiadendron > Sequoiadendron giganteum. Next base: position 550,116,408 of record CM021100.1, read on the forward strand.
TTCATGAAAATCTCAAGCGTCAAGTGCAGAATCATGGCATTTGGAGCCTAAACATCAAGTAGTGAGGCAACAAAATAGGATTTGAAATCGGTATTTACCAAATACTTGTCTTCATACTCAATACCATCCCTACCCAAGACCCATTTTATGGTTATGATAGCTAGTGAGTTTTTGTTCTTAGTCATGTGTTTCAGATGCCTATTCAAAATCTCTCCCAAAAAGGTTGTTTGAGACTTGTTGCACACTTATCTAATTGGAGTATTCATCCTATCAATATTTACACAACTACCTAGGTCTAAGCCTTATGCAAATTCAGAACCTGCCCAACCGCCTAAACGATAATCCTATCTAACCACCCAATGCTACTTTTGCTAAATCGCTAAGTGTGATTTCACTACTATATTAGGACCTATTTATAGAAATATCTGAGGTAGCATACATACAAAGCATGGTTGTAATTGAGTGTTGACTCAAAAATCCCACCAAAAGGCCAGCTCGATTTTTCAACCCAGTTGCGTTTGCAGGTATGAATGGTTGCATGAAAGATTAAAAAGTAGTAATCAATTAGTGCATATTGGTGGCAGTTCTAGATGATGGCTCATATGGATAGAGGCTAGGTGGCACGATCCAGGAAGTTTCAAGATCCAAGGATGAACGCAAATATTTTCAAAGTACTCATTACGATTCCAACTTGATTATGCTTTGTGAGATATTAATTGCTAAGGCAGGCATAAAGATGACAAGCATTTCACTGATGGCTCAATTTCCCATGAAAATAATGCCGAAGGGACGTTATCACCAATGCAATTATGAATTATTATCTTTTCAAAAGAGGCAAGTAGTTCATTTCGTATGAATGGAGGAGTTGGTTGTACATGCCAAATTAAATGTAGAAAGGCAACCATTGTCTACCGGTTGGGGGCAAGAAATCAAAGGAAAAAGCTAATGTGTCACATACAAGGGCTAAACAGAGCATAAAACTTCTTGAGCATGCAAAGTGACTTGGAAGAACATAATTGATTAAGAGAACTAGGTGTGGTGCATCTAGCAAAAAATAGCTAAGCAGAGGTAATTGCTGAAAATTCACTACCCCGGTGTGGATTAAACCCGAAACAAAAGACTGTCCAAGTTCAAGTTCAAAGCCTAGTGTGGTGTTCTAGGTTCCATTCATACCGCTTCAGTGTGATTTTTGAGTAGGGGTTTATAGAAGATGGAAACTGCTTAGAGTTCCCAAACAGAGATGCAAGAAGAAGGGGCCCAAAGTTTATTTAAAGCCATGCGTGCAACACCAACCGCCTATGTCTTCAAGGAGATCTCTTACGCTTTTCCTAGGATACCACAAAGGGCAACATGGGTGAATACGTGAGTTGTAGAAAAGAAGAGTCCTTGCAGAGATCAGAACCAAATTAGAGAAGAATGGGATAATATTCATGACCCCATCCTTGCAAGGAACCCTAAGACACTTAGGGAGGCAGCTTGTAAAATAATGAAAAGGAATAGCGACACAGATTCCATGGCACATAAATGTTGGTTCAGTGGGCTTCCATAATATATGGTCTCATCCGTACACTACTGCCCTAAATTGGTCAGTGAGGCCATGAAACACTTCAACCTGAATACCAACACCATTAAGGGCCGAGAGGTGATTGTTGTTATCTATAGGGAGGCTATCTAGGATATTTTGTGTATCCTAGAGTGAAGCTCTAAAGTGCCTCAAATGGAGTCATTTACTCTGGCTGAAGGAGAAACCTATTGGAGGACCAAAGACCTTGCGCTAAAATTTTATAATATGGAAACACAAAGATCGAAAGATTCTAAAAATCCAATGCAGATGAATTTATAATCAAACTAGCTCATATCCCTATAGCAGGCGATCGGCCTCCCTGGCTCGGATTCTATTACCCGACTAGGCAGTATGATAAGACAAAGCAGATCGGGGCTACTCTTCGCAACAACTTGGAGAAAAACTATAGCTAGAAGAAAGAAAATATTGATGATTTTTGGATGTACCGCCAAGAGACCCAGCAACCTGAGGCCCATTATGATAGCCAGGAAATGGATGAAAAGCTCAAAAAATTATGGAATGATGAGCACCAAGATTCTGATGAAAGTGATGAGAAAGACTCCAGTTTGGAGGAGGCTGAAGCACAGTTTGATGGAGTGGAACCACAAATGGAAGCACAAAACGCCTTAGTGCAACAAAAGGGAAAAGTCGTGAAAGAACCTAGCAAGGTTTCCTTTAATGTACGGGTAAACATATCATGTGTGAGGTCTTCGCTAACTCGCACCTAGACTGCAAGGAGGACTAGGGAAAAATAATTGCAATAATCTGAAACCACAGTGGTAGATGAATCGCCACCAAAAAAGTAGCAACAAACCAAGGCATCTTCTGGAGAGTGTTCAAAGGACCCTAAGGTGAGCCAAGAGCCAGCAACAAGCCAAGGATCACAATTAGCCACACCGCAGGTATCTTTCACTCCCTTTTCTCTTGTTTCATAGTCCTTGGTTGGCTCAGTTGGGTCTATGGCACCTCCAATTTCAAACATCAACCCTTCCTTGTCGGCCTTTGCTTCAATGATCATGGGGAGTTTCACACAGTTCTCTCATGCAACCTCATTTTCCCTAACTCCTTTGAAGACCCTTACGCCATTTTCCTTGGCCCATTTCACATCCCAAAGCGTCTCACACTCTATCTCTGCTACCTTCATCGATACATCTCATGCCATTGCCATATTGACCCCAATCCAATCTTCCCAACAGATGGAATATGTCATGACTCTGCTTCCTTCAAGTCCTCCTATTGGTTCGTAATTCGAGTATTGTAATATCCCTCCTTTCTCACCTCAAATAGTTAGTGTTCCAAAGAAGAAGTCTCCCAGGACCGCTATTCTTTCATTCCCTTTCACCCTTCCTCCCGGTGCACCTTTCGGAGGTGGACTCATCAGGTTTCCCAGGGAATTCTTATCGAAAGGTGATAAAACTAGACAGGCATGAGCAATTAGAGCCCAGAAGTAAAGAGTTAAAGATTCTAAGAGGCTAATAGAGCCAAAAGTGTAGACTATTTTTAATGAGGCTCAACAGTCGCTACATTTTGTGACTATGTACCTGACTATCAGCAAAACGTAAGGAGAGATGCAGTCAGATGACTACAAAATGCGGGGCTTGACTTAAGCATAGCCTGGCCTTAGAACAAGGTAGAGCTCATGGAGGAAACACAGTGGATGGTAACCACCGACTTTCTTAAGTCCAGTCACTAGCTAAAGAAGAGCGAAGAAGAGCTGAAAAGCATCAAGAGAATAGTCGAGGTCTTGCTCACCAAGGAAATGACTAAGGAGGCTGAAATTAAGCGCTCATCCCAATAAGTGGAGGTGGAACAAGTGAAGCTTCGAGAGGAACTTGCGAAGTTCCAATCTCTCGATCCTAACCTAGTCACCGAGTTGCAATAGAAGAACCAGGAATATCAAGACCAGTTGGCTCGGTTGGGGTAGGGAGTGCAATAAAAGGATGAAGATTTTTGTCGCCAACATTCTCAACTAGAGCGTAAGATGTGGCAGAAAGATGTGGATTTAAATATTTTTCAAGCCCAATTAGAGAATGAGATCCAAGAAATGAAGATTTCCTTGGAGAAGGAAGTAGCAAACAAGGAACGAGTCGAGGCTAGTTGGATCACAGAATCATAGATCCTACAAAGATAACTCACCATAGCAAACCAAAAGTTTGTGGAGCTTGTGCATAATATGGAATCAAGGGATGTAGAGATAGCCCTATTAAAGAACTCCTCCCAACCTCCCATCGCTCAATCAGACCTTCTTTAGATAGCCCAACAGTTATATGTTTCATACTGGGAAAGAGTGAAGGATTTCTGCTTAACTATTCAACCAATGCTTCAATTTATGGTGGATGCCACAAATTTGGATGGAGAGGTTTGTGAAGCAATCAAGTGGTTCCCTCAGACCATCACATAGAGAGTTCTAGAGAACAAGAAATTATTGGACAGGCTCTATATGGTCCCAGATGAAGTCTTGGCAAGCGCAGGGGTTGAAGATCAAAAGGCTGTTGCTAAAATAGCTAACAAGTTCATCCATTTCCATGCAGCCATCCTTCATGCGAGTGAGTGTTCCACCAAATTGGATCAGACTATGAGTAGCATGCAGGAAAGGTTCTCCCACCTAACTCAGATGGGCTTACCATCCTCATTCCTTGAAGATGAATCGGTGGCCACGGTGGAGCATATTGCGGCAAAGATCGAGGAGAAGCAACGGGATGCATCTACTTTTCAAAGTTTTAGTCAACCCCTTGCTGTAGGAGACATTGAGAGTGTCACTCATCCAATTGCACGGCTTCTTTTTCAACTCGAATCCTGGGTCGGTATATCAACGACGTTGCCTTACAAAGAAATGATCGATCTACATGGAGCGCAAGAAAGTCTGCGTGACATATTGACTCCATCTGATGTTGAATGGCAGCCTCTATATATCACCCTCTCTAAGCTCTGATCGTACCACCCAATGGATAAGGCTCTGGTCTGCAACCAGAAATTTTTGGGTTCCTTGTTCCACAAGAAAAATGCCCTTGATAAGTTGCCAAAATCTGTGAATATAAATTTCCCAAGATCCCTTCAGGTTATTTTATTTTTGCTTAAATACCAACCACACCCTCCTTTTTAAAGCAATATCGAGTTCCTTTCATAAGGCTTTATACGAATGTTGCCACTTGTTAGCCAGGCACTCCTCCTAAGAGTCCTTTCTCTCGCTTTTTAAAAGCCACCACCATGCTTCCACGTGCTAAAAAATCACACTCTTTAGTGCTTTCTTCGGTTTCTCCTCTTTTGGGCCCCTACCACTTGCCATGTAGCATCATTCTATACACATTCCTTGGCGGGCCCCACCTTCAACGCAGTATGCTTGGAGACCTCTATGTGTCTTCACAGCACAATTTTTCATCACACAAAGAGAAGGATGAACATTGGCCCCTGACCGCTTGCCATGATTGATCTTCCAAGGGCTTCATCATGCAAAGGAATGAAGCAAGCAATAGCCTCATATCAATGGCCATGTATTGTAACTGCCATCATAAGTAGATGACACATGTCGACACTCTGTTCTGTTGGAACCACTACCATCATTTGTAGGGGATGCATCTAGCTCTGAGTGTCCTCGTTCATGGCTTGAATCTTTTTAGTTACAATGGCCAAGGGAAATCATTGCTAATACATCATTTCTCATGATCGAAGGATCTTTTCGGTTACTGTCTCACCAGGCTAGAGATTTTATTATAAATACTGCTTCTTCTTGAAGCAGGAGTTCGAATTTTAATAAGAGAATTGGTAGAATAACCAGGCCTTTACCACTTTTAGATTATTCTAAAGACTTACAGACTATACCATTGTTCGTCCTTTCTATTTTCTTAAAGATTTTTGATAAAGTTTTATTGTGCCCTCATGGTACTGAATGTTTCATTTGCAGCACTTCTATAAATTTAATGCAAGTTTGTTGGTTTAGATCATGTCTTTGACTCCTCTTTCTAGTAAATGTGTATGAATATTATTTTATGTCGTTGAATAAACCATTTACGTTTCTACCTTTATTTTCTATCATTCTGGAACATAGCAAACTACTTAACGAGCCCTTAAATCGCATCCAAAAGATAGATTTATCATGCCTTATATATGAATCTTGGCACATCGCCTTATTAGATCCTTTTATTTTACATTTGCTTCCTTTTCCCTTTCAAAACCCTAGTTATAAAATAAGTTGGCTTCTTTAAAATTTGGAGGTTACTTAGTTTGGTGCAATAGGTCCCCCCTTAAAACTAAGTTTCCCACAAAGGGTTGTTACCTTGCCAATTTTTGGCATCAACAATTTTTAAGATTTTAAAGTATTTATTTTTAAAAGTTTCAAATTACATTTTGAGGGACTTAGAGATTGTTTCTAGGACTAAAAGTGGTAATAACTATTTAATCATGCTATATTTTGATAGAGCACTTCACAAGCTTTATGAAAGTTTAGAAATTTCACCAATTAGACTCCTAGATCAAATTTTATGGCCTATAGAAGTTGGGTCTCCTAAATCGAGAAATATGAAAATGTGTTGAACATAGAAAATAGTTGTAAGAGGGAGTTACATGTGAAACAAAGAAAAATGAGGGTGAAATTACCAAATGAGATTAACCAAATGGGTGCACCCAAATTTTGACTAGTTGTTTCACTCAATTATGAGGGCTATAATGCATAAATAACAATAAAAAAAAAAACCTAACTATTATAACAGTAAAAAGATAGGTTTTAAGATGTTGAAATGATGTTGACCTTTTTGAAAAAGTGTTGTTTTGGGCTTCACTAAGGACTCATTCACCCAATGGTGAATGAGTCCCTGCTAGGGTTCTAGAGATTTGATTTTTGGGTCCTCTTCTTCAATGTTTGCACTTGTAGATCCTAGGTGTTCAACTCCCGAAAGTCAGAAATAAATTTTGTAGCTTAGTTTCCATGATCTTGCAAGTAAGATGGAAACTTTTACAACTTTGCAGCTTTGACAACTTTTTGTAATTCTTTCTCTCCACTTGATCTTCAATCTAAAACATGCAATCACACATCAAAGGAGAAGAAAAATGTTATTGTGTTAGGGAATAGGGTTTTTCCTTGGTCAAACCCCATTTTGGTAATTAAACCTTATAATGAAATGATGCATAAAAGGAAAGATGAATGAACAATGTAATGCCACAACTCACCAATCCTCAATTGAACCTTGGAGTACAAATCAACAATCTAGCATAAAATGGCCTCAATGGATATAGATCTTGATCATAGGATTTTGATATGAAACAATGCTTGAATAGGATCTCAAATGTTAGATCAACAACATGAGCTCAACAACATGCATGATGCACTATTCCTTTGACATGATGATATGACCTTTGATTTCTGAAATAAACTTTAATAATCTGCCCTTGAATGCTTTCTTGAATTCTCTTGTGAACTCTTGATCTCATAAATTTTATGTAATGCTTGAATATTTGAGGTTTCTAGGTGAAACTATGTAAAATAACCTTATATTTATACTTAACTTAAGATTTAATCCCAAAATTCAAATAACACAAGCCGACATCAGATCTAGGAGTTAAAATTATTAAAAAACTATCAAAAACACATCCCAAGGGGAGTGTCCTAAGTTAAGGAGGACCCATTCACCATAGGGAAAATGAGTCCTAGCATACTTAACTAGTACATGTATCACAGATTGTGAAATAACATGCCAAAATGGGGTCCTAGGACCTAGTGAGGACCCATTCGCTAGGTGGTGAATGGGTCCTAGGTCACTATCCTATGACACCTTCCTTGTAAAATTAAGTGTTGTGAAATATTATTAATGAGTGTCAAGTTTTATCCCTTGGAAAAAGCAATAAATTAGGCTTGGATTTGAATTTAAGGGATCAATTAAGCTTAATTAACCTCAATTAATTAATAAATCCCTAGATTAGTGTGAAAGTGTAAAGAAACACTTTACAACACCCTAAATAAGGCACAATTAAGTCCATTTTATTAATTCATTACCAAATTAAGGAAAAAATAATACTTTTTCTGTTACTAAATTTTTCCCACACTTTAGTGAGAGTTTTCCCCCATGTCAAACTCACAGTAAAGTAGAAATTCAAGAAACTTGTGTATGCAACAATGACAAAGATACTCAATCATACACTATCAAAGACCAATAAAATAAAGGATCAAGCTTTAACCATTCCAATGCGATGTGGAATGTGGGTGTTTTTCCAAGAAGGGGAGAAGGATCAAGCCTCAACAGTCTATCCAACATGATGTGGACCGAGTCTAAGTTGTTTGTCCAAAACATTTTACAAGAACTCGATATCCACTATGCAAACGACACACACACTCACTCTAGGGTAGTGGAACCTTAGGCCTTCCAATAGGTTAGTATCCCAAAAGGGTGGAAAATGATAGAATCATATTAAGCTCCCATACCATACCAAAGTTATCCTCCTGATAACTTCGATAAGGCGCCATAATGTTGAATGCTTATGAATATTATGTCTATAGGTTTTTGTTCAAGGGGATCTTGCTTCGTTCATTTAAGGTCTTCTTCTTAGGGAACATCGTGCCTAATATCTCCAAGAGAGGACAAGTCAAGTATAATAGATTGCCACTTATGGGATGCATCACTTTGCATCATGCCACTAAGGGAAAGTCATATGCTTAGACATATCGCACTCTTGGAGGACATAAAACCCAATGGCACCACCAAGAAAAGGATGCATCACAAGAAAAAGAACATCACACCATGAAATATGCAAAATGTCAAAAGATGTTATCGAGGTATGCCCCCACTTTAAAGTGGATGCTAACAACATTGTTGTGAGCAACTACTTTAAAGTAGCCAATGTTTCATCCCAAGACATGAGAGCTTACTCAGAAAGCCCTATGCCAAGTCATATGTGTAATCAAGGAATAATATTAGGATTTAAAATGTAAATCATTAAACATAAACCTTAAGACCCTAATCAAGTAATAAACAACAAAGAAAGCATAAAAACATGAAATAATGCAACACCGCTACCAAAGTCTTCATGCCTCCATTGATTAACCTCTATTACCCTTCTCCATGTTGCTAGAACATGATTGATTCCCTCAGATTATAAGTATGCAACAATAGCCTTATGTTATGGCAACAAAATATCGAAGAATTATTCTCTTAAGCATAAATTCTAGATTTCATAAGTTTCGATCCCAAAAATGATAAAGGTAGGCACCTTTTATAGAAAAGACAAATTTGAATGAACGACCGAGATTAGATGATTTTAATTTCAATCAACAATTAAAATTAAGCAAGACAAGACAAGATAAGAATAAGACTAATAGAGGAACTAAATAATTCTAAAGAATCATTTAGTTCGAAAAGGAAAGTAGAGAGTAAAATAATGGAAACATTATTTAAATCTTAGATGAAAAGGGCAAGTTATCTTTTTGATTAAATAGAAATTTTGATTCAAAAAGTAGGAGAAAAGATAAGTCATTAATTAAATAAAATTTAATCAATTTATGGTAGAAAACCTAAAATGAATAATTAAATAATTGACATAATTATTTAATTATTTAATTATAGTAGAAAGTAAGAAATAATTAAATAAATATAAATTTATTTAATTATAGAAGACAAGGACATTAATGATGTAATTAAATAAATAAAAATTTATTTAATTAATCAAAAGAGGAAATAGAAAGATAAAACTAACTAATTAAATAATTCAAATTATTTAATTAATAGAAGACTTTATGACATTAGACAATAATTAAATAATTAAAATTATTTAATTATGAAGGATGAAAGGGAAATTAATAAAGTCGTAGGCCTAGGATAATTTATAGTGTCTACATTTTTCCCCTCTTTGATACAATGTCGTTTATCACATTGTGTCAAAGAAAATCAGTCAGAACATGTCTTGGTGTAAACAGGACAGACTTATGCCCCCTCGAAAAAATTTGGCAAAATTTAAAAAAAATTCAAAACATTTGGAAATTGTTCTGATAAGTCGATTTAATAGACAGGAATGTGTTGGTGATGAAAGATATGATTTTTAGGACATTCAAGCTGATGGTATTAGGCTTCCGGACTCGTCAGCAAGTGCAGCCAATATAAACCCTAGGGAAAACCCTAAAAGTTGGATGGCTAAAAATAGAAATTAGGGGGGTAAAACTCCTCATTTGTGCATTTTGACTTTGGAGATTGAGGAGCTTTGAGAGAACCTAGCTATCAAGATGTCACCTATTTCGCACACCACACACCAAGGATATCGCGTCCATACCTTCCGACGATTTGAGCGAGCGGGGGACCCGGTGAGTACTTCTTGCATGCTTTGTCAATTTTTGATTTACATGCATTTCTAGGGCCTAAAAAAAAATTAGCAGATAATTGCAATGAACACGGTTCACCACAACTATTATCACGAGTGACACAATTATTCACAATTCATCGCAAGTGTGAAGATCGCACCTAGGTTAGGTTTTAGGTTGATTGTGATGCGCTGCAAGTGTTACAACACCACATATGTTGTCAAAAATGATACAATTGCAAATATGTGTCGCAAATGATTAGGGAAACAACGCTAGTGAAATTATGAGTCGCAATTGTTTAGGGAAATGATGTAATTGACCCCTGCAACGTATTTTCTGAGGCATGCAACACAAGTGATTTTTGGAAACATATATGTATAACATGAGACACAACTCAAATTATGTGATGCAATTGTTATATAGTGCGAAATAATTAACTGTTTTAAAAAATTACCCCATTTAGGATGAAATTTCTTATGCAATTTGAGTCTGATAGGTTTGACTAGTTTTTTGACCTGACGCAATGCTTTGGATTTTGTGACTACAGATTGCACTTGATCCGATTTACACTAGCGAGTTCTGACCTTCCACATTTCGACTTTGCGATCAGTTGACTAGCGCTGAGAAGTGCTAGTTGCGGTGCCTAAGATTGTATCATGTGATATACATACTCATTATTAGGGAAAAAAAAGGGTTGTTGACTGTACTCACAGAGAGGTGGCACTCAGAGACGTGCTTATTCCACTTCCTGACAGGAGAGGCTATAGTAACATTGGAGGATGTGTACTGGATTTTGAGGCTACCGATCTGAGGAGAGCGGGTGAGGTACAACCCCGAGTGAGGATATTAGGCCCTCTAGGATTACTACATGTACGAGGACACCAGAGATTTTGGTGTGGAGAGCTACAAGATCAGGTGGGAATGTCTAGCAGAGAGGTATGAGTGACGGGACTGCATTTCATGTACACTTATCATTGAGATAGTCATTCCAAACCGCTGAGGACATGGTTTTCAAGTCAGATGGGGTGAGATGTTGGTTGAGATTCTACAAAGGGGGACCATGTATGCATGGGGGCCCTATCTACTAGCCATGTTATATTTCCAGTTACATGACATTGCTTATCAGGATGGTCAGTTACGAGCTGCAAAGTGACTTTACTGATGGTGTGGGCTTGGGAGCATATTGTTGTGTTTCTTCCTATAGTCGATAGGCAATTAGGAGCTAGTATGTCATATGTGTACCTATATGGTGATGTCATGACCTAGATTCATGTTGGGGACACATTCTATTGGAGGCATGGGATAGATGTACTGGTTAGCTTTATATGGAGGCCATACAGGGACTACACACAGTGGCCAGATGAGGACCAACATTCACGTTAGAGAGAGACATGGTAGTTATCACAAGATAGGAGGAAGATCAGTGGGTTATTGATTTTATTGCCACCCTTAGTGGGTCGAGTGTAGATATGGTTGATGCACTTCTGAGTGCAAATAGATGGAATCAGTATAATAGATTTATATGAGGTTGAGTTTCCACTAGAGCGGAGAGCATCGAGTGCATCAGTGGCTTTGAGGGGTGGTAGATCACATAGCAGGTCCCATAGCAGTGGAGATGTTTTAGAGCTGACACAATCAAGGCCCTATGACAGGCCACCTCTAGAGCACAGGTTTTTAGGGTCACCTCAATGAGATGACAAGAAGCCATCACCATGACCATTAGGTTCATGGGATCAGAGCAGATTAGGATAGAGCACATTTTGACATTATATCTGGACATTGTATATTTTGACCATCGAGCCTGCAATCTCTATTTTGGGATATATGATACATCTTGACATTGTATTGTGACACATTTTGAGTGATGTATATATGATATGATTTTGGCAGTGATTTATATGTATGCAGTCTTATGATGTTATGTGATTATGATCTTTTTAACGATGTTTATGCATTTTTATGATTATGTGATGATGCTATATGTTAATGTAATATGATGGATGACTAATTTATGCGTATGTATATGATTTTTAGATGATATATGGATGCATTTAATATTATGATCTAATGAATTCCATGATTATAACTCTTATGTGAATGTATCATGATATATGCCGAAATGATATGACTATGCAACGTGATGTTTATTGAATGCAATGTTTTAGGATGAAAATATCATGTATGTTTGATGAATATTAAATGTAATAAATAGATTGTGCTTATGAAATGATGTGGATGTAATGGCATGCTTAATATGATATGATGTGATGAAATTATAATTCTTATATGGATGCAATCTATGTTTTTGTATTTTCTCATGCAACATAAATGAGCTAATGTGATGATGTCTATTATGATAATGATATCTATAATGCTTCCTAACATGATCATGTATGTAGGATATTTTTGAGTGTCACAAGACACTATCAAGATGTGGATAGAATATATGTTAGTTTGGAAGATATGGATGTTAGCATGGTGCTAGTGGAGAAAAATTAAAGATGTATATTTTGCTATGCAAGGATTTGCATTTAGTCATCATTGGGTGGTAAAATGTGAAAAATGGACAACAAACACCATGATATGACATAGACCAAGGTGTGAAAATTCATCCACTTGCAAAATAGACAGTCACAGATAAGGAATTTTTTGACTCACACTAAGGGAAAATTTTCCCCAATCTGTTTACCAAGACAATTCGCAAACAAAAATCAAAGAAAAGATGAGTCATGAGACATAATCACTCCTCTAAATCCTTCACGGGACATCCTCGAGGTAGTTAGTAACATGATTCAAAAGACAAGTTCAAAAAGATAAGACAAAATAGATCAACAAAGTCGACAACCATTTAGAGTGTTTTCCAAGAATTGTTTTTTGATGTTTAATTGACTAGGTGAGTGACATGTTGATTGTTTTGACAAGGCCTAGTTTCAAGAGAAGAAACATGTCGTATAAGATGTCAGGTCTTTTTTTATCATGTGACCACCTGTATAAGGTGAATAAAAAAGTTTGATGAATGGAAATGTCTAGTTTCATGAAGGACACATCCAGTATAAGACATAGTTTAGATTGTCTTGATGTTGGTTTGATGTTTGACATATTTGACATCTTGACTGATTGAACTCGAAGAGCTGGTGACTAGTTTTCCTTGTTGTTTCATGACTTTTGTGAGACTTTGATGATTGTTTGTATCTGATGAAATTGTTTGACTTACTGTGACTAACTCGATAAACCATAAAGGACTGACCTAGGTGGCCTCAGGGGCTCATCGATTGATGGCCTTGGCTACGTTATACATGCAGAGACCTCATAGTTCGACATGATTTGAATTAGTTTTATTGACAAAGGACTACATCATCATTTGATATTTATTTGACAAACCTAAAAGGACTGACCTAATGCCTCAGGGGCCCATCGACAGACGGCCTTACCTACGTTAAGTTGTAGAGTCAATGTAGTTCGACTGGACTTGGACTACATGACCGATTTTGACTCTATTTTTGGGATTTTTGAAGTTATTTGGATGTTTTTGTGTTTTGACATGTTTTGATTTTTTTTTGGATTTTAAGGTTTTATGATTTTTTTGTCTTTTTGTCGTTTTATGATTTTTTTTGTCTTTTTGGGAATATTTGGCTTTTTTTTCTTTCTATATATAGTAACCTCCAACAAAAAGTGTAGGATCTAGTGAAGACATACATCTAGTATTTTCCCCTAGTTGGGTACAAGACCAATTTATTAGGGATGGGATGGGTGAATGCCAATGTATGGTGGGTATGAAAGATGCCTAATGTCAATTGTTCCAGGTTATGGAAAGGACAATCAAGCATTATTATGGATGACGAGGAAAAGGTGAAGTATGGAATTTATTATGAGTGAAGGGGAAAGTCGAATAGAATGATGATAGACGAGGGAGTGAAGATTGACTACACATGGTGCCTATTTTCTAGGTTTTCACCATGGTACTTATCCAAAGCGCCACTGAAGTGGTTTTCACTATTGGACGGATTATTTTCTCTTCACTATTTTCATGATTTTTTAATTTTTTTGGTGTTACCAAGACACTTGTTTGCCAAGTTTTCATCGAAGTAATTTTTATTTTATTTTTGTAATTATGGCAAGAGCTCTTTGAAGCTAGGTATAGAATCTGTGCAAATACAAGTTGTTGATGGGTTCTAACAAGGGTTCCCCTTTAGGGGTTGAAAGCTGGTATGCTCCTAATCCAAAGACTATTGTGACAATATAGGGACCCAACCAATTTGGCTTAAATTTACTTGGCTTTTCTCATGTTGCTTGATTCTTTGGATTTTCCATTAATACCAGGTCACCAATGTCAAAGTGTCAATTCAAAAACTTCTTATTATAGTTGTGATAGAGACGATTCTGATAATCCTATAGATGAACCAATGCATTTTGTCTTTTCTCTTCTAGAAGTTCCAACTCATGTAGTTTTGATACACAATATTCTTCATCGTCGATCTACCCTTGCATGGATACCCTTGATGTAGGGAAGGCAATTCAACCTCAATAGGTAAGATGGCCTCAGAACCAAAGACAAGTGAATTTGGAGTGGCACCTGTAGGGGTGTGGATATTGTTGCAATAGGCCCATAAGGCAGGGTTAAGCTAAAGATGTCAGTCACGACCATCATCATTGATGGTCTTTTTAAGGATTTTGATGATAGTTTTGTTAGATGTCTCGGCTTGGCCATTTCCTTGCGGATAATATGGAGTGGAGAAGTGGTGTTGGATATGGAAATTTTTGCAAAGTCAGCGAACGTCTTGGTTCTTGAATGGGCAACCATTTTCGATGATGATGGATTGAGGGACACCATACCGGAAAATGATGTAATTGAGAATGAATTTTGAAATTTGTTTGCCAGTGATATATGTCATGGGAATTGTTTCAATCCACTTGGTAAAGTACTTGATCATGGTGATGATGAATTTGTGGCCATTGGAGGAAGTGGGATGGATCTTACCTATTAGGTTGAGTCCCCATTGGGTGAAGGGCCATGGTGATGTTATTAGATGTAACTCTTATGTTGGTGCATGTATCAAGTCCCCATGAATTTGATATTGCCAACATTTCTTGACAAATAAGTATGAGTCACATTCCATTATCGGCTAGTAGTATCCTACCCTCATAATATTCTTAGCTAGGGTTGGACCACTAGAATTGGATCCACATATACCTTCATGTACTTCACGCAAAGTCATTTGTGCTTCATCAATATTGAGACATTGCCAGAGGGTATTGTCAAGGGCTCGTTTGTAAAGGGTATTGTCGATGATGGCATATTTGGAGGCCTCGCGGATGAAGGTTTTGGGTTGGTTTTCGGATAGGTCAAGGGAAATAATGTGTTCATGGAGATAGTCATAAATTTTTTGGTACCATGTGGAATTAGGACCAACAAGTTCATAGACCATCTTAGACTCGGGGATGTCAAAGGCAGGGATCAATAGCTACTCTACCAAAAAATCAAATTGAGGCATATGGTTTGGGATATCTAAGAGAGACCCAATGGTTTCCATGGCATATTTTTCTTTGTTCTGAATGTGGGGGACTTAATAAAAAGTGATGTTGTCAAAGTATAATCTAAAATTGTCCACCATGTGCTTATACAGAGTAATATTTTTGTCTTTAGTGTCATAATCATCATTGACCTGATGGATTACCAGTTGAGAATCACCATACACTTGAAGGATTTTGATTTTCCATTTGATTGTCGTGTGAAGTCCTGTGAGAAGAGCCTCATACTCTGCTATGTTTTTGGTACATGAGAAGGAAATTCTAAATGATTTGGGTATGGTATCACCTTGAGGGGTGATAAATAATATGCCTACTCTTGAGCCATGATTTGTGTAAGACCCATCAAAATACAATTTCCATATTACTGGGGTGTTTATAGTAAATATAGACTCATCTGAAAAATCAGAGACTAGTGGATGATCAACTTTATTTGGTGCATCTGCAATTTGATCAGTGATGACCTGTCCTTTTATTGCCTTTCTCTTGACATTGTAAATATCTTCATCACTAAGGATCATGACCCATTTAGCTAGTCATCTTGTCAAGGCTGCTTTGTTGAGGAGATATTTCAGTGGATCTATCTTGGTGAAAATATTTGTCTAATGATTCAGCATGTAGTGTCAAATTCGTTGAGTAGCGAAAAATACCACAAGACATGCACATTCTATTGGACTATAGTTGATTTCAAATTCAACCAAGGTACAACTGACATAATATATTTCTCTTTCATGACCTTCATCATCATTTTGTGCAAGTAATGCCCCCAGTGTTGATGTTGTTGCTGATATGTATAAGATGAGAGGTCTCCCATCGATCAGTGGCATTAGAATTGGTGGTGCTAGTAGGTAATCCTTAATCTGTTGGAAGGCTTCCTGACACTTATCCATCCATGTGAATGGTACACCTTTTCTAAGAAAATGTTAAAATGGATGTGTAGTGTAGGTAAATGCATACCCTTGCATTTTCACACTTATTTGGGCCCACCTTACTTTATTTATCCTCATTTGTGGCTTAATTGGTACTATTTTTCATCCACAATCCCTATGAATTACATCTTTTTCTGGCTAATCCCAACATTCTCCAATGCATAAATGATAATCTAATGATCTCATCTATGTGTCCCTGATTTTTGGGTCGGAACTAAAACACCACCTAGGGCATCTTTATTCCCCAAAGGTCTTGGGACCCTTATTTTGAGGCATCTTAATTGGGCCCCTTTTTGGTGTCTGTGCCCCAAGTTTAATGACTTTGGACTAAGATGCCACCTAGGGCATCTTAGTCTTCCTTGAGTCATTTTCAGGATTTAATTTCAAATTCTGGTGGGATTTAGCCTCCTTTATTTAATGAATACATATGTCAACTTTGTGTGATGTAATTTTGGGATATTAAGCATAGATAAGTATAAATACAAGGTTCATTCATTCATTTCTCACCTAGCAACTTGGGTATTCATTCCTAAGGCAAGTTTATGAGATCAACAACACTCAAGAGAAATTCTATCAAGCATTTGGGGCCATCATCAAGATTCAAGCATCATATCAAAGAGCTTCTTGCATCATGTGTGTTGTTGTGCTAACATTTGTGATGTAAGGTTTTGATTCAAGCAAGTAATTCAAGTCCATATCTTTGGTTCAAGATCAACATCCATTACAGCCATTTCACACAAGTTTGTAGACTTTACAACAAGTGTTTGGTGAGTTTTAGCATTGCATGTTGTTCATTCACCATTTCCCTTCATTACTTTATTTCATTTCAAGGTTTAATTACCAACAATGGGTTTGACCAAGGCAAACCCCCATTCACTAACAAACAACAAGTTTTTCCCATCTTGCATATTTGTATTTGTAGGTTTAGGTTGAAGTCTTGAAGATCATTTGGAGTGCAAAGTTATAAAAGTTGCAAAGTTGCATTACAAAGTTGTCATCTTCATGGAAACTCACCTACATGCCGAATCTAGAAGTTTCAAAATCTCAGATTTGAGAGGAAGCAAATGCAGACCTTGGAGCTCAAGATCATATTCAAAGTTTTTATAAATTTAGAATGGGACTAATATGCCACCTTTGGCATCTTAGTCCTCCCAAGCATATTTTTCAAAGATTCTTTCAGATATGGTTCCGACATCCGAAGATTATGCATATGCCTCAAAAAATAGCAGCGAGACTAATACGCCACCTAGGGCATATTTTTCCTCCCTAACATATTTTGGAAACTTCTTTGCATTTTTGGAATCCTCACAACATCTCCAAACTTCCTAGGTACACATATCTTATCTCCTTGTTGCATAGTTTCATTATTTGCATCTCTCATTTAGCTTGCATAACTAGGTTTTATAGGTTCAATGTTCATTTGTCTTTTCCAAGCATTTGCTTGGTGGTGAACCCCTTAAAGCTGAAAGAACCCCCTCCTAGGTCCTCCTCATTGTGAATTGAATCACCTTGTGAGGTTGCTAGTCAATCCAATAAGGACTCCTAGGACATCCTTGAGTGATTAGCTGGAGAAAGAGTGACATTTTTATATCCCCCTTTTTCACCATTAATCATTTTGGTGAACCCAAAATTTTTGAGCATTCATTTATGATTTTGGAGTCCATTAAAGTCCTTAGATCTAGATTGCATTCATTCTTGCACTAGTGAAAGTGCATCTAGGGTTTCTTGCATTTTGCATTAGTAAAATTATATTTAGGGTTTTCTATTTTTGCATTAGTGAAAGTGCATATAGGTTGCATTTTTTACTTTCTTGCATCATTTCATTTCATTGAAAAACTGAAAAGTGCATTGTTCATCCTCTTAATTGCATTTAGAAACATTCTTATTGCATTCCAAATTGAAAACAAAAATTACATTCAATAGTGTATTCGATTGCTTTTTCCTAGTTACTTTTTCTTACACTCATTTGCACATTTTTCTATCTCTAAACATCCATACCCTGAATAGGCAATCTGTAAACATTGTAGACAATCCAGAATTTGTTATTTTTTTTCTGAGAAAAACTTCTGCTAGGACTAAAACGCCCTTCCTAGCATCTTAGTCCCTCTCATGGTTTTTGCTCTAGAATCCTATTTCTATTGTTTGCTATCTATTTCACTCCCTGGAACTTTAGAATCTCACCAGGAGGACCAAGATGCCCTTACTAGCATCTTAGTCCCTATTGACTTTGACTCTCCAATTTTCAGGATCCTAAATTGGTTTTCTGTGTTTCTATGGGTTGCCTTCAGTTTTTTGTTTCAATTTGTAGAATAGTTGTTATCTCAATTTATTTTATTTCATGTGCATTTATTCAATCTTGCATCATGGATATTTGCTTTGGAAATTTGTGGATGTCCTTGAAATATTTAGTAGATGTGTTAAATTGTGCCTTTGGTAATGACCCTAAAAAAATTTAACTCACTCATGCTCACCCAACTAATGTATGTCCTCCTCACGATGTTGATATCATTGGAGAAGATGATGACAACATGAATAAGTTCCTAAACGATTGTCTTGATAACCTTGAAGCTAATTCATTCTTCTATCCATCCATGAAACAACTAGATCATCCCACAATACCACCTCTTGAGATGTTTGGTTACTTACATCCTAAAACTAAAGCAAAATTTGACACTAATTTCCCTACAACAGGTGAAACTAGTTCCTCTAAACAAGCAAACACAACCATTTTATGATAACAAAGTAACAAACACTCCAATCAACCTAGGAAAAACATATGGCAAAGGATTCACAATCTTAAGAAAACAAGGATGTGATACAACAAGTGAACATGAAATTCATCAACTCCTAGAGAAAATTCTAACCAATGAAAACACAAAAGGGTTAGGATATCAAGATCCCCCTCACAACATAAGAATACCTAGAGAATACCTAAAGCTTCGTAGTGATGGTACAGTGATTTTTGATTCTCCCCCTAATATGAATTTCCTTCTTCCTAAAGAACAACCAATGACTCACAACAATGACATAGATGATAGGATCTCTTTAGGTCATCCTCCTCCTTATTCAACTACAAAAATTGGTGAATATAGCAAGCGCAAACTACCTTACAAAATAAAGAAACCCCAATTCCCTTGTCCACCATCTTCAACCGAATGAACTTTACATATACTTTTAATTCAAGGTATTATCACATTACCACCCTTACCTGAAAATCAGTTTCCAAATCCTAAAAACAATAACACATATTATTGAAAATATCATAGGATTTTTGGCCATAGTACCAATGCATGTCATACCTTACAACACATATTTAAAAGACTTGATATAATAGAAATAATCCCTTAAAATGGGACCCATTGTCAATTAATATATAGAATCTTGACATTCTCACTATTGCATGACCCTTCTCATCACCTACCTTGGCTCATTCTTTTCTTGCACTCAGTGGGGGAAATAAGTGGATGGCCTTGTCCTAATAAGGCATTTTTTGTTGTCCCTTAGGTTTTTTATCTACCTTCCACTTATACAGACTAAGATTGGGAGGCGAATGAATTGCTTTAGGTTGACTCACCTATTCCTTACTAGTCTTTTACATTTTCTTTTCACTTTCGCTTGTGTGTGCGTAACGTGATCCCCCATGATGTTTTGTTTGATATCTCTCTCTCTATGTGCATTCCTCTATTTGTACCTTCATTCCTTTATATGTCATACTTTTTCCGTTTTCATTGATCTTTTATCTTTTCTTTTCATTTTCCTTTTTGTCTTGTGTTTTCCTTTTGGGGATGATGCAAGGCGTCAAGACACCCTATGTCTCTTCCATGTTGACCCAAAATATTTTTCCTTATCTTTCCTTTTCGTTTCATTTATGTCTTGTGTTTTCCTTTTGGGGATGACGCAAGACATCGAGACACCCTATGTCTCTTCCATGTTGACCCAAAAGGATTCTATTTGTTTTCACTCTCTTTCTGTCATTCTTCCAATTCTATGTGTATTTGGGGAATGATAATAGTTCTGAGCTCTCTAATATTATTGCAGCAAAGACAAATACCGACCCCGAATCCATAGATCCCTTATGTGTTTCTGGGGGGAAACCCTCTTTTCCTTTTGCATCTTTTGACTACTTTAAAGTAATTTCTCATAGTATGGTGTTAGAAATTTCTTTAAAGTGGGGGCATATATTGGCCTTATTTTAGCATGATTTCATTTTCATTTTTTTCATGTTCCTTGATGTGATTTTCTTTCTTTATACGATGTGTTTTTCCTCTTGGTGGTGTCTTCAGGTTTGACTCCCTCTGAGAGTGTGATATTTCCTTGTCCTCTCTTGGAAACATTAGATACAATATTCCCTAGGATGATACCTTGCACTTGTCCTCTCTTGGAAACAAGATGAGAACTTTTGCGCTTGTCCTCTCTTGGAAACATTGGGTATGGTGTCCCCCAGGATGAGACCTTTCATTTATCCTCTCTCCGAGATGTTAAGCACGATGTCCCCTAAGAGTAAGACCTCACATGAACTAAGAAAAATCCCTTCAAACATCTCTCTTTCTTATTGTATTTCATTTTCTCTTTTTGTCCTTATTAAATTCATGGAGTTATGACTTTGATATGGACCCCTTCGGGCTCACCTAGTGAACAACTAGCTTCAACAGCCCTTGTGAGCATGCATTTTTGTACCTTATTAAAGTAATGGATGTATGGCTTTAATATGGTCCCCTGGGGATCACCTAGTGGAAAACTAGCTCCCACTAGCCCTTGTGAGCGTGTGTTTTGTTTGCATAGTGGATAGTGCATTCCACTTGTAAACTCCCTTTTTGGACAAATAGCCTAGACCCATTCCATCACATTGGATGACCAATCGAAGCTTGATCTGTTGCAGCTTTTTCTCTTTTCTTTTTGCCTTTATATTCTTGTCTTCGATGGTGTATGTTTGTGATCTGGTTATAGCTTCATATATCATCTGCAAGCATGTTCCTTTGTGCCTATGTTGGTTTTCCATAGGATCTTGATCCTGCGGACTTGGCCACCCTCTTGATTATTTTTATCCTATCTTGCTAACATTTTTACATTGGAACCCCTCTTCATTGTGTGGTTGGCTAATTTAGTGTGAGTTTGAATCAAGTTCATCCTCTCACTAAAGTAGGGGCTAAATGTAGTGTAGGAAAATGCATGTACCCTTGTGTTTTCACACTTGTTTGGGCCCGCCTTGCTTTATTTATCCTCATTTATGACTTAATTGGTCCTATTTTGTGTCCACAAGCCCTATGAATTACATATTTTTTTGTCTAATCTCAAAATTCTCCAATGCATAAATGATAATCTAATGATCTCATCTATGTGTCCCTAATTTTTGGGTCAAGACTAAAACGTCACCTAGGGCGTCTTTGTCTCCCAAAGCTCTCGGGACCCTAATTTTGAGGCATCTTAATTGAGCCCATTTTTGGTGTTTGTGCCCCAAGTTTCATGACTTGGGACTAAGACACCACCTAGGGCGTCTTAGTCCTCCTTGAGTCATTTTCAAGATTTAATTTCAAATTCTGGTGGGATTTATCCTCCTTAATGTAATGAATTCATATGTTGTCTTGGTGTGATGTAATTTTGGGATATTAAGCATAGATAAGTATAAATATAAGGTTCATTCATTCATTTCTCACCTATCAACTTGAGTATTGATTCCTAAGGAAATTTTATGAGATCAAGAGCACTCAAGAGCAATTCTAGCAATTATTTGGAGCCATCATCAAGATTCAAGCACCTATCAAAGAGCTTCTTGCATCATGTGTGTTGTTGTGCTAACATTTGTGATGTAGGGTTTTGATTTAAGGAAGTAATTCAAGTCCATATCTTTGGTTCAAGATCCACATCCATTGCAGCCATTTCACACAAGCTTGTAGACTTTACAACAAGTGCTTGGTGAGTTGTAGCATTGTACGTTATTCATTCACCATTTCCCTTCATTACTTTATTTCATTTCAAGGTTTAATTACCAACAACGGGTTTGACCAAGACAACCCCCCATTCACTAACAAAAAATAAGTTTTTCCCATCTTGCATATTTGTATTTGCAGGTTTAGGTTGAATTTTTGAAGATCATTTGGAGTGCAAAGCATTAAAAGTTGTAAAGTTGCATTACAAAGTTGTCATCTTCATGGAAACTCACCTACAGGCCAAATCTGAAAGTTTTGGAATCTCAGATCTGAGAGGAAGCAAATGCAGACCTTGGAGCTTAGGATCACATTTAGAGTTTTTCAAAAAAATTCAGAATGGGACTAATATGCCACCTTGGGCGTCTTAGTCCTCCTAGACATATTTTTTAGATCCGGTTTTCACATCCGAAGATTCTATATCTACCGTGAAAAACAGCAATGGGACTAATACATCACCTAGGGCGTCTTTTTCTTCCCTGGCATATTTTGGCAGCTTCTTTGCATTTTCAAAATCCTCACAACATCTCCAAAATTCCTAGGTACACATATCCTATCTCCCCATTGCATAATTTCATTATTTGCATCTCTAATTTAGCTTGAATAACTAGGTTTTGTAGGTTCAATGTTCATTTGTCTTTTACAAGTGTTTTTTTGGTGGTGAACCCCTTAAAGCTAAAAAATCCCCCTCCTAGGTCCTCCTCATTGTGAATTGGCTCACCTTGTGAGTTTTCTAGTCAATCCAATTAGGACTCCTAGGACATCCTTGAGTGATTAGTTGGAGAAAGGGTGACATTTTAATATGCCTTTTTTTCACCATTAATTAGGATGTATTTGTCAACTAGTTGTTCTATGAATCTTCTAATAGATTGGAGTCTTCCTTGCAATGTGTGAAGTTGGCTTATGTTGGTAGGTGGTGGCATATCTATGATTTCTTTCACTTTTGTAGGATCAACCTCCTCTACGAGAGATAATGTATCCCAATAATTTGTCTGATTGGACCCCAAACACACACTTCTTCGAGTTTAATCTGAGCTTATATTCCTCTAGTCTTTTGAAAATATTATCTAGCACTCTAAGATGACTACCTCTTGTCAAATATTTTGTCAATAATTCATCAACATAGTCTTCCATAAGCACGTGAAAAATATCAAAGTTAATTGTATCGACAACATTTACTTATACATAAACTGGATATATGAAAATGACCATGAAAGGCGTCTTTTATAGAAAGACAAATGGCAATTAACGACTGAGATTAAATGATTTTAATCGATGGCCAAGATTGAAAGTTGATAACGTTAGGGAAAAGATAAGATCAATGGTTGAAATTGACTAAGACAAGAAGAGATAAGAATAAGAGTAATAGAGGAACTAAATAATTCTAAAGAATCATTTAGTTCAAAAAGGAAAGTAGAGAATTAAATAATGGAAACATTATTTAAATCTTTGACGAAAAGGGTGAGTTATCTTTTTGATTAAATAGCAATTTTAATTCAAAAAGTGGGAGAAAATGTAAGTCATTAATTAAATAAAATTTAATCAATTTATGGGAGAAAAGCTAAAATGAATAATTAAATAAATATAATTTTATTTAATTATAGAAGACAAGGACATTAATGATGCAATTAAATAAATAACCATTTATTTAATTAATCAAAAGAGGAAATAGAAAGATAAAATGAATTAATTAAATAATTCAAATTATTTAATTAATAGAAGACTTTATGACATTAGATAATTAAATAATTAAAATTATTTAGTTATGAAGGATGAAAGGGAAATTAATAAAGTTGTAGGCCTAGGACAATTTTTAGTGTCTACAATATGTTCCTGAAATAGAACTACATCATGAAAAAGGAAGGAGGGGTTGCCCCCAAAAATAAATAAGGGATCTATGGATCCGGGGTTAGTATATCTTTGCTACAATGTTTTAATAGAGCGCAAAACTATCATCATTCTCCAAATACTCATAGAACTGGAAGAATGACACAAAGAGAGTGAAAACAAAGAAAAATTATTTGGGTCAACATGGAAGAGACCTAAATGTCTCAACACCTTACGTCATCCCCAAAAGGAAAACACAAGACAAATAAAAAAGATAAAATGTTTACGACATAGAGAAGAATGTAGATACATATAGAGGAATGCACAAAGAGAGAGAGAGAGAGACACATCAAACAAAACAATACGGGGGATCACATTCCGCATATGCAATCACATTAAGAAACATGAAAAATAAAAAGAAAGCAAAAGACTACTAAGGCACATGTGAATCAACCTATAGCAGGTCATCCATATCCCAATCTTAGCCAGTATTAATGAAAGGCAGACAACTAGCCAAAGGAACCACAACAAGTGTTGAACTAGGGGAAGAACCAAGTTCAACACTCTTTTTAGGAGATTTTTCATTTAAGCTCATAGAAGAAAAAAATAATGTATTCAACTCGTTATGCACTTGTTCATCAATCTTTGCAATATCAATGTCATCATCTAGATTCACAACAGGAGGTCGAATGATAATGTATTTTGAAGGTTTGTGTTTATGTTGCGGTGAAGGTATAAAATTGCCATGCATTGCTTCAGGTAAGTTTGGATTTTTATTTTCTATGTTGTTGTCTTCTTGAATTTGTAACATACAAGCAATAGCACAATGTCTGTGCCTATGCTCTCTAGCATTTTAGTTTCAGTTTAATCTATTGTCAATTTGTGTTTGTGTAGGAGTGGGTTTATCAACCATATGTTTATTTTCTTCCTTTAGGGGAGGAGCAGGAGGAACCATAGGAGGTTGTTTAACCACTTTCTCTTTAGCTTTGTAAACTTGTTTAATTTTAGGAGGCACAACGAAAAAAAAATTATTGTCTCGTGGTCTCTTATAGGAAGTTGTAGGATTTTTTTTTATAGGCTACTCTTTGATGCTTGGAAGGAATTTTGGTTCAATCATTGTTTCATCAAGGATATGTGGCTCAATCATGGGTTGAGGTATATTTTTAAGGGATAACTCTGCTATGTGCTTTGCCTTGAACTTTTGATATAATTTGAAAAAGTAGTCCTCACGAGGTCTAATAGGTTCAATAGGCTCGAGCCAAAAGAAATCTAATGAAAAGTTCCCTCGAGAAGACACAAGATTAAAGCCATTATGATGCACATTAAAAATTGTATTTCCAAAGGGAAACTTTAAACATTTATGCACAATCAATGGGATGACATTAATGGAGCAAAGCCATGGATAGCCTAACTTCACATAAAATTGGTCCAACGACGAGATGATGGTGAATGAGACATGTAATGTTTTTTGTCCAACTTTTAAAGGGAGATCTATCGATCCTATCGTAGGACAACCAAGACCATTATGCATCTTGATGATCCATGATTTTGATTTATCATATGTATCTTGATAAATTTCATGCATAAATAAGAATTATTTGGAAATCACATTCTCTTCACAGACAGGATCAATTAATATCCCATTAGTAGGCTTGTCATTGATTCTTGCACCTATGTAAAGAGGACCATCAGGTGCATGTTTAAGTATGTATTTTTGTGAGAAATCAATATCAAGAGGCATTTTGGTTGAGCCCGTATGAGGTTTAGCTTCGATAAATTCTATTATTTCAGCTGGTTCATTTGTTATGTTTTCATCATTCATGTCAACATTCATCATGCCATTCTTTGTTTCACTAGATTTGACAAATGAAATAGTATGTTTTGTCATGGGATTTGTAAATATTTGAAAATTTTGGTTAGGAGGAGCTACAGACTTATTGCTTTGATCATTCACACCTCCAATTTGAAGTTGATTATTATCAATAAGGTCTTGCACAAGATGTTTAAGACGCTAAAAAATATTCTTTATCATGCCCATTTTGTCAGTGATAATGGCAATGAGAGTTTTGTTGAAAGCTTGTGGGTAATGTTTGATTAGGATCACACTCTTTAACAGGAGCTAAGGAAAGCATATTCTTTTCAATGAGTTGAAACATAATATTATGAGGGGTACTGGGTAGAGAAGTAAATTTTTTATTCCTATCCCCAAAGTAAAAAGGATTTGTCATCTTTATAGCAGCCACTTGGTTATTAGCTTGTTGACTTGTTTGAGGAGATTTAAGTTGTAAAAAGCCCCTATTTTTCTTCTTGAAAGGTTGGTAATTATTTTGAGTTACGGATTCAAAATTTCCAGGATGGCTAGGAGGATTTTTCACATCATGACCATAAGTCGTATTTTGATAATCATGAAGGGTTGTACATAACTATGTAAAGGATGGGAATATCAACATCTCAAGCTTGTTTTGTAATTTGTTTTGTAAGTTGGCAATAAACATTCTTTGAAGGTCAGCATAAGGAATCTTAATGTTTACTTGTGAATAAAGTGTTTGGTATCTTTCTATGAAATCAATCACTTTCTCATCATCCTTTTGTTTGCATGTCATTAAATCAGCTAGGGTCATCTTGGGACCCATGTGAATATGGAAGTGGTTGTAAAAGGAATCAACAATCTCATTGAATGAACCAATTGAATTATTCGGTAAGTAAGAGAACCAATCTAAAGTAGTATCCTTCAAGGACCTAGGGAATAGTTTAGCCAAGAGTTTGTCTTCAAAGATGAAATCACTACATAGGGTTGTAAAAATGGAAACATGGCTAACATGATCTCCTTTCCCACCATATTTTTCATATCGGGTAACTTATATACCTTGTGGCATTTATGTTCTCAATATCTTGAGGGATAACAGATTTTTTTTGATGTAGTGCGAAGGTTGACCATTGTTGTTTTGATTTAGGGTTTCAACTTGTTGTTGGAGGGATGACATGGTTTGCATAAGTGTGTTAAGGATGGCATCATTGTTGATGTAAGGTGGAGGGGAATAAGGTGGAGTGGTGTATGTATGTGGAGGGCAAGTGAATTGTAAGTTTTTGAGGGAAGATGGTTGGGGAGATATTGTATTCGAATGCAAAAAGATAGAATGATTCCCTATGGAAATACCTAAAGAGGTGTTCACATTTCTAGTAGGTTAGATTGTTGTGGTAACTTGAGTACTAGTGTATGTAGGGAGGGAAATGGGTATTGTAGAAGAAGGAATCAAAGCTACGTCTGGGCTTTGGGTACACCCCAAAGCTTGAGTACTAGTGATGGTAGGGATGGTTTTGTTAACATCATGCACATTTCTTGTAAGAAGTGAAGTCATGGGAAATGAGGTATGCATACTATGATCCATAGGGGGTTGATTATCAACACTATTAGGAAGAGAGCTAGAAAACCCAAGATCCATAGTGAATGGTATATCATGGGATGCATTGAGTCTTGAACTATATCTCACAATAGTATTTCTAATAGGACACCAAATTGTAAATCTCATACAAATTTTACAAACTTAGTGTGCAAACCCAAAATGGAAAGAGGCTTAAAATGCAATGCAAGGTCCTAGAATGAAATGTGTAAACACACAAGGCAATTTGCTGATTACACTATGCAACAATCTTAAAATGAAATGTGAATGCAATTTTGAATTTAGACAATGCACTAAATGAACCAAATTAAGCTAGATCTATTGAAATGAATGAAACAAAAAATCAAAAAATCAAAACAGAGATCTAACAGCAGCAAACAAAAGCACAAAACTAAAGATTTCAATTTCTAGAAATTCAGATTTAGGTTTGATCAGGAACTCATTCTCCCTAAGGCGAATGGGTCCTAGATTAGGGTTTTGAAACTAATTTTTACATATTTTTAAGCTTTTTCTAATGATTTTCAGATTTAGGTTTACTATAGTAAGTTTTAAGTTCATATTTTTGTAAATGCAATATGAAATGCAAGTTGAAAATCTGACAAAATAATAAATTGCAAGACCTAGTTTGATATGAAATTTGGTTTTGATTTTCAAATGCAAGTTTATATGATCTAAATGATATGCAAGATGACTGATTTTTTATATTTTTCAGATTTAAAGAATGCAAACAATGAAATCCTAAAACCCTATATGAGATGCAAATTTGAATGCAAACTAAGACACCTTAAATGAGATCTAATTCAATTCCAATGAATGCAAATTAATGCAAGATCTAATCTAAGATGAAAAGAAACTCCAAAATCAGAAAACTACAATGCTCAAGAAGTCAGGTTCACCAAAATGAAACAAAGAAAAATGAGGGTGCAATCACCAAATGAGATTAACCAAATGGGTGCACCCAATTTTTGACTAGTTGTTTCACTCAATTATGAGGGATATAATGCATAAATAACAATCAGAAAACAAACCTAACTATTATAACAGTAAAAAGGTGGGTTTTAAGATGTTGAAATGATGTGTACCTTTTTGAAAAAGTGTTATTTCAAGCCTCGCTGAGGACTCATTCGCCCAGTGGTGAATGGGTCCCTAATAGGGTTCTAGAAAATTGATTTCTAGGTCCTGTTCTTCAATGTTTGCACTCCCAGATCCTAGGTGTTCAGCTCCCAAAATTTTGAAATAAATTTTGTAGCTTAGTTTTTATGATCTTGCAAGTAAGATGGTAAATTTTAAAAATTTGCAGCTTTGACAACTTTTTGCAATCCTTGCTCTCAATTTGATCTTCAATATAAAACCTACAATCACACATCAAAGGAGGAGAAAAATGTTATTATCTTGGGAATAGGGCTTTTCCTTGGTCAAACCCGATTTTGGTAATTAAACCTTATAATGAAATAATGCATAAAAGGAAAGATGAATGAACAATGTAATTCCACAACTCACTAATCATCAATTGAGCCTTGGAGTATAAATCAACAATCTAGCATGAAGTGGCCTCAATGGATATAGATCTTGATCATAGGATTTTTCTATGAAACAATACTTGAATAGGATCTCCAATGCTACATCAACAACATGAGCTCAACAAAATGCATGATGCACTATTCCTTTGACATGATGATATGACCTTTGATTATTGCAATGAACTTTAATAATTTTCCCTCAAATGCCTTCTTGAATGCTCTTGTGAACTCTTGATCTCAGAAGTTTTCTATAATGCTTGAATATTCAAAGTTGCTAGGTGATACTATGTGAAATAACCTTATATTTATACTTAATATTTAATCTCAAAATTTAAATAACACAAGCCAACATCAGATCTAGGATTTGAAATTATTAAAATACCACCAAAAACACATCCCAAGGGAGGTGTCCTAAGTTAAGGAGGACCCATTCACCATAGGGCGAATAGGTCATAGCATACTTAACTAGGACATGTTTCAGAGATTATGAAATAACATGCCAAAAGGGGGTCTTGTGACCTAGTGAGGACCCATTCACCAGATGGCAAATGGATCCTAGGTAACTATCCTAGGACACATTCCTTGCAAAATTAAGTGTTGTGAAATATTATTAATGAGTGTCAGGTTTTATCCCTTGGAAAATACAATAAATTAGGCTTGGATTTGAATTTAAGGGGCCGGTTAAGCTTAATTAACCTCAATTAATTAATAAAGCCCTAGATAAGTGTGAAAGTGTAAAAAAAAAATTTAAAACACCCTAAATAAGGCACAATTAAGTCCATTTTATTAATTCATTCCCAAATTAAGGAGAAAAGGATACTTTTTCCATTACTACAACATGTTGTGGTGTGTTTTTTGACTCATCATAGGGAATCTTTTATTGGAGATAAGTTGGGTGTCACTTTTTTGGTGGTTTCCGCTCATGGTTTTGTAAATATCATTTGAAGGTTTCATGTATTGTAACTCCTATATATTAGATGCTTGAGATTGAGGCTAAGTGTGAGAATTATATAGATGTTTAATTTCCTTTGTATCTTTAGTTGGTGACTCCTAAGAGAGCTTACTCTACAATTACATCGCAATATTTTTTACTTTTGAATAATATATTGGGTGGTTTTGAGAGCATGATGTTTTCTCCCAAAATGGTTTTCCCCATGTGAATCATTATATTGTAGTATGAATGATATTTATGTTTATTTATATTTATTTTCCATAACTATTGTAAAGATGTGCTTTTTTGTATAACCCTCCTCTCAAGATTAGTGTAGGAAGTTGGTCCGCTACCTTAGCTTCCTTACAATTAGCTTCCTTACAATAAAAATTTAGTTTATCCTAATGCAACTATTAGTTTTTATTGAGTAAAAGGACATAAATATAATGCAGTTTTTCTTATAAAATTGGTTATATTTTATATGGAAAAGGAATAGATATGAATATTCGGAAAATATATCAAGTTAATCAAATGATTTTAATTTATAACCAAAGTTAGAAATGAAATAAGGGATGAATTTTAAATTTATGTAATCACTATTATAGTCAATAACAAGGAACTAACCTTTAATTATCACTCTCTTTTACAAGGTATGAAAATATATTTCATAAAATATCTATAAGAGGATTACCAAGGGAATTTGAGTTTACTATTAAGCTAAATCTAGGAACCTAACTAATTTTCATTGAACCATATTGAATGACTAAGATAGAACTGAATGAACTTCGAATGTAGATGTGGGAATTAGTGGAAAAAGAGTATGTCAAGACAATTGTATCAACCTAGGGAGAACTAACTATTTTATTAAGAAGAAGATGCACATTGTGGATGTGTGGATGATAGACAACTAAACAAGGCCACTATTAAAAATTATTTCCCTTACCCTAAGAGAGATGATCTATTTGATAAAATTAAGGGTACCAATATTTTATCTTGGATGACTTGATAGTAGGATACCATCAATTACAAGTTAAGGAAGAATATATTTTCAAAATAACATTGTAGAAAATATATGAATATTATAGATTTATGATCATCCCGTAAAATTATCTAATGTCACATGGTATTCATGAGTCTTATGAATGTTGTATTTAGGAATTATCTTGAAATATTTATTATAGTCTCAAATAAAATAAGGTATAAGAGAAGTTATCTAAGTGCTCATTATTTTAGAAAGAAATATTATATTTAGGGAATAATATTTCAAGTGATAGTATTTTAGAGGATCTAGAAAAGAGTCGATCTATATTTTACTTTTCCATATTGAGAAACATCATAAGTTTTCCTCTCTATGGTAAGAAGAGTAGTTAAGCTGGGTGGAAATATTTAATGAGTAGGTGAAAATAATTAATGTAAAGGAGGGTCTTATAAATCTATATAATTATGGATCATATTCCTAGAAGCTAATTTAATTATGAAAGAGAATGTTTGTATGGTCATAGAACATATTTTTTTGTACTGAGAAATCATATGAAGCTAATGAATATATAGAAATAATTGGTGCATATTTCTATTCAACTCAATGTATTTGTTAATGATTAATTTTAATTTTATTTCATATTTTTTATATATTTTGTATCTCTTTCATGCCTTGGCTGAGTGGATTTTAGCTAATATGCTAGTGTACTAGGTTGTTGAATTGCTAGCTAAGAATTTTGACATGCATAAATATTTTTTGGTGGAGCACAATAGTAGGATGTTGGTATAGAAAATATAACACATTAGATGTTACTGATCTAAAATAGAAAATTATTCTCATGGATTATTTTGAAATTCTTATCATTTAAAGAACACAAAAATATTTTCCTTTATGGGATTAGATTTGGTAGGCAAGGTCTACCTTACTTCTTTGATGGTATCCTACTATCAAGTCATCCAAGGAAAACTTATCCTCCAAAGAAGTAAGGAAAAAGTAGGAACCTCCATGGGGAAACCAAATTCCTCCTTTGAGAAGGAGGGGTAAAATAAAAAGGGTATGAGTACCCAAGTTAATATGATGGTATGGGTGTATGGAGAAGGATAGTATGGAAGATGTGTTGTATTTGAAGTATTGAAGAATTGGGTTGTTGAGAAGGAAGAAAATGAAAATGATATGTTGGTTATGATTCTTGTGCACTAGTTTCCCCATGTGGTAGTGTAGTCCACTTCTATCCCCATTTTTGGGATTCTTATAGAATCCTTTTGTAAATGTGTAATCTTGGATGGGAGTATCTTGTTTTTTGTTGTTGTTTTGAAATGGATTGTTTATGCTCTTACTATGTGTAAACGTATACTCGGTTACCTCCTAGCTAAGGGGTGGTTCGTGAGAAAACCTATGATTGAGAGGTGAGCACACCCTATTGGACATGAAAGAAAGTTGTAATATGTGCTTACTTTCAGGTTTCATGGGAATATTGGATTGGAAACAATAATGTGTCACATTGTGAAAGAAAAGAGAGTAACTATATTGTAACCTTTTTGGTGAAATATTCCCTTTGTGTTGGATTTTTAAGCCTGGTAAGACCAATTAAAAGAACATATGAGTATTTTAAATCAATTATATTGTTGTTGTAAAAAGGGTGTGTGGTATGATAAAACCCTTTGTATCATTAGGTTTTGTAATGTGTATATTTTAGTTATTTGAAAGCAAAGAAAAATAGAGAAATAAAGAAAGCATTCTTGTGTGTAAAGATAGGAAGTGATGTGAAAATATGTATCATATTGTTCTTCTTTTCTTCCTACAATAAAACGGAACTTCATTAAGGGAATTATGTCCTTATACTAAGCTACTTGTTGGAGCTAAATGAGAAAGAAAGTATATTACACCTCATACCCTTGAGTGAATTAGACTATATTATAAAGGCATTATATGTTTAAGTTATGTTAGTAAATTGGTATTATGTATTACGTTCTAATCTATAAGAGAAGCTCATTCTTTGGATCATTGGCTTATATTTTGTTACATTAAATATACATGTGGAAGGAATATTTCTGCATTGCTATGAGTAAACAAGGGGTCCTTCAGTGGATGGTTTCCTTCTTTGTGTGTCATATTGTACCTATAAATGCATATAATGTCAAGTATAGATCATTATTGTTAAAAAAAAGAATGCATTTAGACACAATACACAAAATTTGTACACTGGTGAATCATTTGGGAAAGATCCATTATTTAAGTTCATTATGCATAAATGATAGGGAGGTGTGTTTCTTTACAAAGCCATTTGTTTTAGAAAATGAGACCTGTAGATTTAAGTTCAATAACGCTCCTTCAACTCTTCCTTCATCATTAATATTTCTTGCTTTGAACCTCGTACCACCATCTAAAGTCAGTGATCTTTCTCCTTTGCCATCGATCAGATTTGGGGTAACATCTACACTTAGTGCCTATACCCTGCATTGTCAGAATAATAAGTCTAAACCTTTCCTAAATATTTATGATGTTGTGCCTTGAGTAGATTTTTATCACTCAATTGACACAACTTTTTAATGTAGGCCTTCAAACCTTAATGATTCACAACAACTATGTGAATCCGTTAAGGCAGTCGATATTTGCCACATGTTGTTGATTCGCTTACTTTTTCTAGTCAACTAAATTCAATGCTAGCTTCTCATGGAATAACATATTTTTGCCACCATTCATACTTGTCAAGGGTCAAGGATCACTAATCCCCCTCACCCCATACTTGAAGAGCTTAGGACTTAAAGAGAAAAGTTTGAACACCTAAATCTAAAGCTCCTTATCACCTATTGGGGTTCAACCATCAGCCTTAACCCTTTTGATCTACCTTTCTTACTCCATCACAAACCATTACACTAACCCTCAAAATTTGACAGTGTGAAACTCCGAATTTGTTTAAGTTTTCAGAGATCGGGGTTCTTTCTTCCACCTTGCTGCTTATAGGCCTTGGAGTTAATGTGTAAGATAACTTACCAACGCATGATGCCTGAATTTATTCTTTCCAAGTGTCAATAGACTTAACTTTTTTGGGAGTCGGCCTTTGAGTGTCAGGGTTCAGGGTTTCACCTTACCTCTTCCCTTGCTTCATGTTATGGCACAAGCCTTAACACCAAAGCTTGGTGTCCAATGTTATCAAACTTCACCCTTTTGATCTTCTTCCTTTCGTTAAGGCATTCAACAAAGGGTATTGTTGAAGCCCGATGTCCAACGTTATCAAACTTCACCTTTTTTATCCTCTTCCTTTCGTTAAGGCATTTAGTAAAGGGTATTTTTGAAGCCAGATGTCTGACGTTATCAAAATTCACCTTTTTTTCTTCTTCCTTTCGTTAAGGCATTCAAAAAATGGTATTTTCAAAGCCCAATGTCCAACGTTATCAGAATTCACCTTTTTTATCTTCTTCCTTTCATTAAGGCATTCGACAAAGGGTATTGTTGAAGCTCGATGTGTGATGTTATTAGAATTCACCTTTTTGATCTTTTTCCTTTCGTTAAGGCATTCAACAAAGGGTATTGCCAAAGCTTGATGTCCGACGTTATTGGACTTAACATTTTGATCTTCTTCTTTTCATCAAGGCATTTGGTATAAGGTATTGTCGAAGCCCGATGTTTGATGCTATCGAACTTCACATTTTCTATCATCTTCTTTTCTTTGAGGCATTCAGTATAGGGTATGACTGAAGCCTGATGTTTGACGCCTAATACGGACTTCAATTTTTCAAATCTTCTTTTCTTTGTGGCATTCGGTATAGGGTATGACCGAAGCCCGATGTCCAACGCTTAATCAGAATTCACCTTTTCAATCTTCTTCTCCTTAATACATTTGGTATAAGGTATGAACGAAACCCAAATTTTAAAACCTTTCGAACTTAGCTTAGATTCTCCACCTATTTTCTCTTTGGAAAATGATATAAAGTAAGCCACCCAAACTTCTGCTACCCTTCAAGGCTTGCACTGAAACTTCAAATGCATCAAACTATGATTCCCTAATAATATCAATAATAATTATATGGCCAAATAATAGATGTTTAATACTCTAGAGCTAGCATTTGTTACTCTTTTTAGAAAAATTGTTAGTTGTGTTTTTTCCCTTAATAAAAAAATTTGGGCATGACATTTGGTATCAGAGCCTAGGTTCCAACACCGATAACTCTAGGCTTATGTGTTCACCATGAATACTAATTCTTTATGGTGTTATCATGGAGGATGCATCAAGATTGCAAAATAATCAAGTACATGGTCATAGACGTAGTTATAAATGTAGGGAAAATTCAAACCGGTCTTAGGCACCACCAACACCCCCATGCGTGTCTAAGGCATCACAACACGATCCACTGAAGAACCTCAATTCATAAATCCTCCATGCATTAGACGATTTGATTGGGGTTATTCGCACTCAATTTCCATTGGTAGAGGAGGGCCCTAGACTAGAGTAGCTCATCACTCTACCAAGGCGCAAGATTTAGAGCATACAGAGAACAATAGGAGTCTCGCCCGCATTCCTGATGAGTATGTTGAGGACGGGGAGAGAGTATTAGTTCACTTAGATCCTCTACCATAGGTACCCCATCTTGAGGTAGCAATCAAGGCTAGAGCATACCAGGATCCAAGAGATCATGTTCAATAGCTTCTATGACTTAAGCCACCTAATTTCGAGGGATCCACATATGGAGCAGAGGTCGAGTCATGGCTTCTCAATCTTGATAGGTGCTTTGGATTATGTGCATATGCAAGCTATGTAAAAGCACATTGTGATACTTTTTCTTAGAGGTACAACCTCTACTTGGTGGTGCTATGAGGAGCACAAGCACCACTTATTTATTAATACTCTCACATGGGAGAAATTCTTAGAGCGATTTTGGGCATGCTATTTGTTTGAGAATTTTTGGAAACGTCGCATTGACGATTTCCATGACCTCTAATAGAGGGGAATATTAGTAGCACAGTATAATATTTGGTTTCTAGAGCTACTACAATATGTGGAATACCTCTAGGACAAGAAGCTTCTCATCAACCATTTTATCTGGGGACTTAATGTAGGCATATCGGGACCCATGCGCATATCTAATCCAGAGAACCTTTGGGTCGTTGTGGATAAGTCCCTCATAGAAAAATATATTTAGGGGAAGTCTTGGGATGCACGAGAGTGGATTTAGAACTACAACTAGAGTACTCAGTCACATGGGTTTCGATGACCTCCCCTTCCTTCAAAGGGAGGATTTAAACCTTTAGCAAGACTATATAGGTTGCCATAGAAAAAAAAACAACAACATAGTTAGAGGAATAGGATACATCATGGATTTCAAGGTGGCCACTCTATTCCATGGTGACCAAAAATTCCCCATAGAGATCAACATCATCAATTACAGGGGGCTACCGCAACACGTTCATAGAAGTCTAGCCGAGGAGGACACAATGGTTCCAGTAGAACTAGAGGACAATAGTTCAATAGGACATAGTCACCCTAGGTTTACACTAAGGGTCCTTGTTATGTATGTGGAGCAATGGGACACCTAGATATGGATTTCCCCCAGGGTTCTACAGTTAGAGGACAAAACATAGTAGGCTTTGAGCAGACAATGAGAGATGTAGTCAAGTCCCACCAAGTATTTTCGACGGTTGAGAACTGCAAAGCTAAGAACCAGGCTATGGTCATTGAGACCCCAAGTATGATATGTGATACTCATGTTACTATTTTTTTTATTCTAGGGCATATAATTCTTATATAGCCCCTTTTGTAGTAGAGTGTAGTAAGCTAGTGGAATCTAGGTAGGGCAATATGTAGGCACTAAGGTGTTACTAGATTTTGTAGTTTGTAACTGCCCACTTCGATTTTGAGGTTTGAATACTTTAGTTGACGTTTGTGTCATACCATTAGGCTCCTATGGAGTGGTGTTGGTCATGGATTAGCTTGATGAACATCAAACTAAGGTAGATTTTCATGGGAAGATAGTTGAGTGTGTGGATGACCATGGTTTAGCAATGGTGATTACAAGGGTACAAAGACCTATTTCCCTTCATATGATATATGATATGTAGTTGAAGCAATGCCTATGAAAGGGATGTCACTTGTTTCCTATCACCCTTATGGATATGGATGAGTAGATGGCAGAGATATCCTTAGATGACCATCCCATTCTTAGGGAGTTTTCTAATGTTTTTCCTTTTGATTTGCCTAGTATTCCACCTCATCGTGAGATTGATTTTCATATAGACTTGGTGCTAGGGGTTGAGCCAATATCGAGGTCACCTTATAGGATGACTACACATGAGCTTAGTGAGATCAAGTTTCCACTAGAATATTTTCTAGAGAAGGGTCATCTCTATCCCAGTGTCTCACCTTGGGGCACTCCCATTATCTTCGTTAAGAAGGACGAATCCCTTCGTTTTTGCATAGACTATAGACAGTTGAATAAGGTGATGATAAAGAATCATTACCAAATCCCAAGGATCGATGATTTTTTTTATCAGATGTAGTGATCTAGAGTGTTCTCTAATATTGACCTTAAGTCTAGATACCATCAGTTACGGATTGAAAAAGTGGATATCCATAAGACCACTTTAGGATTAGGTATGGCCACTATGAGTTTACAATGGTACCATTTGGGTTGATGAATTCTCCTACAATGTTCATGTGTCTCATGAATGGAGTATTTTTTACCTTCTTGCATCAGTTCGTGATTGTGTTCCTTGATGAAATTTTGATTTATTCACATATGGAGGAGGAGTGTGAGGGTCGCTTGCGGCAATTTTTACAGTGCTTGAGGGAGCATCAATTATATGGTAGCATATAAAGTGTGCATTCTTTCTTCTAGAGGTTCACCATCTTGGTCACATCATATCAGCTGATGGTAGGTCCATAGATCCATCGAAGATTAGAGCTATCATGGATTTTCTAGTGCCTACTATAGTGACAAAGGTCAAGAGCTTCATGGGTTTGGTAGGTTATTACCGTCATTTTGTAGAGAGTTTCTCTAGGATTGCACATCTTATCACTTCCCTTTAGTAGAAAGGGAAGAATTTTGAGTGGGCAGATTAGTGTGAGAGGGCCTTTCAAACCCTCAACAAGCATCTCACTAGTGCCCCTATCATAGCAATTCCAGAACCATCAACTGATTTCATGGTTTGCACAAATGCATCTATTGATGGATTAGGAGTCGTGCTTATGTAGGAGGGTAGAGTGATCATGTATGATTCATGAAAACTCAAGACACATGATTTGAACTATCCCACACACGACTTGGAGTTAGCAGTGGTATTCCATGCTCTGGCTCAATGGAGGCACTTCCTTTTGGGTTATCACTTTGCGCTGCATTTAGATCACCAGAGCCTACAATACATATTAACACATCCAAATCTAAATTCTCGTCAAAAGTGTTGGATGGATTTCTTATGTAAATATGACTTTGATGTGCATTACATGAAAGGGAAGGAAAACATGGTTGAAGATTCACTGAGTAGGAGGCAACATGAGTTGTCATCCATGATGTTGAGTCTTGATTTGAGGAGTTAGATTCTACAACTCCTACCAGAGGATGAGTGGTATATATTGGTCCAATCGGAGATCCAGTCATAGAGATCCCTTATGGGAAATTTTTCAAGTATACTTTGGAGTCTCATGGCTTACTACATCACAGAGGGCATATCTATGTAGGTAGTGTGGGTGATCTTTGCATAGTCATTTTTTCAAAGGTACACAAGGCATCCTATGCGACACATCCAGGGGTGAAGAAGATGCATGTCAATCTAAGATAATTGTATCATTGGGTAGGTATGTATTGAGACATTGTAGATTGTTTAAATTGATGCCTTGAGTGTCAGAGAGTCAAAGCAAAGCACTAGCACCCGACATGACTTCTTTACGTACATGAAATTCTTGAGTGGAAATGGGATACCATTTTGATGGATTTTATTGTCGGTCTACCTTTGTCCTCATGATGCCATGATGCCATCATGGTGACTATTGACAAGCTAACCAAAGTAGCCCAGTTCTCACCAGTGTGTACAAATTACACAACTCTAGTAGTGAGATTCTTCCTTGATGATACTGTTAGATTTCACTTTCCCGGTAGGATTATATCATATAGGGATTCACTCTTCACATCAGCATTTTGGACATCACTTTAGCAGGCATTGGGAACTTGGCTCAACTTCAGTTCAACTTACCATCTTGAGATAGATGGCCAAATAGAGAGGGTGAATCGGGCATTAGAGGATATGCTATGTATGTATGTAATGGATCACCAGTCTTGTTGGGAGGAGTATTTGTATTTAGTTGAGTTTGGCTACAATAACGGGCATCACAATTCCTTAGGCATGCAACCTTATCAGGCATTGTATGGCAAGCCATGTAGGAATCCCTTGAGTTAGGACAAGATATAGGAAAAAGTGGCTATTGGTCCAGAGATGGTATAGGATATGGAGCAATAGGTGATATTGATTAGATAGTGTTTACATGAGGCATAGGATCATCATAAGAAGTATGTTGATAATAAGAGTATAGATCAAAGCTTCTCGGTTGTGGACCCAATATTTTGAGAGTATGACCTCATAAGAGTCCAATTAGCTATGGAAAGGGATCTAAGCTCGCACCATGATTTGTAGGTCCTTTTGAGATCTTATAGTGGTTAGGTCTCGTAGCTTATTGTCTAGACTTGCAACCTAGCTTATTGTGCATCCATGATGTGTTTCATGTATCAGTTTTGTGGCGTTATGTGCATGATGCTTCTCATGTGTTGGATTGGGATGCTTTGTAGGTGGAATCATATGGCCAATTAGCTTTGGAGCCCATCCATGTTTTTGAACGATGGACGTTGGATCTTCGAGGTTGAGATATGGACTAGGGTAGGGTCCAGTGGGATTGCTATGATGAGGTAGCAACCACTTGGGAGGATGCCTCACATTTGAGGGTCCTATATCCTCACCTCTTTGATGACTTCCAAGAGGAAGGTCATTCCTAGGGGAGGAGGATGTGAGGCCTACTATTTGATACACCCTATTTGGTGATACTTTGATCCGATCACTTTTGATACTATATGTGTATTAGACTATTTTGGTTGATCATGAACATTGGATAGTATGCTTGTTCCTATTTATGCTGCTTATGGTGGTTATATGCATGTTATTCTTTCCTTATTTGATATGCCCATGTTGATTTGGTTATCATGATAGAAATGGAATTTTTTTTATGGGATAGAATTGATAAGATATTAAATTTAAGCCAGGTGATGATGTGGTTTCTTTATAAAAATTCCACGACTAGACATGAATAGATAAGATATGTTAATTTCTAGAGAAAGAATAATTATGGATATTGAAATTATTGATTTCAAGATTTGATTGTATTAATTATATGTATATGGGGTTGTTGATTTAATTATGGATTATCTTGCATTGGATATTTTGACATGTGCAATTGAGTGTGCAGGTACACACCCATGGCCAATGGGGTTGGAGGTAACCAAGGTACCCTTTTGTGATGGCCATGTAAAACCGACTATGGTCCATTCGGAGGGACCATAGTCTTATTGTGTTTTGTTTTATTTTATAATTAAAAGATGTAATGTTTAATCATGTGATTTATGTTTTAAAAGATAATTAGGATTTTGATGGGATTTTTGAGATATTTTGATTTACTTTTACTATTTTTGAAATTTAATTTCTTTTTGTGAGTTTAAATGGTTGAATAAGTCTTTAAATTGGATTAATTGACCCTTATTTAACCCCTAGGATGATTACCTATGGGTTGGGGGTCAAATTGATGTAGAGAAAAATCTATTGCAAACTCAAGGAGTTCTCAAAGGCAATGGAAATGTGGTTTTGACAACAATATGCACAAGATTCCCTAGTCCTTCAAAGATGACAGCAATTTATACCTTGCAACTTATTCTACAAGCATTCTTCCTAGGTTCAACTCTCAAAAGAAACCAAAATTCTTTGGTTTTTGACACTTATTTGATCCTAATAACTTCTACACTCTCTAAATACTTCCCTCAAACCATTCTTAATAATAACCAATGCTTACATAAATAAATTTTGCGCAAAACCCTCAAAGTAAAAGATTTAACATAGTCTAACAGCAAAATGGAACGCACTTTCCTTAATAACTCACACCAATAAATTATTTAGCACCCCTCCTTTGGTGAGAACATGAATATGGACCTACATAAAATTACTACCAAGTTTTATGATTTTTGAATGGCTGAAAATAAAGTTATGCAATTTATACACTCACTATAAACCCTAGGTTTTCCATTAACTTGTGTGCACTAATTTCCTCATAAATTTCTCATTTTAACATGAAATCAAACCAAAAATATATATATTATACTCTTAATACAGTTATCTACACATCCAACCACCTTCAGACCATGTACCAGGCTATACAAAACCATACCAAGCAAGTTTCTTGATGTTTCAGAGGAAAATTTGTCAATGAATTGCAAAGTAACAAGGTATTTTATCAAATATTGCTCCCCATTCTTCTTTGAGAATATCCTTCCATTTATTCAACCTCCAAACCCTTAAAAAAAATAGTTACACATGAGTATATGAAATTTTCCATTGATAGCCCTAATGCCCATGTCATTGAACTTGACATTTTATTCCTTTTTGTGCAACTTTTAACATGAACTAAGAAGAAAAACAAAAAAAGACCCTTACATGACTAAAATGGTCCTTTAAATACCTTATTTAACCTATAAAATCCAAAAACAAGAGTTGAGGGACCAATCTCAACCTTGTGACACACCAAAAACACTTTAAAGATTCAAATTACCTTTTGGCAAGAAACTTAGTAATTTGAATTTCTAGATTCTTTAACATAACCTAGCCATTGGATTATGATCCCAATGGATTCCAAAAACCTAAATCAACTCAACTAGACTCCTATCATCCAAATAAAGCATAAAAACACCTTGAAATGGATGCTCTTGCATCATACTCCCAAGGGAAAGAAAAGAAACTCAATTCCATCTGAGAGGTGGTCTACAAACTTGTCAATGTCTTCCATCTTGGCCCTCTACAACCTACTAATCTAATATGTAGATTTATTATCTAAGATTCCCTACACTTATTTCAAACATTTTAAAGCATGTCTCATTTTTACCTTAGGCCTCTCACTTTTCTGCCACATGCTATTCAACAAAGAATCCATTTCCAAAAGTTGATCCTATGTTGACCCTGCTGCATGATCTGAATCTCTGACTTTCTCTTACAATATTTCCTCATCATGTCCCTTGTCAACTAGTTAGAGGTCAACAACTAAGACTATATTACTCAATTGTGCTACTGAAATCTCAATGAGAGCACTTTGTCTCCTCTTTATGTCTCTAGCCATTATGGCATCAAGCATAGACTCTTGATCAGTTTTTTTTTCCTCTTTTAAAAGAGTCAAAGAATTTATAGCTTCCAATATATCATATTGTAATGCTTGCAATTGATGTGCATATTCTACATCCTTAGTGGAATGCATTAGATAGTTAGTCTCCTTACCTCTTCAACAACACTATTAATTCATATTTTGAAGAGACTGAACTGCATTCACCAAGGTTCTTTTGCAATTTCAAGATAACTTGGTTTGCATTCTCAAGTTTCAATTGCATATGCTCAGCATCTTCAACTAAATTAAAATATTTTTCTTCCCATTCTAGAAACTCTATATTATGATAAATATCTCTCATTGGAGGAGAGAAATTAAAAAGTTCATCAACCACTATATCTACATAACCCTTCAACATATCTTGAAATTCCCAAGGCAACTCATCAATTCTTGCTACTATTATGACAATCCTAGGTTTGATCATCATTGTACAACCTATATTTTCCTCTTCCATTGGCTTTAGAAACTCCTTTTCACCCATTATCATTACCCTTGAGCCAACCTTTTGGTCTTTGTCATTTTTCTTTAAAGGTGCTAAGGTGTAGGTGACTCCATCCTTTTCCAAAACATAGACATTCTTCCTACCATCATGCATTGCTTTTCTGTCATTTTTCCAAGGCCTACCAAACAACACATGGCATACATTCATTGGAATTATATCACATAACACCTTGTCCTTATACCTTCCTATTTGAAATTCTACCCAACATTGTTCATTAACTAGTACTTGATGCCCCTTATACAACCATGAAACTTTATAGGGTGTAGGATGAGGTAATCTCTTTAAATTCAACTTCTCTACCATATCAAAACACCTAAATTATCAATACTTCCTAAATCTATCACAAATTTGCAACACTTACCTTGACACTTACAAATAGTCCTTAATAGTTACTTTCTTTGAGGTGGCTCTTTCTCCATTGGAACCTTGAACAATGTCCTTCTCATCAACAAAGATTCTCCTTTCTCTGGTTCTTCTGGTTGTGGGGAAGAGTTCACACTTTCTTCATCTCCTCCTTGAGAAACTTGAGTCCTTCTTTCATTCCTAAAGGTAGTGGTGGTTTTCTCTTTTGGACACTCCCAAGCTTGATGACCAAAAAACTTGTTGCACTTGTAGCATTATCTTGCGAAGCCATTGAATCCTCCTCTTTTTCCAAATCTACCCCTAAATTTTGGCCTTCTTCCTCTAAAATCTTCTCTTGAACTTGGTGCTTTCTCTTGTGAGATGCTTGACTCTCCTTGATCTCTTTGTGACTATCCTCTATCAACATATGGGCCTCTACCTTTGTAAGTCCTTCCTCTACCTCTATTCTTCATTTCTTGCTTCCTATTCAACTTCTCTTCAGCCTTTAAGGTTAACTAATAGCACTCTTCAAGTGTTCTAGGGCTTGTGAGACTTAACTCATCTTGTAGGCTATACTTTAACCCATTTAGGTATCTTGCAATCTTGTATGTATCATCCTCCATATGTCTTAACCTGATGCTCAGCTTATAAAACTCTTCAGTGTAATATTTTACTACCATATCTTTTTGTTTCAAGTTCTACAACTTCCTACACTACTGAATCATGTAGTCACTAGGCATGAATTTTCCCTTCAACTTGGAAACCATCCTATCCCAATAAGTAATCTTGGATTTTCATTTTTTTTCATGTCTTCCTGAACATAATCCCACCATAAGGAAGCATAACCTTTTAGCTTGGTTCTAGCTAACTTTACTTGTTTCTCTTCAGGTACCTCCTCCAATTCAAAGTACTTATCAAACTCCCCTATCCAATCAAAGAGTTTTTAACCATTTAAACTTCTTGCATACACTAGAAGTTCCACCTCCACCTTGGTTCCTTCACTCTTGACTGCATTTAGTAATCTTTCCAACTTCACTTCATTAGCATCCCTCTCGTCTTGAGGTTCTTCTTGAGGTGCTTCATTCACCACTTCTTCTTCTTGGTCACTCACATCTCTTGTAACCATTCCTCTTCTTTGGTTTTCTTCAAGTGCACCGAGTCTTGCATCCAAACTAATTCTCATCTCCCTCATTTCTCTGGCAAGGGATTCTCCCAACTATGTGGCTATTCTCTCAACCATTCTTTCGATGTTTCTTGGAGGAATCTTTATTTTTATTGCTTAACCTTATACTAAATTTCTTGCTTAACTTGGCTTTGATACCAATAA
Organism: Sequoiadendron giganteum; assembly: GCA_007115665.2. Taxonomy (NCBI): domain Eukaryota; kingdom Viridiplantae; phylum Streptophyta; class Pinopsida; order Cupressales; family Cupressaceae; genus Sequoiadendron; species Sequoiadendron giganteum. Next base: position 550,160,856 of record CM021100.1, read on the forward strand.
TGATGCAGAGAAAAATCTATTACAAAATCAAGGAGTTCTCAAAGGTAATGATAAAGTGGTTTTGACAACAATAAGCACAATATTCCTTGGTCCTTCAAAGATGGTAGCAACTTATTCTACAAGCATTCTTCCTAGGTTCAACTATCAAAAGAAAAGAAAACTCTTTGGTTTTTGAAACTTCTTTGGTCCTAAGAACTTGTACACTCTCTAAAGGCTTCCCTCAAACCCTTCTTAACAATAACCAACTCTTGCATAAATAAATCTTGCTCAAAACCCTCAAAGTAAAAGCTTTTACACAGTCTAATAGCAAAATGGAACACACTTTCCTTAATAACTCATGCCAATCAATGATTTAGCACCCCTCCTTTGGTGAGAACGTGCATATAGACCTATAAAAAATTAGTACCAAATTTCATGATTTTTGAACAACTGAAAAATAAATTTATGCAGTTTATACATTCACTATAAACCCTAGGTCTATCATTAACCCATGTGCACTAATTTCCTCATAACTTGCTCATTTTAACATGAAATCAAACCAAAAAAATGAATTAGACTCTTAAGACAGTGCTCTACTTGCCCAACCACCTTCAGACCATGTACCAGGCTGTACAAAATCCTACCAAGCAATTTTCTTGTTGTTTCACAAGAAAATTTGTCAATGAATTGCAAAGTAACAAAGTATTTTATCAAATCTTTTTCCCAATTCTTATTAGATCGTATCCTTATAGATTCATTCAGCTTCCAAAACCTTTAAAAAATAGTTACACACGAGTATATGACATTTTCCATCAATAGCCCTAATGCCCATGTCATTGAACTTGACCTTTTTTTTCCTTTTTGTGCAAATTTTCACATGAACTAAGAAGAAAAACAAAAAAAGTACCCTTACATGACTACCATGGTCCTTTAAATATCTTATTTAACCTATTAAATCCAAAAACAATATTTGAGGGACCAATCTCAACCTTGTGACACACCAAAAACACTTCAAAGATTCAAATTACCTTTTGGTGGGAAACTTAGTAATTTGAATTTCTAGACTCTTTAACCTAACCTAACCATTAGATTATGATTCCAATAGAGTCCAAAAATCTAAATCAACTCGACTAGACTCCTATCATCCAAATAAAGCATTAAAACACCTTGAAATTGATGCTCTTGCATCACAAATTAAGCCCAAATCTTTGAAATCTTGCAAGTTGTGACCCTTCTTAATTACCCATTAAGAAGAGTGACAGATTTGGGAAAGGGTTGGAGTGTTTGCTTTAAAATCTCATTTATGATATATGAGAGATCTTGTTGAGTGTGGAACACTCTTTAGCTCTTCACTTCCTAATGAGCTCTCACACATGTGTGAGAACTTGTAAGGTGTGTCCATAGGAGTGAATGAGAAAGTGACATGTGTCACTCTCTCCTCCAAGAGATTTCAAACCTTGGATCCTATTTGAATCTTTTGGAAAGCTAAAGGAGGGGTTCTTTTTCTTCTTTTTTTTGGATTTGTCTTGGAAGAAGAGGGATTGGAGCTGATTTTCAAATTTTTCTCTATTTGAGCTTGGAATTGAGGTAGGTCTCTTTTTACTTATGTATATGAGTTTTTCCTTTGTATGAAAATGTGAAGAGACCATTTTATGTGTTCTTGCATATGCGTATGTGTTGGGTTGGGGTTGTATGAGGATAGGCTCACCCAATTTGGGAAGATCATCCTTTGTAGGGGATAGGAAGTAGTAGGAACTTCCATGGGGAAACAAAACTCCTCCTTTGAGAAGGAGAGGTAAAATAAAAAGGGTATGAGTACCCAACTTAATATGATGGTATAGGTGTATGGAGAAGGATATTATGGAAGATGTGTTTTATGTGACGTATTGAAAAATTGGGTTGTTGATAAGGAAGAAGATGAAAATGATATGTTGGTTATGATTTGTGTGCACTAGTTTCCCCATGTGGTAGTGTAGTCCACCTCTATCCCCATTTTTTGGGATTCTTATAGAATCCTTTTGTAAATGTGTAATCTAGGATGGGTGTATCTTGTTGTGTGTTGCTGGTTTAAAATGGATTATTTATGCTACTACTGTGTGTACCCATATACTTGGTTAACTCCTAGCTTGGGGGTGGTTTGTGAGCAAACCTATGGATGGGAGGTGAGCACACCCTACTAGCCATGAAAGAAAGTTGTATCATGTGTTTACTTGTATGTTTCATTGGAATATTGGATTGGAAACAATAATGTGTCATATTGTGAATGAAAAGAGAGTAATTGTACATTGTAACCTTTTTGGTGAAATCTTCCTTTTGTGTTGGATGTTGAAGCTTGGTAAGGCTGATTAAAAGAACATATGAGTATTTTAAATTAATTATATTTTTGTTGTAAAAAGAGTGTGATGTATTAGAACACCCCTTGTATCATTGGGTTTTGTAATGTTTATATTTTAGTTATTTGAAAGTAGAGAAAAATAGGTAAATAAAGAAAGCATTGGTGTGTGTAAAGATAGGAAGTGATGTGAAAATATGATCGTATTTTTCTTCTTTTCTTCTTGCAATAAAATAGAACCTTCATTAAGGGAATTATGTCCTTATACTAAGCTACTTGTTAGAGCTAAACTAGAAAGAAAGTATATTATGCCTCCTACCCTTGAGTGAATCAAACTATATTGTAAAGGCATTATACATTTTAAGTTAGTAAATTGGTATATTTATTGTGTACTAATCTATAAGAGAAGCTCATTCTATGGATCATTTGATTATATTTTCTTATGTTAAATATACATATTGAAGGAATATTTCTGCATTTCTATGAGTAAACAAGGGGTCCTTCAGCAGATGGTTTCCTTCTCTATGTGTCATATTGTACCTATAAATGGATAGAATGTGAAGTATAGATCATAGTTGTAAAAAAAAAAAAGAGAATGTGTTTAGACATGATACATAAAATTTGCACATTGGTGAATTGTTTGGGAAAGATCCATAATTTTAAATTTATTGTGCATCAGTGATAGGGAGGCATATTCTTTTATAGAGCAGTATTTTTAGAAAATGAAACCTATAGATTTAAGTTCGATAACACTCCTTCAACTCTTCCTTCATTGTGAAGCTTTCTTTCTTTGAACCATGTACTGCCATCCAAATTCAATGATCTTTCTCCTCTGGCATCGATCAAATCTGGGATAATATTTGCACTTAGTGCCTATACCCTGCATTGGTAGAATCATAACTCTAAACCTTGCTTGAAGATTTAAGATATCATGCCTTGAGTAGATGTTTATCGCTCAACTAACACAACTTTTTAATGCAGGTCATCAAAAATTAATGATTCACAATAATGATGTGAATAAGTTAAGGCAATTGATATTTTCCACATGTTGTCAATCCGCTTACTTTTATTGGTCAACCAAATTCAATGCAAGCTTCTCATTGAATAATAGATTTTTTCCATCATTCATACTTGTCGGGGGTTGAGGATCACTAATCCCCCTTACCCCATACTTGAAGAGCTTAGAAGGACTTAAAGAAACAAGTCTAAGAACCTAAGTCTAAAGCTCCTTATCACCTATTAGGGTTCAACCATTGGCCTTACCCTTTTACATCTACCTTTCTTACTCTGTCATAAACCATTGCACTAACCCTCGAAACACCAAAGTGTGAAACTCTGAATTTTCTTTAAGTTGTCGAATATTGAGGTTCTTTATTCCACCTTGCCACTTACATTCCTTAAAATTAAGGTGTAATCCAACATACCGACCTATGATTCCCAAATTGATTCTTCGCAAGCGTCGGCAACTTAAATTTTTTGAGAGTCGGACTTCGAACTTTCTTTCTACCGCATACTTATCAAACAATTAAGGCATAAGCCTTAAGATCAAATTTGTGAACACCAAAACTATTTTGGGTGTTGGGGTTCAGGGTTTTACCTTACCTCTTCCCTTGATTCATGTTACAATACAAAACTTAACACCAAAGCCCGATATCTAACGTTATCAGACTTCGCCTTTTTTATCTTCTTCCTTTCATTAAGGCATTCAAAAAAGGCTATTGTGGAAGCCCAATGTTTGGCGTTATCAGACTTCACCTTTTTTATCTTTTTCCTTTCATTAAGGCATTCATCAAAGGTTATTGTTGAAGCCTGAGGTCTAACGTTATCAAACTTCACTTTTTTTATCGTCTTCCTTTCGTTAAGGCATTCGATAAAGGGTATTGCCAAAGCCCGATGTTTAATGTTATCGAAATTCACCTTTTTTATCTTCTTCCTTTCATTAAGGCATTTAGCAAAGGGTATTACCAAAGCTCGATGTTTGATGTTATCAAACTTCACCTTTTTGATCTTCTTCCTTTCGTTAAGGAATTCAGAAAAGGGTATTTTTGAATCCCAATGTCTATTGTTATTGGACTTAACCTTTTGATCTTCTTCTTTTCGTCAAGGCATTCGGTATAAGGTATTGTCGAAGCCCAATGTCTGACACCTAATATAGACTTCAATTTTTTAAATCTTCTTTTCTCTATGGCATTCGGTATAGGGTATGACTGAAGCCTAATTTTTGACACTTAATTAGACTTCGCCTTTTCAATCTTCTTTTCCTTAATGCATTCAGTATAAGGTATGACTAAAGCCCAAAGTCCAAAACCTTTCGGACTTATCTCAAATCGTCCACCTCTTTCTCTTCAGAAAATGATATAAAGTAAGCTCGAGGCTCGAAGCCTGTTCAAATGCATCAAAGTATGATGCCCTAATGATATCAATTACAATCACATTGCCAAATCATAGATGTTTAATACTCTAGAGCTAGCATTTATTACTCTTTTAAAAATAATTGTTAGTTGTGTTTTTTCCCTTAGTGCAAAATTTTGGGCATGATAGATTGAACTAGCTATTAAGGGTATGATCATGCCATATCAACTCCTATATGCTCAACCAAGCATCTATAATTTCCATCAAGAGAAAAAATTCTTAAATACAACACTCTCATCCTCCAACATGCCCAATAATGAAAGATAAGAAATCAAATTGAAGATCACACTTTGAATGTCATGCTTCATCCCAAACAAATACAAAATTCCATCTTCAAGACACGATTAATTATCTATCAAATACTCAAAAATATCTATAATAGTGACCACAATACATCACTAACACATATAACTAGAAAAACCTTAAAAAATAAGGTACACAATTCACATGTTAGCCTTCTATCATCAACATACCCATCCTAATTTACAATCATAAGTCCCTATATATTCTCTATCTTAGAAAAATTATCTCTCCATCTATATCAAACACATACACATACAAAATAACTTGAATACCCGTGTATCACAATCTTATGACACATATACCTTCCCAGAACTACCACTACATGGAAAATGTCAAATCTAAAAAATGAACAAAACATCTAAATAATATACTAACACTCACATAGAGTATGAGGATAAATCTTCTATCACATAGAATTGAAGAACAAACACTAATATATAAATTTATAAAAAAAAAACTATAAAAGCCATCTCCCCTTATCAACTTAGCTCTCTCAAGTTCTTCACATCACATAAAACACAATATTAAAGAGTTTCAATCATCATTCATATTACAAAAAAAAATACACATGATAAACTCTACACAAATCTCAACTCCAAATTGAAATGAACCAAACCTCTAAGATACACAACAAATCATAAAGAGAAAACTAGAAAATAAAACTCTATCCTTCTTCCAACTCTATGGATCCATAACATTAAATTACATGCAAGCAAATAAAACTAATATGTAAGCCCATGCAAGTACATGCAACTCACGTGTAAGAACATGTAAAAGAATGACACTACCTCTACTTTGATACCAAATGTTAGGAAAAGTACCCATATAACATTCTTAGAAATTGAATCATATATTCACATAATTATTAAGTGTTGAAAAATTCCACATTATCCCTTAAAGGAGATTAACACATTAATTCGATCTAAAAAAAATCAACTACATTTTGGTAAGAAAACAAGATAGAAAAAAAATATTGAGAAAGATAGAACATAAATCAACCACATGAAATGGGGCGGGGGGCTATCTTGATTGGCTAAAACATCCTATTGCAAGCAAGAGGTCATGGAATCTAGTCCCCCCCTCATCCTCATGGTACCAGAGGGAATTTCATGCCAATGTAACTGGTCACATGAATTTTTTTTACCAATCGCATTGCAGTTTATAGGGGCTACTCAATTCCTACAATCTAAAAAAAATCAAGCACAAGAAATATAACTAGAGAGATAAACCATGGGAAAATAATTTTGGGAAAATCCCATCCTCCTAAGAACCAAATGAATGTATTATTTAGAATCAATAAACCTACTACAATATTATATCAAGAAAAAACACCTTTCTTAATTATACCTTTCTTAATATCTCAATATTTAATATAATATATTGAAAATACACATTTCTTACTTACACTATCATATGCCTCCAACATACTCAAGAGGGGAAAGAAAACCACCATAATGCATTACCATGGGGCTTCAATAAGGATAAAAAATACCGTGATATAAATTCTCACATCACATGTGTGAATCCATCTCAAAACTGAAAATAACTCTTATGTAAGTACATCTTTGACATCTATTAAGTAATTTGGCATGTGTAACTCCCATCTAATTCCCCATGAAGCATTAATGACATATAATACCAAAATAATAATAAATCTCTTATAATTCTCTTACATGCCAACCGCTATCTTTATCGCAAATACTTTTACACATCATTCATGACAAGATATTATCTTATAAATATATTTACACATGTAAATGAAAAAATAAAAATAAATTACACATGACATAGCAGCCAATGCATAAAGTAGGGTCCATCCCATTTTATGAGGACAAATAAAATAATAAATAATTAAAAATGTTTCAAACACTAATCCTTGCAAAGTGAATGGCACACCTAATCCCAACAATGGAGACCCTTATGCCTCTTGAATTAAAGATTTTATCGCTAGGTGTATCCCTCCAAGTCATTTTTGATGATGATCTATAGAGATATCGATTGTAAGAGATTGAGACATTAGATGAGTGGTATATTCATGCATTAGACAATTTAAGATTTTACTATAGGAAATTGAAGAAAAATCCTAATAATCATATCATAGAATTAAATTTTGAGATTATCCAATTGGTAATTTGAGAAAATCCTAATTCAATGGAGGTAAGAGAGAAAATTGACCCAACTAATTGGGACCATTTTTCATTAGTTCCACATATGCCATAGGTACATTTGGTTTTTATACAACAGGTGGAAATAAATTAAAAGATGTAGTTATATCCTAGATTTTTTTATGCTACTATGCTTGAGAGTTTTTATTTTTAAATAATTTATATTTTTAGTGGGTTTTATTTTTGAGATTCTATGCAATTTGATATTTTTTATTTATTTTTAAAATAAAATATTAGATGTTTTTACTTTTCAAATGGTTTATAGTTTCAACTGAATTTAGTTTTTAGATGGTTTCAATTTTTAATGGTTAGGTTTTTAGAGGGTTATAATTTTTAGATGGCTATAATTTTAAATTCTTTTTATTTTCATATAGAGAATTTTTATTTTAGATGATTCTAATTTTAGAGACTTACAGTTCTATAATAATAAACAACAAATTGAGATGATTTGTATTATCTTATGGACCATAATCCCTATATTATTTTTTATCATTTGAATTCCATCAATTTCATACCCTTGAATTGAAATGATTTTATCTATTTTTATGTTCACATCCTAAAAAACATAGTTATATGTTTGAGTGTGTACACAAAGATGGGGTACCAAAAGTGGGCAAAACCAATTTTTGGTCAAAAACATTATGAATTGATATTGATCAAGAAATTCATAACCATGTGTATTATAATCTAATCATGTTATAACACACTCACATTAAATATTCCATAAAAGGAAAACTACTCACAAAATGTGAGCATGTTATAATGCACTTAAATTTTGTGATCCTTTTTTTATGGCTCACAAAATGCAATTTATTTGTAATACATTCATGTTATCTCTTTCTTTGGAAACTACAAACCCTTAGGTTTAGATTTTATTTGGGCATCCAATGGGTTGGAGTTGCATGTCAATTCCTAAAAACATGTTTTTATAATATATATATAAAAATGACTAAATGTTGAATCTACTCCTCGTCAATTTTACACAATTTTAAAAGTTGATCTAAAAGAATGCCACAATAATGTTAGTCTCTCTCTTATCTTTATAACCATATAAATTTTTCTAGATTTTGAATATGTCAATATTTGTATCTTTAATTTATTTTATTAATGCCTTATTTTTGTCAAAAACCTATGTATAATATTTTTGTGTCATTTTTTATCCATTCATCCAAATTTTAAATAAATTAAAATTCTACTTTCTAGAATGTATTCTATAGATATTAAAATTTTGACTTTCACTTAGTTTAAAAATGGGGAAACATGCACAAATTTTATTTTTTAGGATATTTCCACTTTTAAAAATAGTAAAAAACTCATATATTCATTAATGAGTAGAAAACACAGAATAAACTGTGGTATTAACTAATTTTTCATTGAAGTGATTTTTGAAATACTTTTTAATAATTAATATTTTAGGGGGATCATATTGAATGTTATGTTATATTTTTTGAAAAAAATAGGAGCACTTTGTGTGCTATCCCTATTTGAACCTCTTAAGCAACACCATTTTTATAAAAATAATTACTAATTTAGAACCTAGATTTCAAGCACTGCAAATCTTGTTCTTGTAACATCTAAAAATTTTGAGCATGAATATTTTCAATTCATCATCAAAAATTAAATTTTACTAATTTCAAAAGAAGAAGAAAAAGTGGCCACTTTTGACCCCCTTTTGGTCCCCCATTTCCATGCACATACTTATTTGTGCTTATTTTCTTACATATTCCATATGACATATCTTTATGATTTCAAGATCCACCTATGATTATTGGTATTTCTTCTTTGTCCTCACTATCTAGGGTAAATTTGGATACATCTTATTTCCCTTTGATATACATCCTACTCAATTTCACCTCAAGTTAACTTATTGATTGATCATCACACGATATTATTTATGAAAAAAAATTCATGATTATTGAGTTGTATATCATGTAATTTACATTACCTTCTCCTCCTCTCACCCATTACCTTGAATTTTATATACACAACCAATTTGATGGGGTATATAATATCATTGTTTCTCTTTGATGATTATGATAGTAGTGATTATCTCATGGTTATGATGGATCCTGGATCATGCCTAATAGATATTCATTCTTGGTATGGATCCTACCATGCCTAACATATATTCAAATATTTTTTGGATCCTATTTAATTTCTACTGGATATGGATACTAGTTTCCCAATAGAAACTTAGTTTCTTTTTATGGATCCTAAAATGTCTAATGAATATGGATTCCATGGTGCCTAATAGAAACTTAGTTTATTTTAATAGATTTCACCATTATTAGTGGATATTTATTTTTACTTTTACATTTTATTCATTGAAACTCTTGATTAATTATTCATGTTCCTATGTTAAATTAATTCCATAGATCCTAATTATTGAAACTTTACATGCTTATATTATTTAAAATGAAGCTTTTAATATGAGGAATGTGTATGGATTCATTATCCATATTTGTACAATTTTATAAGAGTATATTGTTTAATTTCATGTTTACTATGCATTTACTTTAACATAGAGCTTTATACTAGTTCACATAAAAATAAAAGTGGAGGAAAAATGTAAGGGTGAAAATTGCACACAAGTTGTACATTCCTCTCTATTTTAGATTCATCTTGACCTGTTTATCCCAAATATAATGATTGGTGTACAAGTTTCATTCTTATGCATAAAAAAATGGCAATTAGTTAAACTTGACATGATCTTATCATCATGTGTGCCTAGAGTTTGGAATTGATCTATGGTATTACGTTTTCCTTACCTAGACCAAATTTATGGGAAATAAAATGAACTTGATTCAAATTTGTGAACATAGAAATGACCCTCTAATTTTTTAAATTCAAATTTTAATCTAGGTTCAAGCTTACTTCCTTCTTACTAGCTATTATTTTCTAACTTACGGATGAAATATTCAAATTTGTGTACTAAGGTGTTGTATAAAAGGGACATGCCCCAATTCATTTGTATACATTTAGGACTTATTATGAGAGAGATCTAATATGTACTACATCATCATTATAAAATCAGTGAATCAACATGACATCAATATTTGCAAGAACTATGCATATTATATGATTTTTGAGTTTTTTTAAATCATTATTCTTAAATCATTAAGTCAAATATAGGGGATTGATTAAAAATAAGATCCTTGCATCGCAAAATCCCAAAGGTGCTCATAAATAATACTCATCTTAAAATAAGGGATTCAACTACTAAGGCAAGAAAATTCTTGGAGGTAGGCACATATAATTTTGATGTACAAAGGTCAAATATGTTAATGAAGGTTGATTCAAGTAATAGATCGATTCACACATGAAAAATTATATTCCTTATTTGAGAATAATGATTGATTACATAACAAAATTAGGAAACTAAAATAGAGGATTGGGTCCTCAAATGGCCAAAACACATTACAAATTTATTTCCTTATTTCTAGTGCATTTTGCCTCACTATAACTACAAATCTATCCCTCCTCCATGCCTTCCCTCATTTTCCAACTTCTTGAAAAAATTCTTTAAAAATGGTCATAAATGGCCTTAGGCATCTTCAAACATATTTTGGAAATTGTAGCTCCCAACCCCCAAAAATAGGTAAACTTTTGGGAGACATAAATTTTCATCTAGGCACTTGATTGAGTCCATTTTTTAAACTAAAGCGCTTGAATTTCTCTATGTCATGTTTTTCCCAATTCAAGAATTGATCAGACATTCATCAAGGTCCCATTTTATCATGTAAAGGTCCAAAATTCAAGTTGAATATTTGTTATAGGATTTTTGAACCTTGAAAATTTAATATCTCAATATTTACAAATGATTTTTGGCTAATTTTTACCATAGATTAATTTTAACATTTTGAAACTCTGGATAAATTTTTAGGTTCATACATGCTCAAATCCAAAGTTTCTAAAAATAGTAGGTTGTTATAGAGGCCTACAAAACCAAAAATAAAACAACATTAACTTTTTTTAGGTGATGTGAGATTGATCTTACACCATGAATGCTCTTGCATCATATGTAAATAGAGACTAGTTCTACATGTAAAAAAAAAGACCTAGAGCAAGAGTTACACTTAATTTTCTATTTTGACAAGTGTTGTCTAATAAAAGACATGTATGAAATACAATGATGAATCATAATGTTGTCTGACATAAAATATTCTACATCAAAATCTAAAATTAAGTATCTTAATCTTTCACACCTATTTCAACACTTATTATAGACATAATTACACCTATTTCAACACTTATTATAAACATAATTATATAACATGATTAATTTTAATCTTTTTATTTTAAAAATAATTATTCATCACTATTAATTAATTAATCATAAAATATTTATTTTCCATACTATATATAAGATTGACTCTCAACAAGTTATAAATAGAATGCTATAATGTACCATTCTATCAACAAAAATAAACTAAACACACCCTAAGAGAGGTGGAATGATCTTCGAAACAAAGATTGACCCAATAGGAGGAAATTTTCTATACACAATATAACTAAAAATAGATCAAGTACAAATTGTTACTTTCACAAAATCTTGTTGAAGTCCTCCTTTATGATAAAAATAACTAATTAGAATCTTATTTGTCTTTTATAAAAGTCTTCGACCTGCAACGACCCTTAAAAATATAGGACCTTAAATCTCGAGGCAAAAGAAGTTGTCACTCAACTTTTGATAGTTGATGAAATCACTTTCCAATGGCCTGCTCCCTGACCTATTCTGAATTTCTGGCCTCAAATACAAGGTCCCAACAACTATAATGATCTGATGCTGTTGACATTATTTGCATGCATTACCTCAGTTTTTAAAACTTGTTAGATCCTACGTACATATGAAGCTTGAGCATCGAATACTGCTTCATATCAGAGTTATCATGACATTAAATATTGAAAGCAGAATGACAAAGAAGCTTCGATCATCACTTTACCTTGTAGCATCCCAATTATAGCTGTGTAACATGGGTCAATTTTATGATGAATCTACAGTGTGCGATCTGGATGGGAAGTTCCCTAGTGATGAGTACAGGTCGGTAGATTGCTAGGTCAAATGCCACAGGGAGTAAAATATCAGTTATTTAGGTAAACAACCAGCTCACCACTAAAAGACCTGCAAATCAGCCACATAATACCAGTCTTTTAAACTCTTCCTTCAAATGCTAATCATTTTCAGCATTCCAAAAAGTAAGTAAGTAGACTAAGCAAAATCTTGTCATTTTCTTTTATAATGATTGCTAACGTATGCAATAGTTAATAACTGAAGACTTCGAATCCCCTGATGAATCTATACTGGGCCTGGGATTTCTGATTCTACAACGCACCCATTATAGAAATGGGCTTGAATGCTTTGAGATTCCATTGAGTTGGAATGTTTTGAACTGTAGACAATAGCATAAAACAAACTAAGCATCATATAATAGCATGAGTGCCCACTGCCATAAGATACAAAACTGCTACTTATCACAATTTGACCGACATGTATTTGGAATAAGAATACAGTGGCAAAAGACAAGAGAGCAATGCGCACTATACACCCATTAAAACAGCACCTTCCACAGCTTTTACAGAGGAGTGGTGAAAGCTGTGAAAGTATGACACTTTTGATTAAAAGTTGGAAAAAGGCAGGATGGCTGTCCCTTCAAATGTTAAGTAGCTTGATCACAGTAAGCAGTGTTCATAAAATGGTTAAATGGGTGTTAGAAAAATTTATGATATTTTATCTTTCAATTCTTCAAGATCATAATTGAAGTAAATTATCAAATAAAAATGTTTGTAAGAGATGGGACTTCAAACTTTGAAAAATTTATGATATTTTATTTTTCAATTCTTCAAGAACATAATTGAAGTAAAATATCAAATTAAAATGTTTGTAAGTACAAGAGATGGGACTCCAAACTTTTTTGAAAGTAATAAAAAATGAGTATAATTTGTTTCTCATTTTGAATCAATTAAAAACACACTTCTTTTTTTTTTTAATCAGAAGTGGGTGTACTACCAAATCAAATCCTTCAAATATGTAATGCAGTGCTTTTTATTGTTGTTAATTCATTGTCTTCGATTTTGACATTATCAAAACAAAATTAGATTTTTTAAAATTAAAGACCCCGCCATTATTTTATGAAACAAAATTAGAGCTTTGAAAAAGTAAAGAGCTCACCATTATTTTATGAAAAATAGTATCATAAGGCTCCATTTCTATATCAATAAGGTCTGGAAGTACACCCCACCATTATTTTATGAAACAAAATTAGAGCTTTTAAAAAGTAAAGAGTCCACCATTATTTGAAAAATAGTATCATAAGGTTCCATTTCTATATCAATAGGGTCTGGAAGTACCTACCCACAATGATAACGTCTATGAATAATGTCAATATTAATTGCACAGTTCTTTTATTTGTCGATATATAAAAAAAAATAGATTTTTTTATTTTTTATTTTTGGCTTAAAATCAAATTATAATCATGAAAAATATTAAATTGTAACTTGTATTATGATTTAAGTTTATATTTTTTAAATTGAAATGTGTATTGTTGTATTATGTAAATTATTTAAAAAAAATAAAAATGTTATATATTTTGATTTTGTTCTTATGTGTGAGATAAAATTTAGTGAATTGGAAAAATAGAACAAATAAAATTTGAGATATAAATGTGCAGAACATTTAATGTTTGTTTTGACTGTCATTAATATGGAAAAAAGAGAACTAAATGCAATAGTATCTACATATAAACAAAGTTTATAATCCTACTTCCTACCCATGTGACAACCAAAATGGATTAGAGTCTAACAAGATTAGATTGTGAATTAGGATAGGATTAATGATCAAAACTTGATAGATTAGTCAATTGATTAAGATTGTGTGCACATAAGCATAAAGATAAACAATAAAAATAGAGTCAACAGTGCAAGCATGACTAGATACACGGACCTAACTATACACAATAAAGCATCATTTATACATGTATATAAATGTATCAAAAAGAATGTATTCTCAACATTAATATACATATATAGTCTTCATTTCTTTCCTTATTATGATGATAAATGATCCCCTTTGGAATATAGCTAGCTTCCATACAACACATATTGAAAATATATGGCTTGAAATATTTCTCAAGCATTGATCAACCATACAATAGATTGCTACCGAACACATTTTGGGAGGTTGGTGGTAAGACAAGTATTTTGTTTCCATGTTTTCCCTACAAATTAAATACATGTCTCCCTAACAATGAAACAATGCGCTTATAAATTTGTTAGTCTTTGTCAAGATTTTGTTGATCATATTATTGTAATAATTATACAAGGAGAGAAACATCTTTAAAAACTTTTCCTTTGTAATCCAAAATTGCATACCTACATTGAAACTTTAAATTTCTATATGAAATTTATAACATCAAATTCTCTATATATTTAAACTTTGTATATTCTTATTTCACATTTCAATTATTTGTGATTCTCATGAAGAATGTTTTTTCAAAAAAATCCAACTATTATACTTTTCACCTAAAATTTATATATTTAGAGGCTTAAAAAATTAAACTAATGTGTTCTATCACTATTCTTTATCTATTATAATTTTGGTTTAATTCTACATGTGGTTAAAATATTAAAAACAAAGTAGAATAGGAAGCTTTATAAATGAAATAGATTGATATTTTTTTCAAGTTCATGTATTTAGAATATTTAATATAGGTATTTTTAAAAAAAAAATTAAATGGGTAAGTGCATGAAATGGGGATCAAAAAGGGTTCTTAAGTGGTCATTTTTTTGAAATCAAGAATGGTTGATCTTGGATGAGAAATTGAAGATAATTATGATCAAAATTTGAAGTTGCAATAACAATAAGAGTCATAGTGCTTTGAATCTACTTTTTAAACTACTTATTTTTTTAAATGGTGGAGATTAAGGGGTTCACACAAAGTGCACTTGTTTCTATCAAAAACATAACATAGCACCTACTGTGCTACCCCTAAAATGTTAAAAAAAATAGTATTTAAAAAATCACTTCGGTGAGAAATTAGTTAATAGGGTGATCCCACAATAATGGGTTACACTTTTTTGCCAAACTTGACATTGAAATCAACATTTTTCACCAGATCTTCACTTTCATACGCCTATAGAAGCTAAACCATTCAGAATTTGAAGATGAAGAAAACTAGTGATTTGTGATAATTTTTGTTGAGAATCTAATTATATTTTTTTAAAAAATTAAAAAATAAATTGTGAATTATTTTATGTAGTTTTTATTAACTTATTTTTTTTACTAAACATCATTTTCAAAAACTGATGCTTACTTTTGACTGCATAACTTTTTTTATAGAAAACGTATAATTCTATTTTTTTAAATACAGTGTTTTCACACCATTATCTAGGGGATGGATATTTTTTCATAATTTTTTGTTGCATATATATTTTTTAATTAATTTTCTAATTCAGAGTAATTATAATTTGGATATATTATACTTTCAGCTGCATAACTTTTTTTGTATTCATTTGAATTAACTTATTCTTTTTTTGTTGGAATAAGGACATCAATAGCTAGTGTACATGGAATTTTAAGAATTTTTTTTCTCTCTTTTCCTATTTTTGTGTATGTGTGAAATAAAGACCTCGATGTTCATTGAAAAACCTACATTCACAAGAAATAAAAAATAAATATAATAATTAAATTAAATATATTTAAAATTATACTTTTTGGGAAGCTTATAATAAGGACTACACGTTTACAAAAAAATAATTTTAAATAAATTAATTCGATCCCCTAAAAAGTAAATCAAAAGTGGTTTTTTATCAGCATTTTGATAGGTGTAGAGGAGACTCCATTATAGGTATGGTTTAAAACTAGCGGCTTTCTATCCAAGGGGGTTTGATATAAGTGGGTTTGATCAAACCCTCTTCAATTAAAACCCTAAAAATGGAACCTTTTTAAGGCTTAAATCATTATATTTTCTAAAAATATGTGATTTCAGCAAAAATCGGGATGTCCCAAAAAGTGTAACCCATTATTGTGGCAGCACCCAATACCATGTATTTTATGCCTGATTTTTTGCTAATTGTTTAAATATTTTTTTATTTTTTACTAATTTTCAAAGTGGACACATCCTAAAAATAAAAAATTGAGTGTGTTCCCTCTAAATTTTAAAGGTAACTAATCAAAAGTCAATTTTTTACTATGTATAGAATAGAATTCAGTTTCTAAAATTGTAATTTATTTGAAATTTTGACGAACAAATAAAGAATATTGAAGAAAATAGAGACACTTGAAAAATAAATTAAAGATCAAAACCTTAACATATTTGAAACGTAAAAAAAATTACATGGATAGAAGGCTTAGAAGAGAAAGATCAACATTACTATGTCATTTTTCTGACTTGATATTGAAACACATACAAACCTAATGGAGAGCATGCTTGAGATTTTATCAATTTTTTGATAGTTTGAAAAAGCACATCTTTGGATGTTGAAATTTCAATCCAACTCTTTGGGTTGGATGCCAAAGGAAAATACAACCCTACGGGTTATAAATTCACAAGGTAGACAATAACATAAGTGTGTTATAATGCACTCAGTCTTTCACATCTCAAGCTGAAGGCACATCATATTTCTAATGTCAAGTAAAAGGTACATCATCTTTCACATCTCAAGTTAGAGGCACACAATCTTTCACATATCAAGTTGAAGGTACATCATCTTATTTTGTAGTTTTTGTGTATTATTGACTAAATTCATCTAATTGAATACACATATCAATGTAGGGCATGTTTATGTAGTTATTGCATATGAAGACAATGAAGAAGAAATAAATTATTATTTGTGACATTGTGTTGAGGCTAAAAATAAATTGGAGGCCCCTATAATAGATGGATAAAACATCAAGTATCATATAGTGGCAATGGTTGTTAAATTATAATACGGCTTAGAAGGTACCAAATTTAGAAGCCTAATGTGTAGCTATTTGAGAACTTTGACACACATTGGAATATTTTTCATTATTATAACCTTGTTGTGGCATCATATGTTTATTTGATCAAATGTGGAGGTAGAACATTGAACAGGAACTTGTGGAAGGTTCATGATTTTGACCATGAGGCAATACTTGGTATAATAGATAGTAGAGCAAATTTGTATGGTTCCTTGGATTTATTGTAAATAAAAAACAATTTAAATTCAAGTTGATTTGTATATATGTACATCTCATTTGTATATTTATATAAGTAAAGTTTTGTTCCTTCTCTACAATAATGTCTCTTATGAGATACTTATGTTGTTCCTTTCTACAATAATGTCTCTTATGAGATACTTATGTTGTTCCTTCTCTACAATACTCTTGTTTTCGCTTGATTGTTTATATATGTACATAGGTTCATTGAACATCATAAAATATTATTAGCTTAGTTATCTTATTTAGTAATATATCTAAATAACACCGAGAGATATTTATAGATAGGAGTTTAAGAAATATAGTATAGAGGAGACACACAATCATATTCGAATTAGAATGCAGTATTGAAGCAAATTTAGTTTTCAGTGTTGTAAATTGTAGCTTTCATTTATAATTTCATAATTAATTACAAATAATGAAGAACGTAACTTGGTAATTTTAAAGTGTTGTAAATTACAACTTTCATCTATAATTTTATAATTAATTACAAATAATGAAGAATGTAACTTATTTTTATTGAAAACATCTATCTGACATTAGTTTATTTCTAAGGCTTTAAGCCTATGCTCTTCTTCTTTTCTATTTGTAATTTGTTTTCCTTTCTTTATTTTTTCATATATCTCGAATGTGAATGGAGGCATAATGTGGAGTCCTCGTAAATACTTTACACGATAAATTTTGGCAAATATTAATCATGTTCTTTTAGTTGGGCCTATATTGATAGTTTCTTTTTGAAGATTTAAACCTTGTGCTTTATGTATTGTTAGTGCCCAAGCTAATCTTAACAGTATTTGCATTGAGCTTCCTCGTTGTATTGGTGTGATTGGAATGATACATGGGTGTTGATTGTCAAAAGGTATTTCAAAGTAACTATCAAATTTGACCAATACATATGTTGGTGGTTGTGGTGGTGTCGTTCCTCATTTATATACGATCTATTGAATGAATCCAAGAGCTCCATTTATCGGCCCTACTTGTATACAAAATTTTGTTGTTAACATAACTCTTGCATTTATACTTAATAATAATTTCATATCTAGTTCGTCATTTGCATTTTCTTCTGTTAGACTGTTTGTGCCATTTTTTGTTGGAACACTGCGTGCAACTAGTTTTGCCAATGAGTGCAATTTTTTCCTATTGTGGATGTGAACATTTTCATTTGTTGAAAATAAATGAACATTATTTTTTAAATTTACATTCATTGTTGCATTGAGCCTTGTATTAGACCTTGTCATTAGAATTTTCCAATCATCTATCGTAGGATTTGCATATTTAATGTTTGCTAGCAGTTGGCAAAATCTTTGTTGATCATTGTTTAGTCCATGTTGTATGAAAACATGATCTAAAGTAATGACATTTGTAAATTCTTCCCATAATATTCTAGCTCATATTTTTCTGCTATATGTTGGTTTGTCATTAATTGGTGGCAACTGTCTGAGGTCTCCAACCAAAATCAATGATATTCTAGGAAGCAATTCATCAATATTGTGTTAAAAATTATTTGTGGTAAATATTCAATTGTCTAGTACATATAAAACCGATTTTCTAAAGAAAAATAATGTATGGTGTTTAAGTTTTGAGTGAGAGAGATACTTATAAAGTTTTGATTTGAATTTTGTGGAAAGGCATGGTGGAGTCGACAGTCTACATTTTCAAGTAGTTTTTCACCCAAAAAGGTCATTTCATCAATCAATATATATTTGATATGTGTTAATTCCTATTGGAAATCTGTTAATCTTGTGCCTTCAAGTTATTTGAAGTCTCTTATTGGAATTTTCAATTTTGAATGAATATTTGATGCTTCGATATTGAATGAACATGCTACACCAGTTGGAGCGAGTAGAAGAAGGGGAGATTGATCTGGCATTGAAGCTTTTTGAAGTGTTTCTTTTATTGCACCTATAACATATGACTTTTTTGTTCTTATTGTTCCTTGAATAATCATAAACAGTGGAGATTTATTTTGATTCACATTGTAGTTTGAGAGGATAATATTAACTACCTTATGTTATTGATTGTTGAGATTTTCATTGTTGGTAGATTGTTGCACATTATGATGTATTAGAGAGTCAGTACTCTTCGTAGTGGTAATGAAATTGATAGTTGCATTTGTATATTGTTTACTTTTGAAGTTGGTACACAAGTCTATTTATTTGTCTAAATCTCTTCTTCCCAACATATTTATCTCTGAAATGTGCATGGTTTGACCATGTTGTAGTCTTGATATGATTTTCCATTCATGCTTTGTAGTGATATGTTGGACAGTATCACTACCTTTTGATTGAGAATCTCTATTGTTTTCAACAATTTTTGTGGTTGTTCCCCACTCGACATGCCACAGATTGTAGTTGTGGCTTTCCCAATTTGATAGTACTAAAACATTTTTATGACCAATATCTCTACTAATGTCACGAAATGGTTCGTCAAGCAACAATTTTGAGAAGCAAAAATTAAACCATTTATTTGATTCTTTTGGAGGAATAGATAAAAATTTAGGAACGACTTGTACAATAGCTGGCATTTTTCTTGGTTTCCATTTGTTTTCATTTTACGCTTAACATTATATATCTATGATTTTGTTGAATTAATTAGTGATACTACTTCCATGTGGGGGGGTCTATTTTTGTATGCATCAATGTAAGATAGTGTTTTTTCTTTATCGTTATTGTGTTGGTGTAATACCACATATTTGAATACCTTGGTTGATACATGTAACATCTTGTTATGTAACCCTGAAGGTTAAGAGCCAAAAGAGGGCAAGATTTAAAAAAAAAAAAAATTAAACATAAAGAATAACATACACAAAGTAATTACCAATTCAATAAAACGACAACAAACATGGTCAATATGACCTAAAGGACATCCTAAGGGAGAGGACTAATCCACTCTCCAGAGAAAATCCAAATAGGAGCAAACCGGACAACTCCAGAAATTTGCTCTGGAACTTGCTGCTCTACTCCGGAACTTGCAATTCTGGAACTCACTGCTCCAGAACCTATTGTTGTCCACTGGTTAGCAAACAGAGAGCGTCGGTGCTCTGGAACTTGCAATTCTGGAGCTCACTACTTTGGAACCTTTGCTGCAACATACAAGACAGCAACAGAAGGCGTCGGTGCTCCGGAACCTTTACAGAAAATAGCATGAAGGAAAAAAAAAACAAATTTGATCTAATTTTGCATGAAAACTAAGGAAAGAAAATCCATAGTAATCATCATTATAATACAAGGCATTCTGATACCAACATCGGAACCCATAAACCAATTATAAACATCATATTTCTTCTCATTGATCTATATGATTACATCTTCTCAAGAGAGTACAATGTGCATAAAAGGAAAGGTATGAATACAATAGCATTTACATGAACAAAATACAACATCAAATAAGATAAATACACAAAGGCATGTACATGAGTGTGATATGATAAATCAAATACATAGAATAGATCAACTCCAACTAGTGCTCCAAACTTGCACGCCGGTCCCCAATGGTGGTGGCAATGCCACCCTACCATGTGGACTCTAGAGAGACCACCCCACAATGCTCGGAGGTAGTCACAAGGCTCAAACAAAAATAACCGGGCAAAAGTAACATATGGCCAACACTCTCAACAGACACAGAGCAAACAGATCATGCAACGCATAAGGCGAATATCACAACATGGAGATACTCATACATTATCGTGTCAGATACTACTCAAGACTACTGAAATACAAGATGCAAGATTATAGATCGGATGAGGAGACTCAACCATGCCCAAATCAATGCCCTGCAAATGGATAACTCAACGTTCTACAGGCGGATAGGCCTTCTCGAGTGCATCCTTAGCCTTTTCAAGAGCTCAAGGCCATGCACAAGGACTCATTTTCTTATATTGTTTTATTCCATCTCGTTTAACCAAATGAGGAACCCAAAACAAAAATGAAACAATGAAAAATATATTGAAACCATCATTGAAACTATTTAACATGGCCACACAAATATTGCTATGAAATCATTCAAACAACTGATCTCATACACTCACAAGCAGATCAAATATACTCAAATATTCACCGTTAACTCTATAAAAAAAACCAATAATTTAATCGATATTAAATTCATTAAATCATTCCATGAAATCTATTTTAAACAGATAAAAAATTTCTAAGTGGCAGTGACACAAGACACGGTTACAGTTGTTGATCAAATGCATGAGAAAGAGGCATGAAAATTCCAAAAAGGATAAAAATGCCCAGATCTAAAATCGGGCAACAACCCAGTTTAAATTTCGATGTTATAAGATGATTTCCATCTTTAATTTTCAATTTTATGACCCGGAATAAAATGTTGTTTAAAAAAACGTGTTTTAATCATGGCTGGGCAAAAACATGAAAAAATCAAAGTGCCCAGGTTAAAATTCGGACAACCACCCAGTTCATATTTTGATGTTTCTACATGGAATCCAATATTATTTTACATTTTTAATAGGCGGTAAAATAGCAGCAATGAAAAACGTCATTTTACAAGTAGGCATAAATTTGGGCAAAAATGAAAATGCCCAGACTAAAAATCTAATTAAGACCCAGTTGAGATAAGGGAATTTGGACATGGAATCCACTTTTAGTTTATATTTTTAGCATGTATATTATGAGCAGCAAAGAAAAAACGTTTTTAGCAAATTGACAAGAAAATCATCAAAATAAAAATGCCCAGATTTCAAATATGTCAAATACACAGTTGAGATCTTGACATTTCTACATGAAATCCACCCCTTAAATTCATTTTTACCAAGAGGGTAATGAGCAGCAATTGAATTTAAAACAATCGTCATTCAAACTCCAAGCAATACAAAAAAACGAAATAGAGTTCTTCCAATTTTCATAAAATAAAATAACCCATATCAGAAAAATACCAGTCATACAAGAATCATGAGTGAATGTTCAAATTACCAGCCACATAAAATTGGAGAATAACAGAAAAATACCTCAAGGTTGCCCAAAATAGAAATGAGAGAAAGTTTTGCACATAAGGCACGATCAAACTCCAAAATCGAACAACAAAGAGATTATGGCATGTTGAAATCAACAAACAAATGCCCACAATTTTCCTCTCCAAAGAATCTCCATGTTTCTCCCTCCCTTTTGCTGTCCAAAACTTAGGGTTTTTATTTCTTCCCAAAAATAGAGTAATTTTTTCATTTTCCCAAAAAAATCCTCCTTCAAAATAAAATCTCCTTCCCTTTTTATATTTTCTCCCCCACAACACTAAAATGAAATAAGACATTTTAATAATCAAGCTAATAAAGCTCTCCAATTAATTAATTTAAAACCACTAAATATCCAACATTCTCAATAACACATAAAATAATAATTTAAATTTAATATTAAAATATATAAGGCTCCAAAAAAATTAAATAGAATTATGAGAGCTCACAAAAGGGATTGATAAGATCGTTTAAAATTTCCAAATGAAATATATCATTCTCTCGAACGATCAATAAAAATAATTTAAAATAACATATTTAAAACCCCATGGATATAACCATTCAAATATTCAATCAATTAAACACCATACAATGTCATATATGAAATCACGAAGAAATTTCAAAGAAACCACATCAAGACACCGACAACCAATTAAATATAAATATAACCACATAAACGATTACGAAACCAAGACAAAATACCTCAACAAGGCACACAGGCAAACCACATATGACCAAAGGGTGCTCCGAACGTTACCGTTAGGTAACTGGACGATAAGGCAACATGGGAACACTGCACTAATAAGGTATAGTGGGCTAGAGTAGGGAACATTTGGCCTGTATGACTACCTCCAGTTACCACCATCGGAGAATAAGAGTATGCTCAGACCTGTGAATTCAGGCGGAGTCGATACT
Source organism: Sequoiadendron giganteum (assembly GCA_007115665.2). NCBI lineage: Eukaryota > Viridiplantae > Streptophyta > Pinopsida > Cupressales > Cupressaceae > Sequoiadendron > Sequoiadendron giganteum. Next base: position 550,184,102 of record CM021100.1, read on the forward strand.
CGATACCTACATCACTCCAATTACATGTCAAAGTACATGTACATATAACATATATCATATAGATGAAACACATCAATCATTAGAAAAATGATCATGATATCGTAAGCCTCTCGTATACGAGTGTTATGACATCATCCCTTCCTATCCATAATCATGCAAAAGCAATGATACTAACCATGTAATCCAAAATAATAACTGATCAGGATAATCATCAATATATAATCTCAATATGATAACTTTTATAATGCTAAATCAAAATTAAAATACCATCTTACCCACGCTAGAGTTAGAGAGGTGTTACAATACATTTAGATTTATAAATCTTTTGTTGCTTTCCAGTAATGGGAGTTCTAATAACATATGGTTTGTTTCTTGTGCTACAATATCCAGATTTATATTGTCATTTCTATTATGAGTTTCTTATAAGCTTTTGCAACAAGATTATATGGATTTTCTACATTTGCAGGACGTACTAACATTTGTTGGTAGGTTTCTGAGCTTTTCTCTACTTTTGTTGCATACTTGGCAATGTATTTAACCACAGCAAGTTTTGAAAGAACTAGTTGCCAATATATATTTTCTCCCCACAGTTGCAAGATGTAGTAGTTGTGCGAGTTAAGCCTATCATCATTTCTCATAGATTCAAAAAAAAATCATTGGTTTCTAAATTTTGATATAATTTTGGTCCTTGTAAATTTAGTGGCCATGGAGTATTGTACCTATAAAGCATATTATTAGCATTTAATTATATTTATTTAATGAATTGGAAAAATACAATTTTAGAAATTTAATGTATATGAATTTTGGTGGAAGGCTTACCTACAAATCATTTTGCAATTTTTCTTTCGTAGGCACGCACCTTTTCTACAAATTGTATGTCTTTGTACAGTGTTTGTTATCTCCTCATAGTCTTTTTCTACATCAGTTTTTGCAAGTTGCCTTGTATTTTTGAGACATGGATGTATAGCAATATGTTGGAATTCCTGTAGTAGGATGTTGAATTGTTAAATTTGTTGTATTAGACAGATATAAGAAATTTATTAGAATCTTTAATTTTTGTGTATATCAATATTGTACCTGTGAATTTTGGCCGATTGTAGTATGTCTCAGATTCCATGCGTGAACAATATTGTTGAAGTATCTTTTAGCTGTATTTTTTTGTTCACTGTTGAACTAATCAATAGTATCCATGTTTGGTGCTTCATGTAGCCACAAAAATCCATGTATATGTGTTGATCCTTTGTGTTTCCAATTGTATCTAGTCCAATAATTTTTAACATTTATTCCTTTTTGAAGGATTTCTTTTCTGAATTGGGAGTGGCATAAGTGCATGTATTGTGCTACAATATGAGGATAGTTGATAATATTTTTTTTTCACCAAAGCTATGCATGTTGCGGATCTTTTGGAGGTGTTCCTAGCATTAGTACATGTAAATCTGGCCAATTATACAGGTCAGCTACAATCAATGTGAAGAATATTGTAGGTCTACCAATTTGATGTAGCATGTCTATCAATTTTGCATGATATCTTGTCCAATATGATCTTGTGCCTCTTAAGGAAGTTTCTTATCACATCAGTCTATCTACAAGATATGGTTTTGGCATATTGCTCATATGTTCACGTAGCTCATGTATAGTGATTGGCGTGGAATGGATGTTTCTTTTCATAAAAATTATAGTCGATGTTTGTGCCTGATGTCTCATTATCATATTTTCCATATAGTATCGGAAATGTGGATGTTTTGTAAAGAGATTGTCTTTGTATTGAAATGTGTTCTTTACATATTCATGGAGATGTATTTATCTGATTTGTGGCTCTAACCAATCACATCTACCATCAGGAAATAAGGTTGGAAATTCCATATTGAGTAATCCTGATGTTACATATTCAATTATTGGAGATCCACTGATTGTTGGCCAATCATTCAATGTTATTTGATTTGTATTTGGGTTGTTAACCATGCATTAATCAACTCCATTTTTGCCTGACCATTCAGTTTTTGAGTATCCATTGATGTAGTGTGGTCAATGATATCACTTTCATCAATATCCATCATTTGCCCAAGGATCAAAGTTTCACTTGTATTTGCATCTAATTGAATATGCATTGTTTGAAGTTGATCAAAGATATTTTCATTACAGTTTGAAGATAAATTATTAAGAGAATTTGGATCAGTTGTGATGTCGGAGTAAAAAAAATTGTGGTTGATTTTGTACTGTAGTGCTTTATAAACACGAACTTTGTTCACTATGAAGTGATAATTTGTGCCACTTTGATCTTTCCTTTGAACTATTATGATTGGAAAATTTGTAATGCAATGAGGTAATTTTTTTAGTATGTATTCAACATGTTGTGGAAAGCTTATAGAGTGTCTTCTATATTTATACTGACCACCTCCTGTATGCGTAACTTGTAGAATAGGGCATGTACACAAGTGATTAACATTTCTTCTACGTGTGTCAGTTTGATAGTTCAGGTGGTTGGTGTCTTGGGTTCATATTATTTGCATCTGAAACCCTATTCACACCTCTTTCTTGTTTACATCTACTACAGATAGGACCTTGTGCAGTTTGGGACATTTTAATTCCAACGTAACATTCTTCACAAGTATGAAAAACTAATGGGGACTTATATGCATCTAAATTATTGTGGAATATCATTGCGATACGTTTGAATTCAATTGTAAGCAATCCATTTGGGTTTTTTGTGATTGGAGCATTGGAAGTTGTAGTTGAGTGGAAATCATTTTCTTATTTAAATGTATCCCTATTAATATTTGCTTCTACTATGTTTTATGTTTGTGAATGTTGTATAGTTAATTATATTTTTTTCCTAGCATATCTTATTCTATCTGCTTCATTCCTTTTTTCCTTTGTTCATCCCTTTTTGCATCAGTCATTTTTTTCCTTTGTTGTTTTCTATATTCTCTCTAGTATTCTTTTTTAAACTATTTCCTTTATTCCTCATATTCAAATTGTTTCTTTGGATGTCCCATATCTACAAACAAAACTTGATCTTGTAAATTTCATGTGTATGGAAACACTGAGATAAATCTCAATATTGAATAATAAATCCCTTTTTTTAATTTTGTTACCAGAATTGTTGTGATTATAGTATTGCATTATATTGAAGTTGTTTTTTTATATAAATTATAGTATATTTCATATAATGTTATATTGTAGTATGATATATATAATGGTATAATGTACTTGTAATATTATATTATATAAAACTTCAATTTAATTATAGTACAATACTACCAAAATTATAATACATTACAACATACTATTAGATATACTATGTAAATGATCTTGTAATATTATATTATATGATTAATACTATTTTGTAGTGTGTTATAAATTTTATAGTGTGATATTATAATTAAATTGAAGTTTTGTATAATGTTTATAGTGTGATATTATATTTATAAATTATGTGATTTGTTGTATAATAAATGTGTGCTTTTTAATATACAATAATGTCAGTTTGTACAATAATTTGATCTAAAACATGTCTAAAAAAATATGACTTTATACATATATGTGAGAATTAATGTCCAAAGAAAATAGACTAGTGTGTTACGAAGTATGTGCAAATGAGTTATGAATCATGTTTACAACTATGTAAAGAGATATTTGATTGAAAGTACATTGGTGTGTTACTGAACTAGTGTGTTATGGAGTATGTGCATATGAGTTATAAATCATGTTTACAACTATATAAAGAGATGTTACAGAGTATGTGTATATGAGATATGAATACGTATAACAAGAATTTTTTTTACAACATACAATTATGTCAATTTATATATGTAGAAGATATATAATAAATTTATGTAAGACATGTTTAAAAAAATATACAATTGTTTATATGCATATGATAATTCATGTACATACATAAAAGATATATAATAAGTGTATTTAAAACATATTACAATGTATGTTTCAAAAAATATAAAATTATATACATATATATGAGCATTAATATACAAAGAAGATATCTTAAGGGATGGATGGTTGGAAATACATTGGTGTGTTGTAGAGTATGTACATACGGGTTATTAATGTATGTATGAAAAAATTGTACATGACCATAGTTTAAGTACATTAGTTATCATTCAAAATTATCGAAATTGTTCAATAATTTGGTGTGATCACCCTTGCTTGTACTGATCATCATAGTAGAGCTCTTTTAAAAATGAAGAGAATCCTACAACTTTAGTACATGTGTGATGGAACTTTTGTGCAGTATCTTCTTGATTTTTTGTATTTCTTCTTCTTTGATGGTGACAATATGGTAGGTGGCTTCTTCAATGGCATTGATAATCTTGTCAAAATGTTCTAATATTGATTTGATTAATTTTTCAATGGGTGTTTCGATGTAATAATTTGAGCCCATAGAATCTTCTGGGATTATAATTGGACTTGTTGTTGAATAGTGTGACTGATTTTCTCCAACATTGATATTGGCCATTATCTAAAAGGACAAAAACTGAAACAAATATTTACAAGTGTAGTACTCATTGTCATATTATTTAGTATAGATAAAAAAAATGTAAAAAAAAAAGATTTAGTTAGTTGTAGAATAGGACATTAAATATTTATATAATTAATTGTAGAGTAGAAATATAATTTATATATTTTTCAAAAGTGTAGTAATCATTACCAAATGATTTTATATAGGTAAAAATAATGTAAATGAAAAACATCACAATGTCCTAATACAATTGTATAAACATATGTATACATCACACTTATAAATGTTATAACAGTGACATGACTGAATTGAATCACAATAGAAAAATAGATATGTATGAAGAGGTACATACTTATACATACATGCATAATATTTACATGCTTGTTACACTTGAAGTATGAGAATTTGAAACTTGACCAATTGACTCTAGTGTAACCTTGCTTTCAGATGAATAATCAAACTTTTTTGTTTTTATAATTATGCACTTTATCCTCTCTGCATTGTTGTAACTCTTTGTTGCCACTTGAACTGTAAATATGAACTTCTTGAAAATTACTTTGTGTATAATATCTCCAAAATTCATATCATCTTGATCTTCGTGTTTCAATATATATAATTCCTTTGTTGTTAGACCCTTTTTTTTTGGTTGCTTTTTTCAAAAGTAGTAACCCAAGTTGAACTAGTATGATCTTGCACTTGGCATTGTAGGAGATATCTATATTCACAATTAGGGAAACTCTTATCACATTTTTGGCAATACCAATTATCATTGTCATTTTTCTACACCTATTTTTTGTATTTTTTACCTTCAATCTCCATGGGGTAAGCATTGTAATATAAATTCTCATATTTGATGAAAGATAATGTAGCTTTCAATAGAATCCATGAATTTTTATTACATAGGAAAAGTTTCCTATCTTTAATTTCTTCTACAGTTTTCAACATTAAAGGTTGTCTAGCAAATGAAATTTCCTTTATCATAGAGTGGGAGGTGGAATTTTTCCTTCTGTATTCAACCAAGATCTCAACTATTCTGATTCTAGAAGATTTGGATTTATCACAAGTTGGGTGGTACATACTGTTCCTAAAGATTTTCCACCATAGTCACTGACTCTTGTAGCCTTTACAACAAGAAGTGGTAAAGTTTCTAAATGACACAATTTTTCAAGGTGTTCACCTTCGTTGTTGCAAAAATCACCCCGCATTGTGAAGTCAATTTTGCAAGTTGAGATGTCCTTAAGCTGAACAGTTTGTTTTTGAGTTTGAGTTCCATTCTTTATGAATATTGTATTACATGGATTGATTGATAAAACAATACCAATGATATCAACCATTGAATTTCTTTGCATATCCTTAAGTTCACATAATTCGTGTAAAGTTGAAACTATGCTTCAGTATTAATGTATCCTCCTCAATACATAAGTGAACAATGGAAGTAATTTGCAACAAAATTTCCCATTCATTTTTTAAGCTGCTGAATTTTTTGTTTGCAGGTTTTAAATTCCCATTGGAGATTGTAAATACTCTTCCATTATCAATACGATTATAGAATTGTTATGCAATTGCATTAAAACGTGTGACTCTTATTTCACCATCACTATAGTCAAGTAGATCAAAGCTAAAGACTTTTTCGTTGCCATTTGTGTTTTTAAAATGGTGAAGTTGTTGTTTCATAGTCACTCTAGCCTTTATTGTCCATCGGCTCTGGTAAGGACTCAAGGTTGCAATAGGAATGGCTCTTGGAAGAGCTTCATTTCCGATAGTAGTTTCGCTATGAGATGTATTGTTTCGAGGCTCGATCCCTACATGACCATAGTGTAGGGAGAATTGTAATCAATCAAGCAAATCAAATGTATATTTTCTCCATTGTTTTAATTATAAATTTTAATAAGTATAATAGAATAGATTTAAAATAAAGAGATATCTAAATAACTAATATAATAAATAACAATTTATGTAATTATTATTCTATGAATTAATAAAGAAACAATGCATATATATTTAATATTTTTTATTACTTTAGAAATTAGTATTAATTTGGTTTGTAGTTTAGATGTATTTTAGAATATATTATGTATTCAATTATAATCAATTAATAAGTATAGTAGAATAGATTTAAAATAACAAGATATCTAAACAACTAACACAAAAAAATAACAAATTATATAATTATTATTCTATGAATGAATAAAGAAATGATGCATATATATTTGAGATTTTTATTACTTTAGTAATTAGTATTAATTTGCTTTCTAGCTTAGTTATGTTTTAGAATATATTACGTATTCAATTATAATTAAAAATACTAAACACAATTGTGATTTATGTTTTGTTTTATGTTGTTTAAATCATTTTAATTCAAAAGTGTCTAAAAGAAATGCTAAAAAATTAAATGTAAACATGTCGAGTGAACAAAAATTTAAAATTGTATTAATATGAAAAACTTAAATAAGAAATACCTCTATAAATATTTTCAAATAGTTGGGTTGATTTGTTTGACAATGAATATCCTCTGTCAGAAAATTCTATACCTGTAAATAACATAGCGATAAAGAGAAAATTAGGGAAATAATAGAATTGAAATCCCTAATTTTTCATTTTAATTAAAACAACTAACTGTAAACATGTCGAGTCAACAAAAATTTTGAATTGTATTAGTATGAAAGATTTCAATGATAAATACCTCTAGAAATATTTTCAAATAGTTGGGTTCATCTGTTTGAAATTCTACGCATGTAGACAACATAGAGTTAAAAAGAAAATTCAATAAATTTAATGTATGCAAATAACATATAAGTAAAGAGGGGAGAATCAAATAAAAACAATAAATCTATAAAATTATTCAATCTACGAATATATGGGTTCATTTGTTTGACAATACCTCTAGAAAGATTTTCCAATAGTTGGGTTGATTTGTTTGACAATAAATATCCTATGTCAAAAAAAATTACACCTGTAAACAACATAGCGATAATTAAAATTTAAAAACAAAGCAACTATTGAAAGATGACTGCCAGTCAAAGTTAATTTTCATACCATGGTTGGAAGGAAAGGCAGGTTTTCAAGAAGAGAATCTAAATATACACATATCTAGTATCTTACTGTAAAATGAATATTGTACATATTAAAACAATTTCATATATATATTTCCAAGAAATCATCAAGTGAAAGTAAATAATTTTCCTTTATTTCTTATGTTTATGATTTTATCTATTTTTCAAATTAATTATCCATATGGTGTTTAATGAAGCAACTTTATCATTCTATTTTACTTGAACTAAGAGTGATGATTCCAGTTGGAAAAATTAAAAGTTAAAAATTCACACGATTATTTCTCTTAAAAATTAGGAGGTAAAAAGTTTATTCTCAAAGATCATTTGATATAAAAATTCTACAAGACAATTCTCTTGAGAAAGCCTTCACTGAAGCATTATAGAAATGTTGCTATAGCATTCTTGGCTGATATCTGTCATTCTTGGCAACCAAGATCGAAACCCAAAACAATATCTAGAGGATATATTGACAAAAAAAAAAATGAGAGGTCCTAGAATCATAGCAGCAATAAAATAGGAATATTAGTAATAGGGAACATTGGTAAGAACATGATTTAGCCAACCTCACCAAATTTTTCCAAGCCAAACAAAGAAAATTTTAATAGTAGTGATAAAAAAAGGTCAGTGCCTTGGAGTTTTTTATACGATTATAAAATAATCCTCTCCCTTGCTCTGATGTTGTTTAAATATACAAAAAAATAGTCCATACAAATAAAAACAAACTTATAGCCAAAAACAAATGAGAACTAAGGGTCCTAGAATCATAGTAGAAATAAATGGAAATACTTAAAAGGCAAGAGGGGGTTGGCATTTGCGGTGGAGAAGTGTAGTTTAAATTTAACAACCCAATTGATCCAAACCTAATTTCCAACTTCGAATATTTAAGACGGTAAAATATTATTCACCTACACACTTCAAACATAAAAATTAAAATGAAAAACACTAAAGAATAGCAAAATAATTTACCCTCTTTACTCTTTAAAGAATGAATTACAATTTTTAAGGTGAAATTTCACTCTTCCGACAAAAGAAGGTTTGAAAAGAAAAATTTAATGGAAAAACTCTAAAGACCTCCTAATTTTGCCTCCTTGTTCATAAAATAGAGAATTCCGATGAAATTTCAGTTTGGTAAAAAACAACAATTGCTATTTGTTAAAAGGAGAATACTTCACATCAATCTGAAAACCTAAACCACTTTAAAATTAGAGAATTGCCATTTAAAGTGGTATGCAATTTTTTTTTAAAATCTCTCATGGATAAATGAAAGGTTCAAGCTGGTTTGCAGCTTTTAAAACAAAAAACTCTCATGGACATATAAAAGGTTTGAGAACCAAAATTAATTATGGACCTTCTAAATGGGCTATAATGTTTATCCTCAATGCATGTAAATGATGTAACCTGAAGATATCAATTTCTGGCGAAAGCTAACATAATGCTACTTGCAACATAGGGCAATATGATACTTGCAAAAACTACGAAATGTACAAAATTATCCCCAAAAACACCCTCAAAACTGTACATGAAGTATTCAAATCCAAAAATTACAAACATGTAAACGAACAACCACAATCATTTAACTACGTGTCTTTTCCAAATTAAGGATTCCAAACAGAGAAACCTTAGTAAAGCATGTTTCCTTAGCCTTGATATTTTTTGCATGATACTTCAATTTTGTACTATGTTGAAATCAATGTAGGCACAAAATAAATGGGAATGACATTCAATATAAACATGCATCTAAGGCAGTCATGAATGAAGGGGGTTATATGGAAGCTAGGTGGTAAGTGGAGGTTGTTAATGAATTTCTTATTTCTAACACGTTCTTATTCCACAAAAAATTATCCACAGGCGTATTATTTTACATATATTATTCATCGACTCATTATTCAACTCCTTCCCTAGAAAAGATAGATGCTATTACGGAGTGCTCAAGGTATCTATCTTCCGCCAACTGTACGCATGCCCATTAAATATTTGCAAGCTTGATTTTAGCATCCAAGTTGCCTCGTTCGTTACATATTAAGTGAATTGGATTCTGTGTCAACTGAACTGGGTTAGTTTCTCACTTGTATTTATTTTGGTCATAACATAGAGGATAATTTATTACGAATATTTTTGACAATGAAGAGTGCAGAAGGAGAACATCAAATTAAGCCTAAAATATACCACCAACCGGCAAGTGGCAAAGAACCACTCACTAACTGCCACTGGGCATAGTCACGGATGGATTACTCAAGGTTCACAAAGCACAATGCATGTACAAAATTTATTGATTTCTATTGGCTATGGATATCTTTGGTGTGGAATGGCGAAGAAAAAGTGCATCGAAAATAGTGCTTGCATTACATTCTCGATTACACTAAAATGGGCCCACAAATGTAGAGGTTACATCAACATGCACAGGAACAGGCAGCTCGAACAGCGGAACAGCGGGAACAGGCACGGGAATAGTGGAACAGTGGAATGGTGAGAGGAGTTCTGAAAGCATGGGAACGCAACGCGGTCTTGGGGGCTCTACAGCATATAGTCGAGGTCCCACTCAGTGGGAGGTGGGCCCTAATCTGGCCGGTGGTAAACAGTGCGGGAATAGAAGGGGACAACCAAGCTCACAAACCAACAGGGTCAAGTGTGAAACACATCATTCTATCTCTTTTTGTCTTCTTTCAGTTTTTGTTTTTAGTTTCCTTTGCAAATCTGGGCAAAGCAGAGCACTCAAAACAGGATGGTGAAAAAAAGGGGATTTGAGGAAAACTTTAATTCCATTTACCAAGTGCCCACGGTAGGGCAAACCCAATACCTCAAAGAAAACAAACACAAAAAATCTTTAGAATTAGTAGGTTACGAGGAGGATAATTTTAAAAGTGCTCACATGGGAACTCAAACACAGCTGGAGGGTTTTGTGGTTAATTTTCTATATCCACAGATTCTAAAATCTCCCATGGTTCACACATTTCACCTATCAAATAGACTTGCAGCTTCTTACAATGGTTCCTCGGGAAGGGACTTATCAGGAGCTTGGTGCTCACGCTTTTCTGAAATCCCAAAGGCACACTCAGAGGTCCCAAATGAAAAATTGGTTTTCGTAAATGCCAAGCAGTACAAAGGAATTTTAAGGTGTAGGCAATTTCAAAAATTAAAACAAACTCAAAAGAAAAAATTTACTATGATTCTACCAAAAGTTCACATCAGCTGCACTCAGGTGCCCAACAAGATTTCCCAAAGTGGGGAAACAGAAAATATGCAAGAAAAAAATAAAGGAACTGAAAATTGGAAGGAAAGTTTGGAGAATCTCGATTCAAGGATGATCAAATCAAAAGAGCACACCACAAACAAAGGTACTGGAGAAGAAATTCCCAAAGATACTTACATCCACACCTTTAATGTGGTCATCAGAACTATATGTGGAAAAGCTCATGAATATAAAAAGGAGGGTTGAAATTTTAGAAACAAAGGGGTTGTGTGATGACAACAAGGCAAAGGAAGATGCAGAATCCAGGTGTAAACTAGAAGCACAAAATTGGGTTCTCAAAGAACAAATATTGATCCTTCAAGGCAACATAGGAAGGGGACAACAAGAATTGATTACAATAAAACAAGAATTGGATCAATTGAAAATAACAAGTAATGAGAAGATAGAAGTGGCAAAAGGAGGTGACATGACTCAATTAAAGGAGCTGCAATCAGCATTGGTAGACATCGAAACGAAAGAAAATCAATTAAAAAACTACATAAAGGAGGCCAAATCATGGTCACAAGTTGTAAGCAAGTCAGCAAATAAACAAAAAATAATAATAGAAAAACAAGTCAAGACGCAAATAAGGGAAGAAAATGTCAAACAAAGTAAGGTTGCGAATATTATTATCAAAGGTTTGAGGGATTTCGGGGAGAAGGAAAGAACCGACATTTTAGCAAAAGACTTCCTCAAAGAAGAGCTGAAATGGACAGGACATATCCAGCAAGCACACAAAATTGGTAAGAAAATAGAGGGTGGAAGAGATAGGCATATAAGAATTATCATGCAAAATATAGAAGACAAAAATGTGATCTTAAGAAATAGAGGATTACTCAAAGGCACTCACATCTACCTAGATGAAGATTTGACTTTTGTGCAACAAGAAGTGCAAAGAAAAGAATGGGAGAAAGTAAAAACAGCAAGAAATGAAGGAAAATAGGCTTGGCTAAAGAATGGGACAGCCCAAATTAGTGACCATTTATCAAACAAGAAATAGGGATTGGGGACCCCACAGGAACATCTTCGTATAGTGAGTTGGAATTGTAGAGGTTATCCTTGGAGACGAGGACCTGGTTTGGGGCCCATATCAGATGGGAAGGACATCATTATTCTTACTGAGACACATGAGCATGAGGGCTGCAAAGTTCCTGATTTTGATGGGTACATGAAAACTTCAGTTTGGAATAAAGGGAGTGAATAGAGCAAAGGACATGGGGGTGTAACAGTTTTGATCAAAGAGAATTGGGATGGAGTCGTAAAAGTAGAGAAAGAAGACCCAAATAAGCAATACATATGGCTACGAATAACAAATAATGGGATCACTTACAGATTGGCAGCTTGTTATTTTGCACCACAAAACTCAAAAATTTATAAAAGAAGAAAGCTAGACAACGAAGACCCCTATGCTTCATTAAAAAAAGACATATCTATATTTAGCACCTTAGGAAAAATAGTTTTAATTGGTGACTTCAATGCAAGAACAGCTAACAATCAATTTCTCCAGTTGAATAATGAGGATAGGGGAAACAATAATCCTGTATGGCTAGAAGAGGAAGATGATCAGCCATGGAAAAGAACATCACAAGACAAAAATGGGAATGTTTCACACTTTGGGGCAGAACTATTGGGGATATGCAACTTATATAGCTTGGTTATCTGTAACGGCTTGAAAGGCTGGCCAAGCTCGAGTAATATCACATGCAAAACTTATAACGAGCAAAGTGTGGTAGACTATGTAATTTGCTCTCAGAGTTTTGTTTCTAGGATTTTGGAGTTTGAAATGGAAGAATGTCCCCCTGAGCTGAATTCTAATCATGCACCTTTGTTCGTTACCCTTGGCATGATATCAAACAATCATCATGACAAGCAAGACCAACACAATCAAAATGAAACTATTCCCAAAGGTAAAATACTCATAAATCGGGAAAACCAGGGTCTCTTTAGTGAGGTTTTAAAGCAACAGTTTTAGGCAATAGAGAATAACATAGGAGACAAGGCTTCCAATGGGGCTGAGGGCCATATTTGCAGCAATAATTTGATTCCTATAATTCACAAGGCTTTGGATGCATGCAAATGATCTCGTCCAAGGAAAGGGGCTGAAAACACTTTCTCGGCTAACCCGTGGTATGATGAAGAGTGTAAGACAGCCAAGAGAACTTTGAAAGAGGGTGGATTGAGCAAATAAAACAGGAAGAAATACAAGAAGTTGGTGCAAACAAAAAAAGAGACGTATGTCAATACAAGGAGGAAAGAGTTAATTTCTCTTGGAAAACACAACCCCAAGGGTTTTTGGAGGGAACTGCAACAAAAGAGAAAGCAGATTGAGAATAACATAACAGATATTCAATGGTTAGAATATGCAAAGCACCTTTAAGAGAGAACCCAGGGGAAAAACTCCCCTCCCATGGTTAGCACGTCAAGAGAGCTTTTCACGATTGAAGATATCAAGCAAGGTATAAAAATTTTAGCAAATGGTAAAGCGATGGACATAGATGAGCTGCAAGCTGAATTCCTAAAGTGGGGAGTGGAAACCCTTGCTCCACACATCAAAAGATTGTTCAACAATGTTACTCGGGATGGTTTTCCATCGAAATGGACAATTAGTGTCGCCATCCCTCTCTACAAAAGTGGTGACATTAATAACCCATCCAACTACCGCACTATTATGGTCAATCCTATTTTTGGCAAGCTTTTCAGGAGCATGTTAGAGCATAGAATCAGCAGTTGGGTAGAAAAAGAGGGAAAAAGAGCAAAAGGGCAAGCTGGTTTTAGACCTAAGTACTCTACCATTGATCATTGCATCACTCTTAGGCATATGATTGAAAAAATATGGGACACTCAAGGTGAAAAAGCCTTTTGTTGCTTCGTTGACTTTAAAAAAGCTTTTGATACGGTACCTAGAGACAAACTGTGGAACAAAATGTTTGAATTAAATATTCCAGACGAGTACAGGGTTGCGATCCATATGCTTTATGAGCAGGTCTGAGCTAAAATCAGAACAAGTGAAGGTATGTTTGAGTGTTTTGGCAGTGATATCGGGGTCAAACAGGGTTGTCCTCTATCACCCACTCTTTTTGGGCTATACATTGACAAGCTAGAAGATTGGTTAAATGAAATGACCAAAGAAGGGGGAATTCAGTTGGCTGGGTATGTGGTGAAGTTGTTGCTTTATGCTGATGATCTTATTTTAATCTCAAAATCTGCACATGGTTTGAAAGAGCTTTTGAAGGCCTTAGATCTATTCTGCCAGGAAGTGGGAATGCAAGTGAATACCACAAAGACTAAAATCATGATCTTTTCCCTAAAGAAGAAAAGGAATCATGATGACTTCCTTTTTGAAGGCAACCCTCTGGAGATAGTAAAAGAATACAAATACCTTGGAATTGACTTTCACTATAAGCTCAGTTGGGAGACTAGTAGAACCAAAAGGATACAAGGAGGTTGGAAAGCTTCTTTCTTACTTCAAAACAGGTGCAAGAAAGTTGAACTTTGGGATTGGAAGACTAAGAAAACCCTCTTTGGTTTGCTAGTCACCCGGGTGGTTCTTTATGGCTGCGAAGTGTGGGGTAGCAGCATGTCGAAGTATCGGTGGAGACAACTTGAAAGAATTCAAAAACATACCATCACCTGCAACCTTAAAGTCAAAACCTCAGTCCCTTATGATATTCTCTTGGCTTAATCGGGAACCTTTCCGTTGGAGGCTTCGGCTATAATTCGCTTGCTAAACTACTTAAAGAAGGTTGAAAACATGGATAATCACCGCTGGCCCAAAATAGTTGTGAAGGAGGCCTTAAACCGTAGGAAGAAAATGTGGATGAAACAAAATGTCAAATGGTTGAGTAAATGGGGCATCATCTTGCATGAGTGTCTTAACACCAATGAGGAAATTAAAAATTATGTTACCAAAAAATTCATGACTGCCATGTGGACAAAGCAGATTGGGCAGAAAAAAGCACACTATGTCAAAGAGTTCAACCCAACTTGGGAACACGGTGAAAAAACTTATTTAGTGGCAGCTATTAAAGGGAAAGCAAGGTTGTTAATTGCTCAGTTGAGGACCGGGTCTCATCATCTTAGGTGTGAGACCGGAAGGTGGACTATTCCTAAAGAAGCATGGGAGGACATAATTTGCAAGTTTTGTAGCAAAGGAGCAATGGAAACATAATGGCACTTTATCAAGGAGTGCACAGCCTACAAGGATCTTCGTACTCAGTATGTGGACCACTTAAGGATTGATAATCTGCATGAGTTATTAGATGAGGAGAAGATCAACATGACTGCCAGCTTTTTGGTCAAAATTCATAACAGAAGGTCTAGCATCGAGAGGAATTTGGAGTTTGTGTAGTTTTTTTTTTTGTGATTCTCGGTCCCTTAGACCATTTCGGTCTCGTGGATGTTAGTAAAATCTCATTCATTCATTCATTCATTCACTTTCACCACTCATCGCTAATCCTTCGTTGATCAATGTAAAACATCCTCTTGAAAAAAAATTATCGTTGATCAATATATTTAATACATTTTGATGTACACGACAAAAATTTAATTGTAATGGAACACCTTCTCGGTGTAATTATTATAATTAATATAATTATGAAACTTTTTTTTTTGCTAAAAGGAACATACATTTATAATTGTCATTATCTTTAAAACAATCGCAATACCAACAATTTATTATACTATTCATGAATTAAACCTAACCACACCTTTCATAAAGCATATATACCACAACATAATAAAAGACTCCCTAAAATTTTAATTAATTCTATTATTACAAAAAATGTTACAAGTAAAAGGGTGAAATTACAAAATTGTGTCACACTTTGAGCCAACTTATCACCATTATTGAATTTAAGTATTTCTAACTAAAAATAAATTTTAGTCAAACATATGATCTAGTAAGATTCATTCTATCTAAGTTAGATATGTCCATAACTTTTTCAACTAAAATTGTTGGCTAAATACATATGTAGGACCACTTTAAGGCCAATTTACCCAAAAAAAAAAAAATGTTTGAAAAACTTGATATTTCAACAACTCCTACTCATGTAAATATCATTTTTTATAATATAAAAATACCCTTTTGTAGATCCATAAGTGTAATTTTCAAAAATATGT
This sequence comes from Sequoiadendron giganteum, assembly GCA_007115665.2. Lineage (NCBI taxonomy): Eukaryota > Viridiplantae > Streptophyta > Pinopsida > Cupressales > Cupressaceae > Sequoiadendron > Sequoiadendron giganteum. The sequence goes on from CM021100.1 coordinate 550,199,979, forward strand.
ATATTTTAATATTTTAATTATTATTTATCTTTTATTTTTTATTTTTACTAAAAGTAGGTTATCAACACAAAAATAGTAGGTTGATTACCATGTCCAGAAAAAATACTAAAATTTATTAAAAATTTGAAAAAAAAAAAATGATTCACTAAATAAAAGAATTTATATCAAGATGGTATAATTTTTTTCTATTTTAGATAAATGGTTAATATGAAAGTTGATGTTGAATGGAAATAGTTGTGTTTTAATATAAGAACACTTAAATATTTATTTTAAAATATGTATTTATCAAAAATTGGAAAAAAAAATATCTATGCACTAAAGTTTCAAATTATAAATACACAAAAAAAAAATTGAAGGAAAAAAATTTAATTTACTATATAAAGATCAACATCTCATGTAACAAAATTGGTTCAGCTCTACTCTACAACTTTTCCCACTCTAGCTATTTTTTTGAATTTCATGTCCTTGCTTTGATTTAAATGTTTCATGGGGCGATCGAGAGGGGGGCCCAAGAAGGCTCCCCGTTCCAAGGTTGTTGTCTCCTTATATGGCGTTGTGTTTGCGGTGGCAACGACCAGCTTTGTTGTTCCCTATGTGACTTCTCCTCTTCGTACCTTTGTCCTTTCCCCTGGGGGAAGGACTAAGGGTATTTCTAGACAGTCACCCTTATCCCATCCTCTTGGGCTTGACTCTTTCTTCTCTATGGAAGAACCTATTTCCTATGTGGATAAACTAGTGGGTACTGACTCACCAGCTTCAAGTAAAAGGTCGTTGGAATCTGCTTCCTGCTCTATAACTAGCTGGGAAGTTGGTGTCCCTAAAGTTCTAATGTTAAAGGCTATGGACAGTCTTAAATTATCGTTGGTTGGTAATTTTTTGGCCTATCGGTCGAATATTGAATTGGTACATCAATGGGCAACCTCTACTTGCAATCTCAAAGGCAGTGTCACTATAAATGGTATGCCAAGAGGTATCTTCCTTTTCTCTTTTGTTTTTTATGAAGATATGCTTAAGGTTTTAACTGGAAACCCCTAGGCCTTTGACTTTGGGCTTAATAACTTTCTTTCCCTCTACAAATGGAAACCGGGATTTGATCCTTCAGTTGACCTAGGTGCCACGGCTCCAACTTGAGTTCGCTTTCTAAGGCTACCCCTCAAGTTTTGGGAGGCATCTATTTTGAAAGCAATAGATAACTCTTTTGGCAGTCTTATGACCATTGATAAGATTACTCAAGAGAAGTCTCGACTGGTCTATGCCCGTATTTGTGTTAGTGTGGTTGTTAATACGGTCTTGCCAACCTCTATCCTCCTTAAGTCAAAATTTGGCAACTGGACCCAACCTCTGGAATATGAAAATGTATGTCATTTCTACCAGTTGTGTAAAAATTTTGGTCACCTCATTGACTCATGTGAGAAAAAACCTGTAGAGGGACCCTATGTTACTAAGAATTCTCTCTCTAACCAATTACCCAATCCCCCTGTGGTTGCTTTTGTGGCTCAACCTTTTGAAAATTCTACTACCCCTTTGGTTATTGTCCTCCAAGGGAAGGAAACCCCAGTCTCTGGCTTGGAGGTTGTTTTGACTGAACCTCTTGTGATTTCTAATGAATTGGATAGTTTGAACCTCAAGGTTACTTCTCCTGTCACTAGTGTCCCAATCCCTGGCTTCCTGAACAAATAAATTCCGAATATATGGAAAGAAGTGAATATGGACATTGGGGATGAATCTTAGGAGGTCTCCCTTATGGTGCACAATTTGCAATTGTTTGTGGGGAAGGTTCCTGAATCTAAAGTGGGTGTTGATTTGGAAGAAGGGGAGCTTGTGTATTCTAGCACCAACCTATCCTTGGAGGAATTTTTTTTTTATCCCAAAAGGAGGCAGGTAACTCGAATGACTCTCCAGCCTTGTTGGGATTTCCTCCTCAACCCAGTGATAAAGAAGATGAGGAGGACTGGTCACAAGCCCCAATTAAATCAAAAAATAAAAAGAAGTCAGATGTTGGGGGGGAAATAAGGTTGGTAGACCATCCCAAAAGGATTCCAGAACCAAAGACATTGTTAGGGATGTGGTTGTTGGGAAACAAAGAACCTTGGAGTCGATCACAAGATCAAGGTCCAAAAAGAAGTAGCCCTGGTTGTTCCTTTATAGGGTTTTGGTGTTGATGTCCCCTATTTTTCTCTATGAAGTATCTCTCTTGGAATATAAGGGGCCTAAATAGCCCGTATAAATAGTTTTTAGTTAAAATTTGTATCTTGGACAATAAAGTGGATGTTCTTCTCCTCCAAGAAACTAATGAAGAAGGAGACCTTTGATAAGGAAATTTTTAGTTTCTGGCTTGGTGTGAATTATTTTGTCAGTGGGGTGGAAGGGGCTTCTAGAGGTATTGCTACCCTTTGGAATCCCTCCAAATTAAAAGGAACTTTGTACTCTGCTACTACGAACAGTCTGATAGTTTCCCTAGAAGATCTGGCTTCCCAGGAGAAATGGAATTTAATAAATATATATGCTCCCAACTTGAGCAAGGAGAGGTTACTGCTTTCGGAGCATCTAAATGATGCTATTAAAAATAGAAAAGATGATCATTGGATGTTGGGAGGGGATTTCAATTCCACCCTTCTACCTTCAAAAAAGTCAGAGGGGCTGGATGACTATTCTGATAGCATGATGGAGCTGGCCGAATTCCTTAACTCATTTGGTCTTATTGATATCCCTCTTCAAGGCTCTAAGTTCACTTGGTCTAATAGAAGGAATGGAAACCATTTAATCCAATTCAAGCTAGATAGGTTTCTTATCTCTACCAATTCAAATATCTCCCAATACCTCTCTCTTTTCTCTCTCTCAAGGCCTGACTCTGATCACAATGCTCTTGTGCTTAAAAGAAACATTGATCATAGCAGGGGACCTTTCCCTTTCAGATTTGAAATAATTTGGAGCCTTCACGCATATTTTTCTACTCTTGTTAAAAGTTGGTGGGAGGAACCTATAAGTGGCACCCCTATGTTTTTCCTAGTGGAGAAGCTTAGTAGAATCAAACAAAGAGTGAAAGGATGGAATAAGGTGACCTTAGGTAACATCTTTGAGATTAATAATTCCTTGGGAAATAGCTTAAAGGAAGTTCAAGATAAAATGGAGAATGGTCTTGTGGATGATGAGACATGTGCTAAGGAAAAGACCTTAGATCTCAATTGTTTAAGATAAACAAAAAGGAGGAAATATTTTGGAAATAAAAGTCTAATGTTTAATGGCTAACTGAAGGGGATCAGAATACCAAATTCTTCCATCAATATACCTTGAAACATATAAGTATTAACGGGATTAGATCGCTTGTGAAAGAGGATGGTACCATGGTCTTCACTAAAAAATAAATCATTGGGGGAGCAGTTAACTTCTCCTCTCACCACAATGCCCTGGGCAATGCAAATTAGGTACATGACGACTTTCTTGAGGTGATCCCTAAAGCTATTTGTGATCTTGACTTAAATAATATGACTAATGTTGTTTCTATGGAAGAATTTAAAAAAAAATTATTCTCTTTTGGTGCTTTAAATCCCCTAGCTCGAATGGGTTTCCTCCTGCCTTTTTCCAAACCTACTAGGATATTGTCAAAAATGACCTCTTCAATGTTGCAAGAGATTTCTTTAGGTCGGGTAGGCTCCTAAACCAACTGAATGCCACCTTTATTTCCCTTATTCCTAAAAATTTTGATGCATCTTCAATTAAGAATTGTAGACCTATTATCCTTTACAATACAATCTATAAAATCTTCTCTAAGATTCTTATGCTTAGACTCAAATAGGTGCTAGGAAAAATGATTTCTCCAAACCAGAAAGGTTTTGTTCAAGGAAAAAATATTCTTGATGTTGTTATATCCACACATGAAATTCTCCACTATATGGACCATAGTAAAATTCTTGGGATGGCCTTCAAAATTGATATATCTAAGGCCTATGATAGAGTATCCTGGTCATTTTTCTTTGTTGTTCTTAGGAAGTTTGGGATAGAAGGAAGATTCCTTAAGCTAATATTTTCCTGTGTAACCTCTCCTATGTGCTTTGTTCTGGTTAATGATGTCCCCCAAGGCTATGTCTCTTATGGTTGTGTCCTTAGGCAAGGTGACCACCTCTCACCCTATATTTTCATAATAGTTGTTGAGGTTCTTGGAAGGAATATTCAAAAGTTGGTGGAATCCAAAGCCCTAAAAGGTGTTAAAGCTACTTTGTCTCTTTCAACTGACTCCCACCAACAATTTTTTGATAACACTCTCTTGTTTGGGGAAGCCTCGGTGGGGGAATATGGGCTTTGGAAACTATTTCTAAATGACTATGTGACTATTTCAGGTCAGTTTATCAACTATGAAAAAAGTAAGATATACTTCTTTAACACTGACCAAATTGTGAAGGAAAGAGTGGTCAAGATATTGGGTTGTTAAGAAATTGTCCTACCTGCTTCCTATCTTGGGTTACCTTTGATTTCTAGAAAGTTGGAAAATAACTATTGGAATTAGTTGATTGACAGAGTTTAGAAAAAGTTGGCAGGGTGGAAGGAGAAACTTCTTAGCTTAGCTGGGAAGATCCAACTTCTAAAAGCCTCCTTGCAGAATATTCTTATTTACTACTTGTCTCTCTTCAAAATTACAACCTTCATAGGGGAAAAAATAGAACAAATTCGGATAAGATTCATGTGGTCTGGAACCGAGGAAAAAATAGACTGTCTTTGATTAGTTGGGAGAAAGTTTGCACTCCTAAAAGTGTTCGTGGATTGGGGATAAGGAGAATCAAATTGCTTAATAAATCCCTAACTGCTAAAGTGGGATGGAACCTCCTGGAAGGGTCTAAGGACTGGGTGAAGATTTTCCAAGCCAAGTACTTGAAGAACAGGAACCTTGGTTGTTTTCTCTCTATGACTGACTTGCCTAGTGGTTCTTTCTTATGGAATCACCTTGCTAAAATAAAAAATGTGATGAAATTGGGGTTTAGAAAGAGAATTGGAAATGGTAAAAATATTGATTTCTGGAAGAACCCATTGATTGATACTTCTACTCTGTCTTCAGCTAATGGCTTGAATCCCCTCAAGCAAAGCTTAACCAATATATGTGGAAAAAAAAGTGTTGAACTATGTGAAGTGGGAGATGGATGAACCTAAGTGGAAGGAGTTCAATATGATTTTAAGTAGGGATAATTTAAGAGGCTGGAGATAGATTAATTGGGATCTAACCCTACTAAGGCTTCACAATCTAATAGGGGAGGCGAAGTGGTTTTCTAGTGAAAGGGAAGATGAATGGGTTTGGAAGGGGAGCTCTTCAGGTTGTTTCTCTATTAAACATGCCTATGAGGAAATGGTAAAGCCCTTGTTATACAATAGAGATCTCCACTATGAAAAAGTGTGGCTAAAGAACATGGTTCCTAAAATTAACTGTTTCTAGTGGGCTGCCTCACATGGAAAAATTCTTACTGTTGACAACCTGATCATAAGAGGGTTCCAGTTGGTTAACTGATGCCCCCTTTGCAAGCAAGATGAAGAGTCTATAATGCACATCTTCTTTCACTTCCAATTCTCTAGAGAGGTTTGGTCCTTCTTCCTTTTTTTGTTCACGGATTGGGTGTTTCCTCACACTATGAAGTCTTTTATAGAAAGCTGGTCAAATTGCCCCTTTTCCCACAAAGTCATTATTGATCTTTGGAACCAAGTTCCCCCCTTTGTTACCTAGGGAATATGGAAGGAAAGGAATAACAAGATCTTTAGGGAAGTTAAGAGAAGTAGCTATGAGGTTTGTATGATAATAAAAGCACAGGTTAAAGAAAATATGGAGGTTGGAAGATATAGTTTCTCCACAGTTTGGTTGAATTACAAAGAGATGAGAATAAAGAAGATCTGGGGTATAAGGAAGGAACTTACTAGCCTAAATTGGACAAAAATTTTAACCAAAAAGTCAACTATGTGGGCTCCTCCTCAAAGAGAATGGATTAAGTGTAATTTTGATGGGTTCTCTAAAGGCAACCCAGGTATGGTTGGGGCAGGGGGATTTCTCAGAAACCACAAAGGAAATTGCATTGTGAGCTACGAGGTTAACTTGGGTGTTTTTTAATCAAATAACAAAGTTGAGGCTATGGTTGTTTTAGAGGGCTTTAAGACTCTTAAGGAGTATGGCTTTAAAAATGTTATTCTGGAAGGAGATTCTAAGCTAATAGTGGATATTTTGAATGGAGTGGCTACGCCCCCTGGGAGTTGAAAAATATCATTGATAAGTGTCTATCCCTTAAGATTTTTTTACTAACTACAAGGTGCAACACGTGTATAGAGAAGGGAATAAGTCTACCGATTGTGCTACCAATGAGGCGTTGATTTCTATGGGGTGGACCTGTTGGTTTAATAATAATTTGTTGGGGCCTTTAAGGGACATGATTTTAAAAGAAAATTTTGAAAATGATTACAACTTACAAAGATGAGGGTTAGAAGTGGTAGGGGAAGCATGGGAGATCTTGTGATTTTAAGGGAATGCATATTAATGATGAGTTTTGTGGTATGGTGTCGAGCTTGTTGATCTTCTTCAGAGGAAAAAATAATCATTACCTCCATGAGGTGATCAAGGCTCACATGGATATTTTCAAGTTGTGGAGGGATGTCAAATCCAAATGTGTTGATATGCCTAATGTCAGCTCCTCCCGTATTTGTGCAAATTTGCAAGGTATGAATATTAATGATACTTTAATTATTTGCAAAAATAATTATGAGATCGTGGCTCTGGGAATTGTGTCTTTGGCTTCCCCTAAAGAAATTTCTCGATTCATAATTCTTTATGGGCTTATTTTGACACTTTGAGTAAAAGAGTTTTTTGCAAGTCTAGTAGAGAGCCAAAGAGGTGTGTGGTTATGAAGAATAGATTGAAGCATTCAAAAAATCTATAGATTACTAAGATGGGTGGGCCAAGGAAAAGCACAGAGCCTCCAAATTACCAGGTTCTAAAACAGAATATGGATTTATGGAGATTGTTTGAAAATGCGGGCATGGTTCCTTTCTTTGAGTCTATGAAGGGCTACAATGAGAGCCTTATTGCCAAATTCACAAACTCGTGGAGGAAGGGAAATGTTGGTATTGGTGTTTTCAAGTTTGAGGTGATGAGAATGTTCATCGTGGAAGCTACAGGATTACATAATCAAGGTATAAAGGTGGATAAGAAGAGTGGGGCCAACTACCAGAAGTTTGTGGACAATTTTTTGCATGATGAGGAGAATCTAAAACGCTTCCAAAATGGGTATGTGAGGTTAGAGCTTCTGCCTCCCTACACCCTGGTGAGTTTGTTTGTTATGAGGTATTTTACGCTAGAAGGAAGATACATGTTTGTACATGCGTATCATTTTTTGTTACTAAATCATATTAGGCATGGTGAAAGAATCAATTTTCCCTTATACTTATTGTCTTCCCTGCAAATTAACATAGAGAAAGGTGCTAGCCCTCCCCTACATCAAGGCTTGATGCTTGCTTTGTACAAGCATTCTCTTGCACTAAACCCTCATGGAAACCCTCTTGCTACAAAAATTGATAACCAAAAACCACAATTATGGTTATAATGATGAACCCCCTGTGGATGCTAACCCTATTGAGGAACCTATTCCTTGTTTGCCTCCCATTTTTGTTTCTTGAAGGGTGTTAACCCTAGCTAATATCCCTTCCCCTATTGCTATATTATATGTGTGAATTTGTCTACCCCTATGGCTCAAAAAATTGTTGTTAGAAGTTCCATTGAGTCTATGCTTATGAAAGTGACTCTAGAGAATAGAAAACATTCTCCTCTTCTCCTGGATTTACCCAAGTCTAAGAAAATTAAAAAAGACCTGAACTCTCAAAATGAAGTTAGTACAATCAGTGAAGAGAAAGAGGGCATGCAAAATAAGGATTTGAAAGAAATGAAGCAGGGTCAAGGAAGTGGTGGAAGTGGTGTTTGTAGGTCAGCATGCCTGGAAAAGGCTGCTTCCAAGGATAGGAAAGGAAAATGAAAAATCTATGTGAATCAAGAGGAAGACTTGGAAATTGAATATTTTGAAGCCCAAGTAGATGAAGATGATGAAATGGAGTTTGAGGATACTACTTATGATATGGGTGAAGAGAAATTATATGAGGAAAATGAAGATGATGAAGAGGAGAAAACTAAAATGGAGGAGGACCAAAAGAATGATACCCTGTCTGTTCTAGATACTAGGAATAATGGCAACAATAATATTGTTGATGATTCTACTATGGATTATATGAAAAGTGGGCTAACTTATTTGCAGGTTTAGATGGACGACATGGAGAAATCCTTGTTTATGTTGATGAAGGTGACTAATAGGTTGATGCAAAGAGCGATGATTGGTGCAGTTTCTAGACAAACAAAAATTACCAGGAGGGTAAAAAAGTTGGGGAAGTTTGATGATTTGAAGGTGTTGGAAAAATTAGAGGGACCCGACTGGAGGGAGTACATCTTCCTAATTGGTGAATATTGGGACTTGTTGGGAAAATCCGAGTAATGGATTTCTCTTCTTTTATGGTGTTTGATGTCTGCTCTCCTTTTTTGTCTTTTTGCTTCCAAATTCCAAATTGCTATTTCATAATAGATTTTTTATGGTTTAGGACTAGTTGGTACATGGTGGATTTGATTAATGGTTTGTGTAGTTTTAAATACTCAACTAGTAACTTTATGTTTTTGATTAATTTTGGTTCTCTATGGTTATGGTTATGATATATGGCATGTGTGCCACCCTGGATGTTGTTTTTTTATGCTAGTTGGTGGTGCTATTTGCCACCCTATTTTTCCTTTTTGTTGTTGTGGTTGTAACCATGGGATCAGGGCCCTTTCCCTGCTTATCTAATCAAAAACATCTCATGTAACTTCATTTTGTGGTATTTTGTCAACAACTAAGTTATAGTGTCCATTTATAAAAATCTATATTTAAATTATTTTTTATTTTTTCAAGAAAATACAAATATAAAATATACTAAAAAATAAACATTTTATTATTTTACATCATTTCAAAGTTCAAAATTTATATGCCACTTTTTAGTGATTCAAGTTTAAAAGCTAGACTAGTGTTGATTGTTTCCTTTATAAAAGTGTAACACAACTTTGTACTTTTACCCACAACCACTAAGTAATGGAATATTTATTCCTACAAATAAACTAAAATAGAATATGTATTTTTTTTAAATTATGTGTTTAAAGAATGAGCTACTAAATATTTGTACCTTGATCACATGGGCAATAGAGTTTAGCACAACCCTCAACATTTATTTTTTCATCCTTATTATTATCACTTTACAAATTCTAGAAACTTCTCTATCCCATGTGGGTAATAGAGTTTAACCCCACATCCATTCTTGATAAAGACAGAGGTCCTTAATTTCATAGTTTCCCCACATTGTGGTGTCTAAAAAATATATAAAGTATCCTTGTGGAGTAGCATTAGGAGTTGATGAGAAATCCAAGACAATTGTACGCCACCAACAAGAGCAATGGGTAATTGAATTGGAGGTGGTATTGGCCTAAAATGATTATGACCCAATCTTTATGTTAAGGGTTTATTGAATTTTGTCTCAAATGCCTCATATTGGGTGTATAGAACTAATTCCATATTACAAAAATAGTAAAATAAAAAATAATGGTGCATTAGATCCATAAACAAGGGTGCATAAAACTTAACAAAAATATTGATTATCCTAAATGGTTACAAACCGTAAAAATAGGAGTGTTACAAATTAACAAATTCTCATTCTTTCCATTGTCATCCTTGGATGACCTTGATATCATTTGATATTTTTTGTTCTTCTATGATGTATTTATTTTATTTTTTATCAATCTAATATATGAATTATTAGATTTTTGGATTGAAACTATGTGCATGTTTTGTCTCAACATTTCAAATCGAACTCCATGATCCATCATCAAGATAAAATGCATGCAATAAGAGAGAAGAATATATTTTGGATCATTCTTCTCTCTTGTTGCATGCATTTATCCTGATGATGGATCATGGAGTTTGATCTGAAATATTGAGACAAAAAAATGCACACAATTTCAATCCAAAAAATTAACAATTCATTATCATGGACTGTGTAAACTTGATGTTGTTAATCTAATACATCCCAAAAGTGGAGGGTGAATGAGATCCAATGATTATTGAATGTTCCACTTCACTCCTTGGAGTATTTTTGTTTCCTCGTGTCCCTTCCTTTACATTATATCTTTTTTTATTGACTCATGAACTAGGTTATTTTTATTAACTAGATTTTACTTTGACCCACCAAGTGAGATTTCCTCACAATGAATGATCTCCAAGCTCATTATAAACAAGATTTTTTTATAATGATGGGTTGGGTATTTAGTGAAGTAACATTTTCTACACCTAAAATAATTACATCATAATCAACTAGCTTCCTCCATTTTTATCACCAACCTTTAAAAAATATCTAGAATCACCTTAGAAAGATCCATTTCCAAGAAAATCCATGCAAATTTTAAACTAGTATAACTATAGGTCTCCTCATAAACATATTAACTTTCCAACCCCCTTAATAACATGCTTTAAGACTTCTATTTATTAAAAATTCAATGGAAATTATAGTATATATACACAAAAAGGGAAGAGGATAAATAATTACTACATATATCAAAGGTCAATATTCATGGTTAATTAAAAAAGTTCTATAAATTATCTAAATTCATGATAGTGACTTGAAATATGATCTCAACATGAGAAATTTGGTAGATAGCTTTATTTATAGATAATATAGGAACTACATTTATATTGAAAAATGGTTTCCCCATCCCTCTCTATAGATTGGACCTACATCTATAGGCAAGAGTAATATTCATTTATTATTATAGTCCTAACTATCACCTTTCTCTATCTACTACAGTTGTAAACTCATGCAACTACTTTCAATAAATATGGAATTCTTTTGAGACTTGACTCTTTCTTACCTAATAATCTTAGCTCAATGAACTGAAGGAAGAAACAATATTAGCTTAATCAACAAGTGGACCTCTTGAATAATCTTTTATTTTTCATGGATGATGACTTTAAAAAATTGTGTATATTTATTGAAGCATAAATTAGAGATTTATAGGCACTTAAACACTTTTATGGCCAAAATAGAGATATAGATTAGTTAATAAATGAAAATCATTTCCACATATTAGTGCACGTCTAAACATTTGGTAGTATAAAAAAAATTATGCTCAACATGGAATTGAGTGACAATTAATAACTTCTTATACTCTACAACCTCAAGGAGTAGCTAGAAACAAGAACACAACTCTCTAGTAGATGGTGTGTTTCATGATGGCTATCCTAAAAAATATGTCTACCTCTATACAGTTAGGAAGTGATTTCTCTTAAAAATAAAAAGATGTATGGTTGTATACCATTAGAATCATTACCTCATTCCATGCTCTTTTGAGGCACAGAATATCCACTAGAGTAGCAACTCCATAGATGGTGTAAGATGTGTGAGATTTGTGTCTTCCTAAATATACTACTATCCAATGTATTCTCATAACACTAATATATTTATTACTCTTTTGCATTCTAGGTCTACCATGTAAGGCATGGAGATTAGTTGAAATAGCTAAAATAAACATGCATAGATTCTTGAATGTACTTGAAGGATTATTGACCCTAGATATTGGGAGAATAACTCGAAGATATATTTCCTATTATAAAGTGATGCTATGCCAATTATATACATAAGGGGCCCTATAATAACTATTATAGGATTTGGGGAGGGTGAAACCTCCATTAGATATATTATTATTCATAACCAAACACTTAATGTTATAAGTATGTTCTATCCATAAATGGGGTTTGAATATAGTTCAATCAAATTCATTATTAAAATATACAACTTTCTTGTTTAGATGTATTGAAACTAAATATTAACCTGAAAATAAATTTGGGTTTGTAGGTTACTACAACAAGGTTCTTAATGACACTATTTTGGGATAAATTGGTGCCTATACATGCGACAAGATTAGCTCAATTAAAAGGCCTCACGGTCCCTTCCTAAGAAATCATTTTGACATATCACACAAATACTAGGGTTGGAACTTGTCGGCATAGCACATCCTCACCAGGTGATCAAAGACTTTCCCAATGATCACAAATATTTATATAGCGGACCAAAACAAAGTACCACTTGGGTCATTCCCTCTCACAATTGAGAGGCAAGCCCTCTAAAGGCGACTCAACATCAAAGAAAAATTTACACTTTTGAGTGTTTCTCTTCACCCAAGATCGCACGAAGCGCAAGAGGAGAGAATACACACCTAAAGTGTGTCCAAGACAAAATCACTCACTTAAGACACTTGTTCTTTTTAGCCTTCAAAGAAATAGTGAATTCATTTTAAGCACCAAACTTGAGTGTGATTTTTCCTTGTTTAATTTTAGCCCAACATAGCAATGATTTAGTAAGTTTGTAAGTTCAATTTCAACCAATTTGAAAAGCTCAAGTCAATGATTAATTTTAAACCCAAAATGAAGCTAGTTGGTCCTAAAACAAAAAAATGAAAGCAACAATGGATGCCCTAGGCTATTACAATAAGAAATAAAATTGATTTTAATATTCCAAGTTGATGCTTCCCTCCAATATACAAAAGCAATGTTGGATAGAAAAGGTGGCGTTGGATAGCTGATGAAGAAGAAAACACAATTCACCCACACTCAGCTAATCAAAGACAACACAAACAAGGTTAGTCATTCAAAAAAGCACAAATATCATCCCCTATGAAATTCTTGATCAAACCAAGATAAGAAAACATGAACAAAACATGAAATAACATAAATAAAAGCATGTAAACCTATCTAAAGAGATCAAACATCAATCCCATAGGGGGATTGGTGTCACTTTGATGTGGAAAGTGATCCTTTCCCAATCCCTTTGATAAGCTCCAAGATTCTTTGACTCCAAGTGCATGCGATTGTGATGCTAGTGTGTTGATAACCTAGTTGAAGTGATGAGAATGAGTGATTGATATGGATGAGTATGCCTATAATAAGATTACATTAGATTGTGGATCCATATTAAATAGAGGAAGCCTCTACTTATAGGACTCAAGGGTTGAAGAATGGGTGAAATTGAAGGATGTGGGACTAAAATAGGGACCAATAGCATTGTGACACTTGTCAAAAGGCTATTGAAAGACATGGGATGTGTGTGGAGCACATTTTGAATAATGGTAGAGTTAAGGCATGTAGGTGGATTTGTAATAGAATTGAAGGCATATGGTTGAGATGTAAGAGGGACAAGATGGCATGTAAGTGCAATTAAATGCCTCTGTAAGAGGTATTTAAGACCTTGTGAGGCTTTAAAAGCCTTTTTGGAGGGAAATTTATGAATGGATGGTTGAGAGGAATATTCCAAAGAATGTGCCTTTGTTGAGGAAAATAGGCTAATTAGTTAATTAAAAGATGATTTCATGTGCAAGTTGGTTAGTTGATCATGGGTTCATTTAACCTTAGTGAGGTTAAAAGCTATAGAAATGAGTAATGAGGGTTAGGAGTTAATTAATTTAGAATTAATCAATTTAAGGGGGTTAAGGGATTTATGACATTTGTTAAATAATTAGATTTATTTAATCAAATGAGAGGATATTAGGACTTTAATTAAATAAACTGATTTCTTTAATTAAATGTGATGAACATTAGTTAGGAGAGGATGAATTAATCTGATAAAGTTAATTATTTGATTAATAGTAGAAGTTTGATGAATTTAACTAAATAATAAAGATTATTTAATTAATTGGTTAGTGTAGAAGTGATTTAGGAAGAAGTGATGTTAATTAATCAGAGTCAGGTGCATAATACTGATCAGGACTATTTAAGTGTCTACATTTTTTCCCTTTTTGAAGCAATGTACCCATTACATTGGTTCAAAGACTGACGTTGCCAAGATTAAAATTAAAAAAAAATTGATTTTTTCGAATGCTCCTCTGTTGCCCCAATCAAAGGAATTATGCTGCTACACTGCCCCCTCGAGAGATCGGGCAAAAATTTCATTTTTTGGGTCAAGCTCGCAATAAAATGAAACAATGTTCCAGTTGTGGAGAATAAGTCACAAGACGTGAGAATAGGCTCAAGACATCAAATAAATGATCGAAATAGGCTTTGTAGCTCACAAAACGTATGAATGAGCTCAAAAACCCTAATTTTCAAGCTTAAATAGGTGGGTTTAGGTCATTTTCAATTCATTTGTGCACTTTGCTCTAGAGATTTCCTATGATTTTTCTCTGAGGTGCTGACACTATGGCTGAGCGTGTGCTTTCGAAACATCGGATGGAGTGGGTTCGTGAGTTTCGACAACCACCAAGTGTAGGACCCCCGGTACAAAAAATTGAAACTTCTCTCATTTTTCATGTTTTTGATGCATTTATTAGGGTTCAATTAGGTCGGTCAAAAGTAGCTCTGTAAAGAGTCGTGTTTGCTCCAATCAATGTTTCTTTTGATGTTGGAGTGTCACCTTTGTGGTATAGCACCGTGTGGCTTAGTTTGGGTCTAGAGTCGTGCATCCAATGTCAACTCACCTTTTTCATGAAGCGTTGTGCAGCCTGGAATGGGGCATCGCGTGGCCTGGAATGGGTAATGCGTCGCCTGAAAATGTTGACTCACCTTTGATGCAGAGCGTCGTGAGAGTGTAAACGGTCTAGCGCCACACTCAAATACCAACCCGCCTTTGAGGAAGAGTGTCTCTATTGAGTTTGGTGTCGCTTTTTCTAAAAAGCAGAGTGCCACCTTTATGAATACCAACTCGCCTTTACCTTAGGAGGATTTTAAATTAGGTTTTTTTGTCATTTTTTCCAAATTTTCATGTGGTGCACATTCTAGGTGCAAGAGGTTCTTCGCCCACTCCATTTGAAGGAGCTTTGATGTCGGATTCTACGTCGGGCAAGGCACTTGATTGATGATGCATTATTTTTCCTCAACACGATCAGTTTTGGATATGTTGCACAGATGTCATCCATCCACACCCACCTAGCTATGATGACAGCCCTTGTTGAGTGATGGCAGAGTGAGACTTTTCCTTTTCACTTACCAACTGGAGAGGCCATTATTACCCTTGAGGACGTATGGCGGATCCTACATATCCCCATCCATGGCGAGCAAAGAGTGTATGACATAGAGGTTGGAGGTGATGTGATCTTCTAGGTGCTTGGAGTATATCAGTATGAGGTTAATAGTGGGTAGATTGACCTGCATCACTATGAGGGGATTGTCCCATATCTGACATTGTTTGTCAGTGCACTGATCTTAGGGGTCCTGGTTCTTGATAGATGAGTCAAAGGTTGTAGCGTCAGATGGGGTATAGTTTGCTCCCGGATGATGGAGGAGATGATTGTCTTCGCTTGGGGCCTAGTATTTCTCGCATCCTTGTATCATGATATGGACCACGCAGTATACTATGGTGCACGTAGCATTGGGGCCGGAGTCACATTACTCCATATATGGGCCTATGAGCACAGTATAGTCTTGTGGTTGACTATTACTCTTGTGGAGACAAATCACAATGAGCCTGTAGTGTATAGATACGAGGCCATGATCACACCATTACACAAGCATTATAGGAATCCCACACTGGAGATGGGTGATTGATGAGATGATCATCTTTAGGTGGAGGCCTTGGATCCATGCTCATTGATGGATCGATGATGGCGGGAAATTGTTTTATTGTCATTAGATGAGTTACATGTAGGGTCGTGATCACTTGATGATCATGTGCTACCTCCCCGATAGGGTAGCCCGTCAATTAGGAGAGGTGTAGGATGCACCTCAAGATGGTTATAGAGTGGTATTTTCTAGGAGATCCCACAAGACTTCTTGGGGATAGCGGATCCAACCCCAAGTTGTAATAGACAAGTTTAGACAGTTGGTTGCACAACCCTAGGTTTACTTCAATGGGCCAAAGGATGTTGGAATGACACAAGTATATGATGCATACTGGTAGGCCCACACTCCTATTCAACTTACATTGTCATTTGTTCTAGTAACAAGTAGATGATGACAAAGAGGTCCTTGAATAGGTCACCAATAGCCACCACATGGGCAGCCTAGGGGACATGATGGGTAAGTTCCAGATCAGGGGCACAAATAGGATGATTCTCAAAGACATGATCAAGGTCCTCCATAGGTATAGCTAGTGGACTAGAGATTACCACAATAGCTGCCACAGGGGCCATTGCCAGGTCCTGATCCATGGGATGCATAGATATCAACATTGTAGGAATAGGTACAACAATTGACAGGCCAACTATAGTATGCCACCGCATAGATACCGTTGGTTACACAGGAGAGGGACCAGGCCAGGCAGTTGCTACTGGCATCTAGGAGTGAGATTTATCATGAGTTCTAGCTATGGCATGATTCAAATTTGGCATTGGCACAGGAGATAAGGTGCTAGCAACAACTAGAGGCTATGGTGCAGCAGGCATATGGACAGCCCACAGTCCCAGCACATATGTATAGGCTAGTCATGTAGGAGGTAGCCTACTACAAGATGTGTTATTACAGAGAGTGCCCCAAGTAGCGCAAACAACTGGATTTTTCACATATGAGTAGGGTAGTGTTTATGGGTCCTAGGGAGGCCCATCAGTCGACTGACATGCATCGAGCTCCCACCAGGATGAGAAACATAGTCATGGATAGCCCGCCCATATGATAGACACTTTTTGGATGCACAGCCTGATTATTTGATGTATATACATTCATTGGTTGAGTTTTGATTAGCCTCTTGTATATTATTTTGATGATATTACATACTAATCCTGATTTGTATCGTGACATTCAATTTTTTGATATATACGAGATGGCTTCGATGCGGCATTATATGATGTAATATTTTCTTATTTCATGCTTTATGGATGTATAGATGTATATGATATGTGATGGATATATGTGTATATGTGATTTATGATTATGCTATGATGTTTATAATTCATGATGTGGTGTATGCGATGTTATGGATGTACGACATGAACATAAATGCAATGGATGGTTTTACTTTCCTTTTCAATATCTTTCTATGTGATATGCCATGATGATGCAAGATGTATGTATATATGGATGCGTTTATATATTTATTCCATGGATGTAATGAATTTTTATGTTATGAGATGCTTAGACTAACATATCTATATTATGATGATAATGCAAATGAGATGGCTTAAGATGCTTAGAATAATAAATCTATATTATTCTAAACAACTTAAATAATGATGCAATGTAAATGAGACGGGTTAAGATACTTAGAATAACAAATCTATATTATCCTAAACAAATTAAATGATGATGCAATGCATGGATGAGTTAATATGCTTAGAATAACAAATCTATATTATTCTAAACAACTTATTAAATGATGATGAAATGCATGGATGATGTTTCTTATTATGATGATATGCCATGATTATATAAGATGTGTATATGCTGACATTATTTGTGGATGCAAGATAGATGCATTGATATTTTTTGTTGAATTCCATAATACCTTTTTAGTGCAAATAGAAGATAGAAGAATGAGAGGGATCAACCCTTGGTTTTGAGAAGATGTAAAAGTCCAACAAGTCTATGAGTCATCGAGACTTTATTAGCTATGATGATGAATGATGATGATGTTTTTCTTATCAAGATATTGGGACATAAATGGCACAACTTTCCTTATATTTGATAACACACATAGATACGATGCATCAAGGTATAGAAAACCAGGATGGCACGGTATCTAGTGTGATGGAATTTGACTCAACAAATAGCTATGAGTATCTTTTCTCATACCTGACATACAAAACCTTGCTAGGATGTACTTTAGATGCTTCGAACACCTTGGACAAAAACATAGAAAGGAAAAACCTTCAAATGTAATAGTCAACAAGCTATCCAAAACACCCTTCATACATACCTAACAAAGCAAGTATTGACCAAGGTTATATTACAAGAAAATACAACAAGCACAAAAAATGAAAGATGATGATCAATGCCCCATCTCTTTCTCTCTAAATATTTTAATAGACATCATTGAGAGGTCATTGGAATGGGCACAAATTAATAAATCATAAGAAATGATCAAGTAAACAAACAAGCTAATGTTCTTCATACCTCTAGCCAAGACTAAACTACGGTGATGCCTGATGTTGATGTCCATTGTAGGAAAGATGCATCCTAGGACATGATTTATCAGATGATGTTGAGACTAACACAATGATGGTCTATTGATACCAAGGGTTTGACCAACTTGTTTTCTTACCGACCTAGACTCAAGACCCTGACATTTAGGTTTATCCAAAACAATTGCTATACTTGTTTCCTTACCAAAGCTTGATGGTGACAGTCAATTTATTGTGAGTGGATGTTTATTGTGAGTGAAAGTGGAATGGGATGGATGATATTGGGTTATTTGAATGTTTTGGTATTTTGAAATGTTTTGAGGTTGTTTTGGGATTTTGAGATGTTTTACAAATGTTTTGATTTTCACATTTTCCAATGTTTTTGTTTTTTTTGAGATTTTGACCAAGAACCTAACCTAAGGACCTATCCTAAGGGCCTCGGGGGCTGATTAAATATTATCCTTACCTACGTTATACATGTAGAGACCATGTAGTTTGACTGACATAGACTCATTTATTAATGAAGCATGAACATGTATGGATTGTTAGTTTATTATGATGGACACCTAAAGGACCTATCCTAGGGGCCTCAAGGGTTGATCAAAGATTATCCTTGCCTACGTTATACACGTTGAACCCTCGTAGTTTGACAAATTTTACTATGTTTTTGACTTTTTCTATTTTTGACCTATTTTTTGGATTTTTGAAATGTTTTGGATGTTTTTATTTTATGAATGTTTTTGGATTTTTTTGATGTTATGAAAGATTTTAAGGATATACATGAATCTGATTCAATGTAGGTATAGGGAAATTCCCCTAGCATGATGCAATGGACTACCTTGATATAGGCAATACAAACTAACCTTAGGAATGTGCCAAGTAGTTCTAAAATGGAACATAATAGGTACACAAAATCAAGCCATGATGCAGACGCAAATGGGTGATGGAAAGAACAATGGAATGTGATGGGTGAATGCAATGGAAAGCGATGCAGAACAAGACAAAGAATTTATGGTGGATGAGAAGTGATTTATTTACTCAAGGTGCCTGATTCTAGGTTTTCACCAAGGTACCTACCCAAAACACCACCGAAGTGGTTTTCACTAGAGGACAATTTTTTTCTTTACTATTTTTCAATCCTTTTTTTTATTTTTTTTGGATTTTGTATTTTTGGATTTATACCTTACAAGCCTAGGCATAAAATTTTTTGAGATGGGAGCTATTGATGGGCTCCTACAAGGGTTCGCCTTCGAGTGTAGATAATTAATATGCTCCTGATTTGTAACTGGTTGTGACGATGAAGGGTCCCAACCAATTAGGTTCAAACTTGCCCTTGCTATTTGGATTTGGTACATTCTTATGATTCTCCTTCATCACTAGATCTCTAACTTGGAATGATCGACCCTTGATCTTCTTGTTATAGCTCCTTTTGAGATAGTTTTGATAAACCTGCAAATGATTCAAGGCATCTAGGCGGCGTTCATCTAGTAGCTCTAGTTCATTCAACCGTGACACCCTGTATTCTTTGTCAATGATAATATTTTGCAATGATATTCTCAAGGATGGGAGCTCGACCTAAATAGGTAGGATAGCCTCGAATCCATATACAAGGGAATAGGGTTTTGCACATTTAGGTGTGTGGATACTAGTTCCATAAGCCCATAAGGTAGGGTTTAACTATAAGTGCCAATCACAACCAACTTCATTCACCATTTTCTTAAGGATTTTCAAGATGGTTTTATTCATAGCCTTAGCCTGTCCATTACCTTGGGGATAATAAGGGGTGGAGAACCTATGTTGTATATTAAATATTTCACACAAATCTTGAACATCCTGATTCTTGAAGGGTGTCCCATTATCTAAGATAAGCGCTTGAGGAACATCATAATGGCAGATGAGGTAATTTAGGATGAACTTAGAGATTTGCTTCCCTATGATATAGGTCATAGGAATGGCTTCAACCCACTTCATAAAATACTCCATGGTGGTAATGATAAACTTATGGCCATTGGATGAGATTGGTGTGATCTTCCCTATGAGGTTGAGTCCCCATTGTCAAAAAGGTCAAGGTGTGATGATGGGTTGAAGTTCTTGAGATGGTGCATGGATTAGGTCCATGTGTTGTTGACACTGCAAACATTTCTTGACATGGTCATGAGCTTTTTTCTCCATGGTGGGCCAATAGTACCCCGTCCTCAACAGTTCTTGGCCAAGGTTATACCACTTGAATGTGATCCAAAAATACCTTCATGTACCTTTTTCAAGGAAGTCAAGGATTTCTCAGGGTTAAGGCATTGTAATAGCGTCCCCTTGATACTTCTACGATAAAGGGTTTCCTCCAGGATAATGAATCGAGATGACTTTTTAACAAAGTTTTTCTTCAATTTTGGAGTGATGTTATCAAGGAGGATTCCTCTTTTTAAATAGGAAAATATGTCATGATACCAAGGATCACCAGGACTAATGACTTCACACACAAACTTTGATTATGGTACCTCGAAAGTCAGAATGAGAAATTTCTCTACTAGAAACTCACATTTGTGTGTGTTCTTTGGGATATCTAGCAAGGATCTGATTGTTGCCATAGCATTTGCATCTTTGTTATTTGTTTAGGGTATCTACTCAAAGGTTATTTCAATGAAGTATTCTTTAAGTTCTCCAACCATCTTTTTGTAGGGGGTAAGCTTATCGTCTTTGGTCTAGTACTCATCATTTACCTGATTAATTATAAACTATGAATCCCCAAAGACTTTGAAAGCGATGGTATGCCATTGTGTTGCTATTCCAAGTCCTATAATAAGAGCTTCATATTCTACAAAGTTGTTTGTAAATGGGAATGACAATCGATAGGATTTCAAAATGCAATCCCCTTGTGGTGTGATAAAAATAATACTTGCTCCTGATCCATGTTGTGTGAAAGAAACATCAAAATACAGTTTCCAATGGTTTGTTGCGTCCAGGAGGAAGGTTGACTCATCTAGAAATTCTAATACCAGTGGGTTCTCTGGATATATAGGTGCCTCAACTAACTAATCTGCAATCACTTGTCCTTTGATGGCTTTTTGCTCCACATATTCAATTGAATACTTCATCAATATCATCACCCACTTGGCCATCCATCCTGTGAGGGTTGCTTTGGATAAAAAATATTTGAGGGGATCTATTTTAGCAATTAGCTTTATCTGATGAGCTAGCATGTAGTGCCTTAATTTTTGTGAGGCAAATACAATTGCAAGGCAATATTTTTCAATAAAAGTATATTTTATCTCATGTCCCACTAAAGTTTTGCTAATAATATATGGCCCTCTCCTTTCCCATTTCATCATGTTGAGCCAAAAGGGTACCAAGAGCTAATGTTGTAGCTGAGATTGATGGTGTGAGGACAAGTGGTGTTAACAAATATTGCTTGATTTGGTTGAAAGCCTTGTCGCAATTCTCATCCCATTTGTATGTTACTCCTTTATGCAGTAGATGAGAATATGGGATGGTCTTATCAGCCAATTGTGTTATAAATATTCTGATTGATTGAAGCCTTCCTTGTAGACCCCTTAGTTGTTTCAATGTATGCAGTGCTTCCATGTTGAGAATTTCTTTGACTTTTGTTGGATCTATCTCGATTCCTCTCATTGATACGATATATCCCAAGAGCTTTCCTGAAGCACACCGAAGACACACTTCTTGGGATTGAGTCCTGCCTTGAACTCCTCTAGTTTTTCAAAGATCAGTGCCAAGGTGGCTATGTGATCTTGTCATTTTCTAGATTTATCTAAGATATCATCCACATAGTCCTCTACGGTCTTGTGGATCATGGCGTGGAATATCAATGTCATAGCTCTTTGATAAGTAGCTCTGGCATTCTTTAGCCCAAATGGCATCATGTTCCAACAATAAGTGCCCCACGGACATATGAATGTGGTCTTATGTTGGTCTTCCTTATCGATCATAATTTGGTTATACCTTGAAAATTCATCCATCAATGACAACATCTCATGCCCTGCAATGAGATCCATGATCATGTCAATGTTTGGTAGAGGGAAAACATCCTTGGGACATGCCTTGTTCAAATCTCTGAAATCGATGCAGATTCAAATGCCCTCGGTGGGCTTGGAAACTGGTACAAGATTGGACACCCATTTTGGATAATTGATGGGTCAGATGAACCTACAACAAGAAGTTTATGCAGCTCTAGTTTGACCAATAAGGTGATTTATGGATGATCTTTCTCAATCTTTGTCTTACAGGTTTTGCCTCAAGATACACTTTTAAATGATGAACAACCACTTTAGGATCAAGGCTTGGCATGTCAACGTATTTCCACACAAATTTCACCTTTATTCTTTTAGAAATGTTGCTAGATTTTCTTGTTCTTCAGTCAAAAGTGACTCTACATAGAAGGTAATGTGTGCAGCCTCTTCGGTTCCCAAGTGCACTAGGTTGCACTTCTCTACTAGGACTATTGATTTCTCTTAATGAATAGCACTAAGGGGAAGGTTGAATCTCTCATCCTTTGGCACCTTAGAGAGGTTTTCACCATTAGACACGTTCTTTGTTTTTACTATTTTGGGATCGATAAGTGCCAAAATGTGATTTTCACTTAAGGATCGAGACATTACTCTTAGATTTTCAATTTTATGACTAAGAGATTCAATCATTTCCCCATAGTACACATGTATATCTAGCTCAATGTTGAACCCTGCCTTGTGATCTCCATATGGTATGTCATTTCTTAGTCCCATGAATTCAAAGAGAGCCTCATCATTTTCAAATGAATCCAAGATTGGTGATCCTTGTTGGTCTCGATTTATGAGTTAGGGATACATAAGTTGTAGCTCATTTTTATATGAGGGTTTGGTTCAAATAACATGGTGGTTATCATGAAAACATTGGAATCTTCTTGGTATAGGTCAGTTATATCAAAGGTACAGTTATTGAGGGGGAGACCAGTGGATACTTGTAACTAAGGGGAAGCCTTGACCATTTTGATAGGGGTACACTTGCCAAGAATGGTCACCTTCCTCGTGGTACAACCAAGGCCAATATTCTTTAAATATTTCTCCAGAATGAGGGGTTCTAGTAAGCCATTGTCATTCTATCCTAGCTTTTCATTCTTGTTATAGCCCCAACCAAACCTCAGTTGTAGACCCTTGTTGTCGTCCTCCATGGGAAGAATAGGTATAGGTATATTGTCTTGGTAGAGAAAGTTTGATACATCCTTTTCATCCACCACTTCTTTACTTAAGTCTCTCCACTTTTTGAAAGTGGTAGGTGATGTTGTGAATGTTTGGGATGATGAGCAATCACTAGGTTGCAATTTTCCATGAGATTTAGGAGATTGTGGTAGCTCTCTAACACAAATGTGCCCTTCTGCAAGTTACAGTCCCCACAACCATTATCTTGGATTATAGCTTTGATGTTCAGGATGTTCTAGATGGAGGGTGTCTTTGTCTCTGATGTGGAGGCCAAGGTGGATGGATTAACATAAGAAGATGTGGGTCCTTCATTATTCTTAGGAACTTGTGGTATTTTGTAGTATTTGGCTTCCAAATTTTTGCAATAATAAAATAGTTCGAGGTCACCATGGATTGTTACTTCCTTATCTTGATAAGGGAATTTTACACATTGTTGAAAGGTAGATGCAACGGCTTGACTCCCATGGATCCATTGATGCCCTAGGAGGATATTGTATGGAAGCTCGAAGTCAAGGACTTGACATGTGGTTTCCATGATGGTCAGTCCCACTTGAATGGGGAGTTGGATGGTGCCTTGGGACACCCATTCTTGATCATCATAAGCCTTGATGGTGATACCTTTCCCCTTTTCAATGACATCTTCATAAAAGCCTAGATTTTTGATTAGTTGTAAAGTACAAATATTGAGACTAGCGCCTCCATCCAAAAGGACTCTTTTAACTTTGTTCTTGTGGACCAATACCTCAAGGTGGAGTGCATGATTATGGGATGGTTGCATTGGGAGGTCATGTTCTGAAAATGTAAGAAGATGGGGCATAGTGATGTGTCCGACCATGGCTTGGAATTGATTCGGATCAATGTCAGTGGGAATAGTGGATGAAGACAAAGATTTTTCTAGAATGTCCTTATGTGTTGGTGATATTTTTAGCAACTCCAAAATGGAGATTTCAGCGGGGTTTTTCTTCAACTGGTCTAAGACAATGTAGTCACTTGGATTTTTTTTCGAATAGTAGAGGATCCTATAGGTAGTAGGGATGGTCCTTAGATTGTTATCGTGCCTCTACATGTAGTGACTCCACACTCTGCGCTAGGCCCTTTGATATTGATTACTATCAAAAACTCATCCAAGGATGCTACAACATGGTCGTAGACATGGTTGAAATTTATGTAATTTATTCCCTTACCTTTGTATTTTCCTTTGTTATGGTCGGGCATCATATTTGTGTATATCTTTAAATCTGGGTTTCTCGCTTGTTGGTCAATAGTGATATCCCTACTCTCAATGAGGCCTTGGATAAGGTTCTTCAATCTCATGCAGCTAGTCATTGTGTGTCCCTTGATTTTTTGATAATCACAAAGGTGATTTTCATTATACCAAGGGGGTTTGACTTGGTGTTCTTGGTAATTTTCATAGATGGGGAGAGTGATGATATTTTCTTGCACTAAATTTTTCATAACAAATTAGATGGGTTCCCCTAAGGGCATATACTTGTGTTTTTGTGGATATTTTTTCCTTAGGGGTGGTCCTCCTTGAGATTTTACATTGTTTACCATTTGATTATTCAGTTGTTGTTGTGATGGATTTGTTTGTGGGGTGTTTTAATGAATGGGTTGTTGTGTGTTGATTTGTGGTTGATGGGTGTTATGTTGTGGGTATGTTTGTTGTTGCATGTTTTTCCTTGGAGCACTAATAACAACTTTGGAATCAACACCATCATTGGTAAAAAAAAAAAATTAGCCCAAGTGCGAGGTTTATCGTTGTAGCTAGTTGATGGTCTATTGTCTTGGTATATGGGCATGTGCCCTTGTGTCGTGAGTGTTCTTTCAATATTAAGAGCCTTGGGGATTAGTTGGTCATATATTGTGATGCATTGCATTTTCAAAT
This sequence comes from Sequoiadendron giganteum, assembly GCA_007115665.2. Taxonomy (NCBI): domain Eukaryota; kingdom Viridiplantae; phylum Streptophyta; class Pinopsida; order Cupressales; family Cupressaceae; genus Sequoiadendron; species Sequoiadendron giganteum. The sequence continues at coordinate 550,225,177 of CM021100.1, forward strand.
GGAAGGACAACTCTCCTTCAAGGTTAGAGATGATGGTTCCAATTTGTTGCTCCTCTGGCATGGACCATTTGCTTTTGTTGGCTTTGGATCTCCATCATTGTAAGAAGGCCACTAATGTCTCTCCCTTAGCTTGTTTAAGGCTAGATAGTTCCTCCAAGCTTACATCCATGTCTAGATTAAATGAGTAGTTTTCTATGAATAGGTTTATGACCTCTTCGAACTTTTTTATCCCAGGAGGTAAGTGAACAAACCATTCAATGGTAGGACCATCCAAGCTTTGGGGGAAAATCCGCATTAGATAGGAGTCATCATATTCCACTTCCATGCAATGTACATGAAATTCTCTTATATGGTCCTCAAGATTTCATTTTCCTCTGTATTTATCAAACTTTGGTATTTCGAATCCTGGTGGGAATGGAACCATAGCAATGTTCCTATTGAATGGATAGGGGCACAAATTTCGTTGGGTGTATGATTTTTTTCTTTCCAAATTGGATGTCTTGTATTTTATACTAGAGCAATTTGACTTTTGTGGAAAGATCATTTTGCAGATTGGGTGGTGGAATATATGTGTTTTGGGGTGGTAAGGTTTGTTGTGTGAATGATGGGGTGGCATAAGCTCCTTGCATGTTACGGTTCAAGGAATTTTTCTACGTGTTTTTGAAATATTGTTGAAAACATTCTTGTTGTGCAAGTAATGTTGTTTGGTATGCCTGTTGTTGTGTGTGGTGTTGTTATAGAGCTTCTTGATAGGCTTTTTTTTGTAGCAAGGCTTATGCTTGTGCTTGTTGTGCTTGGTATTGAGACTGCACTTGAGCTTGTGCTCAGGCTTTTGCTTGGGCTTGGGCTTGTTGATGTGCATATTTTGTCACTTGTTGCTATTGTTGTTGTTGTTGTAGCAAGGCTTGTGTTTGTGCTTGAGCTTGTTTGGCTTGTAATTATTAAAATTCCTTTTGGTAAGCTTGTCGTGTTGCTTGCAACGTAATACTATACTATTTTTTTGTGTTGAGATTTGGAGGTGGAGCTAGGGGATTTTGGGGAATGGTGTGAGAATGTGTGGTAAGAGGTTGTTGAGATGGTTGTTGGGGTGCTTTTTGAGAGATGACAAGGGGTTGAGTGATAGGTGGTGGATTTAGAATCGTATTTAACATGCTTAGCCCTTGTCAGACTAGACATTGGGATGTTTGAGGTGTTGTTGATGATGTGATTAGTGGTTGAGATATTTGTGATGATGCCACTTGGTGTTGTGATATCAGTGGTACGTTTGGAGGATTTGGTGTGATGGATGTGTTGATTTGATTTGTGTTTAGGAGGTTGACTTGATTTGGTTGATTGAGATCTGATGTGTTCAATGAATCATTTTGTCCTATACCTTGAATTAGTGTATGTGATGGTGTCAGGATAAGGAGTTGTGGGCATGTTTGTGATATGTTGCCTTGTAGGAGTGAAGATGAGGCATTAAAGGTGCCCACTTGTCTGAATATATCAACTTGTCCTTGTGAGAGGTTGGGAGTGTAATCTTGTGTATTAAGGGCATAGGTGGGTGTGGCACGAAAAGTGGATGAATTGTTTGTTTCATGGAAGACAAGAGGCACATATGGTTGATGGTTATCTTGTGGGATGGTGTTGGGCATACCCAAGATCATGTTGGCCTTCAAATTCTAATTGTTGACAAGTGGGTGCCCTTGAAAGGCTTGAAGTAGTGAGCTTCCTTTGGTGACCATGGGTTGATTTGGCATGTGAGATGATGATGGTTGACAAATTGGTTGGATTATTCTTGGAAATGAGGGTGTGAATGATGTTTGTGGGATGTTCACCAAAGGTTGCTCTACAATGGTGCTCACGTCAAAATCATAAGGGAGTTTAGCTCCTTCTTTTGCTAATGCCAACATTTATTGGGTGGGATTTAGTCTCATGACCGTGTTGACAAGTTTTTGGGTATCTGGATTTTGTACCAATTTGAGTAACTCATCGCCAGACATCCCTTTGAAGTTGTTTGTGACATCCTCCATTTGGAAACCTCCCTCTTGAGAATCTTGACGTAGTTGAGGGGGGTTAGGTGGAGGGTTGGTAGATATTCTTGGATCAAATTCATTTTGACTCAAATCACTCATGGTTGATGCTTCCTTTTTTTGCTCCATGCTCCTCTTGTGTTGTGACCTTGTTTGGACCATAAAATTGGGATCAACTTCTAGGAGTATGTGGGATGAACCTTTGAATTCTTTGTTTGATCTAAACTTTAGGTACAAAAATAACCTCTAAGATGTGTTTTAGTATCAAGGTGATGTGAAGGATGAAGGGGTGGGTGATGTGGATGTTTTGAACTTTAAGAACTTTAGATAAATACTAGACTTTAGGATTTTTGATTTTGATGGTTTTGATTTGGATAATGAACTTGTAAACCCTAACATGTAGATGTGATTTTAGGATGAACTTTTTCATAAAAGGGTGCTAATTTAACTAAGTGTGTGAGAAAGGATTCATTCCCATACACCTAAATAAACAAGGTGATTTGGATTTGGTCTAAAATGATTTACTAAAAGTCTAGCATAATGATGTTTCCAAAGTTCTAGAAAGTTATTTGTGGGATGGAATTTTGATAAATTTTTTGGGGATGGATGAATGTGTTTGTTTTGATCCTAAGTGAACCTAGAAGGACTTTTTTTACAAGACCAATGTGTTGAAGAACATGCTTTACCCTTGGAGTGTGTCATAATCAATATATTCGTATTAGACATGCAAATTTGGCTCATTTCTCAAAAGAAGTGAGTAAAACTTTCTTACCAAGATGTCCCTATTGTGGTAGAGTTTTAAGATCCTTTTCTTGATAAACCTTGGACTATGATGTCTATTCTTGAAGTCACGACATGTGGACTTTCATTTAGGGATCTTGACTTTGTGAGAGATCATGGAGACAAATACATGTGTGGTGTCCAATTGTGAGTTTATCTTGATTAATGAAGTTCTTTTTACCACATCCACTTTTCTTGCTTAAATTTTAAAATAAATGTCTATGTCTAAGCTCATTTTCATTCCATAATGTCCATTATGCGAAAATCAAAGAGCCAAAGGCATAGTTTCCCTAGGTTGACTTTGAAGAGAGTGAATTGAGATATAAGCCCAAGTATTTAGAATCCTATAAAGATGAGATCCTTAGGGACAAGCAGTAATATTGGACTCTTCAAAGGTATTCACTTTTTTCAAAGGGTTTGAAATTTTGATGATTGTTTAATATTTGTTTCAATTTTTTGGAACCAAGCAATGTGTTTTCAATTGACTCACAAGCAACACAATCCTAGCTCAAGAGTACATTTTTCTTGGTGGTCTTGCCTCATGCCCTTTGTAGTAGAGAGATGAATTTACATGCAACCAAGGAAAGAGTATAAAGGTATGTTAAGAATGAAGTCTTAACCTCTATACTTTAACCAAGATTGGACATGGCAAGTAACTTCTTGGAATCTAAGTTCAAATGCACCACTTTGATAAACTCATTGGATGGAATGGTTGGTTACTACAACAAGGTTCATAATAACACTATTTTGGGATAAATTGGTGCCTATACATGCTACAATATTAGCTCAATTAAGAGGCCTCCCAGTCCCTTCCTAAGAAAGGATTTTGACATATCACACGGATACTAGGGGTGGCACTTGTCAGCGTAGGACATCCTCACCAGGTGATCAAAGACTTTCCCACTGATCACATATATTTATATAGCGGACCAAAACAAAGTACCACTTGGGTCATTCCCTCTCACAATTTGGGAGGTAGGCCCTCTAAAGGTGACTCAACATCAAAGAAAAAGTTACACTTTTGAGTGTTTCTCTTCACCCAAGATCGCACGAAGCGCAAGTGGAGAGAATACACACCTAAAGTGTGTCCAAGACAAAATCACTCACTTAAGACACTTGTTCTTTTTAGCCTTCAAAGAAATAGTGAATTCATTTTAAGCACCAAACTTGAGTGTGAGTTTTCCTTGTTTAATTTTATCCCAACATAGCAATGATTTAGTAAGTTTGTAAGTTCAATTTCAACCAATTTGAAAAGCTCAAGTCAATGATTAATTTTAAACCCAAAATGAAGCTAGTTGGTCCTAAAACAAAAAAATGAAAGCAACAATGGATTCCCTAGGCTATGAAAATGAGAAATAAAAATGCTTTTAATATTCCAAGTTGATGCTTCCCTCCAATCTACAAAAGCGATGTTGGATAGAAAAGGTGCCATTGGATGGCTAATGAAGAAGAAAACACAACTCACCCAATTCCACACAAAACTCGGTTTATACAAACTCAATGATGATTTAATTTAGAAATTGACAATTACATATATCAATTTTAAAATTGATTCACAATTGCTCAAATAGATACTCAGATTACAAACATTTCATTCAAATTGTAAAACAAATAAAATATCTTTACTTCTCATATTTCATAAACTAAACATGTTACAATCAGGTAACTCCATCTGCCTCTCGAATTGTCTGACCCTTGTCCTCTCCCCTACAAAAACAATTTTAACACATTTCTGACATACCATATGGCTTGGCCCAGCCCCAACTGTAAACAACAATTGGCATTTAAATATGAATACACACTGTTCCACCATTCGTATTCCCCTCGACTTGTTGCCTTCTTCCTATATGGTGCTCTCCACTCTTTTCGGCTCTAGTGACTTTCAAACCATTATATTCCTCTTGAAATGACCTCTCCTTACTACTCAATGCATACTTCATCAATGAGACTCACACAAAAAGACAAATTTTCTACTCTACACCCATACGCCTCATCAACAATTGCTTACATTTCACTAGATACATCTTATTTCCCCAAACATAACCCCTATCCGATGTGTTGCGACCTATACAAACTCTGCCTTAGTGTCAATGCTAATCAACTTCCAAGATGCTGCATCTCTTCCTCATTCTCATCCCTTCAATTTTAGTTTTCTTTGAATGTGCAAGCTATTGATGTGCACCTCCTTCCATAAACTATGACTGTGTAGTAATTATTCTCCCAAGTGTGACTTTTCTTCCCCATTGTTGAATTCATTTATAGCGTGGGTAAGGAGGGATTCTCTATATTTTTCTTCACTTCAATTCCTTATCCTTCATCCTTCAACTGTCGTGTGCCTATTCCTGGCATCCCCTTTTCACCTTTAAACCATCACTAGATGCTCTGCCTTTTCACATTCCCATCTCTTCGTTTTCAATATAGGATATGATGTGCTTTGTTTACTTCAATCTTGTTTGGGAAAATAAAAGGAAATAACTAATTAAATAAACTCCTGAATATAAATGAGCAAATATTATGCCATTGCCACATCTATCCCAAAAGACCCAATGCGATGTCTTGTGAAGCAAATTCAATTAAACACAATTCAATCATGTGAAACACCACACTCTAAATGTTGTAATGTGTTTCACCTAAGGCCTCTCAAAACTTAAGAACATTTCCAGTGCCATCTTTATCTTGATGTCAATGAAGTGAATACTCAGAACCAAAATTGAGTTCATCGAAGAAAAGAAAAACACAACAAAATAAAACTAAATATTTTTTTGTTGATGTTGATCGCTCATTCGCCCGAATGCTCCTGCATCAATAGCAAAAGGTGGAACTAATTTTATAGAGGCAGTGCTCTGATGAAACACAGAAGTGATGCTCTATAGTAGATAGAGAGTACAAATGTGATGCAAGACCTGCAGAAGCGACACTGAAACAAAGGCGACGATCTAGTGAACCTACAAAATCATAGAAAACTCAAAGAGTCAAAGGTGACGGTGTATCGAAGGTGACGCGACAGAGAATGACAACGATGTAGTGTGTCAAAAGTGATGTTGAAAGTAAAGGCAACATTGAATTTTCCTACAAAAGTAGCATGAAAAGCAAAGGTGATGCTCTAGACGTAAAAAAAATGGTGTTACCTTCTTGTAGCTACAAAAAATGTGATTTTTAGGGAAAAAACATGAGATTTTTAGGTGGTTTTCCCTCCTTCTAACACCAAAATGTGGATGCTAACCTACACTCAACTAATCAAAGACAACACAAACAAGGTTAGTCATTCAAAAAAGCACAAATATCATGCCTTCTAAAATTTTTGATCAAACCAAGATAAGGAAACATGAACAAAACATGAAATAACATAAATAAAATCATGTAAACCTATCTAAATAGATCAAACCTCAATCCCATAGGGGGATTGGTGTCACTTTGATATGGAAAGTGACCCTTTCCCAATCCCTTTGATAAGATCCAAGATCCTTTTACTCCAAGTGCATGTGATTATGATGCCAATGTGTTGATAACCTAGTTGAAGTGATGAAAATGAGTGATTGTTATGGATGAATATGCCTATAGTAAGATTGCATGAGCTTGTGGATCCATATCAAGTAGAGGAAGACTCTACTTATAGGACTCAAGGTTTGAAGAATGGGTGAAATTGGAGGATGTAGGACTAAAATGGGGACCAATAGCATTGTGGAACTTGTCACAAGGCTATTGAAAGCCATGGGGATGTGTGTGGAGCACATTTTGAATAATATGTAGAGTTAAGGCATCTAGGTGGATTTATAAGAGAATGTAAGAGAATTGAAGGCATATGGTTGAGATGTAAGACGGACAAAATGGCATGTAAGTGCAATTAAATTCCTTTGTAAGAGGTATTTAAGACCTTGTAAGAGTCTTCAAAAAAAAAAATGGAGGGAAATTTATGAATGGGTGGTTGAGAGGAATATTCCAAAGAATGTGTCTTTGTTGAGGAAAATAGGCTAATTAGTTAATTAGAATAAATTATTTTCATGTGCAAGCTGCTTAGTTGATCATGGGTTCATTTAACCTTAGTGAGGTTAAAAGCTAGAGAAATGAGTAATGAGGATTAGGAGTTAATTAATTCAGAATTAATCAACTTAAGGGGGTTAGGGGATTTATGACATTTGTTAAATAATTAGATTTATTTAATCAAATGAGATGACACTAGGACTTTAATTAAATAAACTGATTTATTTAATTAAATGTGATGAACATTAGTCAGGAGAGGATGAATTAATCTCATTAAGTTAATTATTTGATTAATAGTAGAAGTTTGATGAATTTAATTAAATAATAAATATTATTTAATTAATTAGTTAGTGTAGAAGTGATTTAGGAAGAAGTGATGTTAATTAATCAAAGTTAGGTGCATAATACCAATCAGGACTATTTAAGTGTCTACAACACCTAAAAATGTCCTTTCTAAACCCACAAATTAATGTAGGGTCCCTCCATAATAACCTCTCTATTTTTAAAAAATATTCAATCTATTTTACCATGGCGATAATGTTTCAGAAGTTGCAAAAGCATCATTTGCATTCAGTGAAAAGTTTTCGGTAGTCATATTTTGTGTCTCATATATCATAGGGTTGAACTTAATATTCCAACACATCTATGTGGTTGGATGAATGCTAGGGAAGGAATTTTTTCCTTTCCTATGATAGTCGATCATTTTAGGCTACAATATTCTGGTGTAGTATTTTAAGAGCCCTAAGTCCAAAAAATAGCCAAACTATGACAAACTGTTTCTCAAAATTCATGGCAACTATGAATGTTTTGTATGAGTTTATAGGTGCATGTAGAGTCCCTCCACAATATATTCTCTCAATTTTTCAAATATATAATCCATTGGACTATGGCAAGAATATTTTAGAAGTTACAAAAAGCATCATTTATATTTAGTGAAAAGTTGTTGATAACCATATTTTGCATTTCGTGTACCATAGAGTTGAATTGACTACGAAAAAACATCTAGGTGGGTGGATGAATGTTAGGTAAGACTCTAGTATGCATGATCATTCTGGGATACACTATTTTTTTTGGATAGGACAATTGAGAGGGGGGGTGAATCAATTGTCACAGATTATAACCTTAAATTCAATTTCTAGAACTAACACATAAATTGATTAAGTGATTAACCATCAAATGTCAATGCACAAAATATAATAACACTAGATTTACATGGAAAACTCAATGAGGTAAAAACCACGGTGAGGATTAACTCACACTGTAGAGAATATGAAAACTAATTACAAAAAGGCTCACTGTCCACAGCTCTACAACCCAGATGGCTCACTGCCACAAAGATATAAAGAAGATGAATAATACTTTTTACAGAGAGACAACAATCCCAATGCAACAAAGGATTCCACCATAATCACTGATCAACTTACATAAATGATAGAATTCGTCTTTTTCTCACTACATCTGAAAACTCAGCCTTAAGCTTCACATTGATCAACCACACACATAACTCACACACTTTTATAATAGAATCAAAGTCATGTCTACTCTTTCACTTGTCTTCTTTTCTTGTGTACACTTTTTATTGCTAGCACATTCTATATTTATACCATCTCCAACTTTGAAAAGATACAAAGTCAGCCATCCAACTTCAAATTTAAATTAGGTCGATGCCAAACATCTTAGGATGGAATCAGAATGAGGGTGACCCAAACACATGCTTCACCAGGACCCATAATAGATCCAACACACTTCATCAACTTCGAAGATAGTGCTTGACACACGATCGACCAAACTAGTGTAAAACAATGTATAGATCAATTAAGCTCGATGCTTCCAAATGTTGAAACCATTTTCAATAGAACCAGGGCAACACAACTCTAGAACCACAAAGAGAAATTTATAACAACAATTCTTCTAGACCTCAGCCAGAACACAGAAAAATATAGTTCACAAGTACCAAACCAACACTCTCAACAACTAACAACCTGTAATATTCTTTTAATACAATTTTCTCAATATCCTCAACATATATATAGTCAACAACAACTAGTAGATAACTAGCTGGCCGGTTGACATCAATAGAAACAATTTAATTCATCTTTCCATTGTTGCAACAATCTCCCCCTTTGTCATTGATGGCAACACATGATGTGAAAAACCATCAAAGACACACACTAGTTCTGAAAATACTTCTCAATATTTTTTCTTTTGCTTCTCCCCCTTAGAAGTTAATATTTCTCATTACCCGCTTTCACTTATTAGCTTTATTTCCTCTTCACATGCTCTCTCTCTTACACATGATCTTTCTCTCCTTTTCCACATGCTCTCTCTCTCCCCCTTTGACATTAATGGCAAAGGAAAAAGATATGTTCATTGAAACTTCCTTTGACATGAAACAAGAATACTCATAATGACAACACTTAAAACTTCTTGCTCCCTCTAAGAGGTAGCCACCAAAAACATCAGTCCAAAAAGATAGAACCATGAATCCACTGAACTAATGCATCTCCAAATGCATCTTAGTTTGTAAGAGGAGGGGTAATAACCCCTAGCTTATCCCAAAGATATTCAAAAGTATCTTTAGGAAGAGCCTTTGTAATGTATAGCAGGGGTGGAAAACTCAAAACAACCTCAATCAACCAATATTGAAACCCTAAAACATCACTTGGTGGGTTTTTCATCACAAGCCTTCAATCCTTAAAGCCTAAAACATGGGGGCAACAATTTGAGATTTTTGGTCATAACTTTCATTTTAGACCTTTTATTAAAAATTTAATACCTGTTTGGAATACCCTTTTTCCCCTTACTAAACATATTTCAAAACTAGGGCAGGGTCCTTTGTACAGAATCCTTCAAAAATTTATTGTCCTCTTCCTAATTAGGCCTAAAACATGAAAAGATCAGACCTAGGGCATTACCAAAACATGTGCCAACCAAAACCCTAGAACTTTAAATTTTGAGGAATGAAAATATATACAATTATAATCCATTCCACCAACTTTTAGGAATTTCTACTTTGGGAATGGCAAGAAACGCATTTTACAAGTCCACTGTGAACCCTACCTAGGATTCTAGATTGTTTTTACAAAAAATACTTGTAACTTCTATAAAACTTAATGAAAAATGATGAAACAAAAACCAAAATTTAGAGGATTCATGTGAAAACACTATACAATAGGTTTTAGATCCATTATGATTATGTACATACTATACTATTCACCAGATCAGGAAAGAACACATTCAGATTTTTCAGAAAAACAGTGTTCCTTTATTGCTTTCTTTTCAAAACTTCAACAACACACTCCTTTTCGACCATACAAGACATTTTAAACCTTTTCCAACATAATCCGAATGGTTCCTAACCACATTTCAACTTCCCATTTGACCATAAAATGCAAAGTTGTTTTGAGAACATTTGTGCAACTTGATAATATTTTGCAACTAGACTCTAGTTCACCCTTAAGCACTCAAACTAGACCTAAACAAGCATAAAATGGTCTTCTCAGACCTTATTACATGTAAACATCATTATAAATAAATAAAAAATGCTAACTTTGTCCTCTTGGAGGCATGAAGACCTAGGGTGCCCCTACACCATACTCCCGGAGAAGAAATATTCAAGCTCCACTTGAATGGAGGGTAGCAACATCAGAACCATGTTTGAAATCTCTTGCCTGATGTCTTTGAGTCTTTGCACATTGTCTTATTTGAAATAGACCCATGCTTGTTTCATCTTCACCTTAGGTTTCTTGAACATTTGGAAAAGGTATTTGAACTTGTTAAAATAAGTTTGTCCCCCAGCTACACCTCTAAATCCTTCTTTCAACAATGTTTTAACAACTTTCAAATGAAATTGATCAATCTTCCTAGCAGATTGCTCACACTCTTCCCCTACACTTGGTTGATAACAATGGCAGCATTGTCCTCTGAAACTATTTGTGTAACACCATCACCGTCTATGCCTTCTTCTTTGCCCTATTGCTCACACTCTTTTAGTGACCTTGTCAACATGGCAACACCTTATTGAAGGATCTTGGTCTGAAAATATACAAAGGCAATTGTATCTTCCCCATCTGCAACCCTCTTTACTATCCTAGTAGCAAACAAAAATCTCTTTGCATCCTCAAACTTAAATAGTAAATGTGTACCATAGTGGACTAAATGGAAAGTTTTGTCCTTGAATTCAAATAACTGAAAATTTGAACCCTGCAACTCACCTTGCACATTAGACTCCAATGCGCTCTTTTCAAACAATTGTAAATGATTGATACATGGCGTTGAGAATAAAGTATGTGAAAATTCATCCATAACTATGTTTATACCATCCTTCAACATCCTTTGGATATCCCATGGAAAATCATAAATGCAAAATATTGCCATGATAGTCTGGGGTTTGATCATGATCTCAAAATCCACTCTTTCCTCCTTCATGGGCTTTAGGAACTCTTTCTGACTCATTATCATCACACTTGCTCCCACTTTTGGATTTTTGTCTTCCTTCTCTATGATTTGAACAAACTCATTTTCACTCACCAACATAGCACTAGAACCATTTTGTGATTCATGACCTTCCTCTTTCTCAAATGACTTTTGCTCTTCCTTCATTCTCTTCAGAATAATCTTCTTGATAGGCCACTTAACCTTCTTCCTTATTGGCCAATGCCCATCATTTTCCTGGTTTTCTCTCTCAAGCAACTGTTGCATCTCAAGTTCCATTTTTTTTCCATTTCTTCCAAGTCATGTCTCAACTCTATTATCTCTTATTGAACACTTATCTATTCTTCTTTCTCATTTTTCTTCTCCATCTCACTTCTCTCTTTTCTCATCACGTGTTTCTTGCTTGGTACCTCCTTACTCTGCAAGTCTCCATGGACTTTTCTCCTCAACTCTTCCATTATTTTTTTTTAAGTAAGTCTCTTTCACCTTGCTTCTTCTTTTCTTCATCATACCTCACCTCAAGCCTCTCTTTTTTTCTTGGTTTGGTCTTTTGGCATCCAGGTTCTTCCTTCAACCTACAAAAAGATAAAAACACAAACGCCAAAAACTTTTTTGCTCAGATCTTCGGACTTTGATACTAATTTGATGAACAACAGGGGTGGATAAATCAAAACAACATCAATCAACCAATCTTTAAACCCTAAAACATCACTTGGTGGGTTTTTCCTCACAAGTCTTCAATCTTTAAAGCCTAAAACATGGGGGCAGCAATTTGAGTTTTTTTATCATAACTTTCATTGTAGAACTACTATTAAAAATGTAAGATCTGTTTGGAATACCCTTTTGGCCCTTACTAAACATATCTCAAAAATATGGTAGGGTCCTTTGTACGGAATCCTTCAAAAATTGACTGTATCTTCTTGAATAGGCCTAAAACATGAAAAGATCAAACCTAGGGCATCACCAAAACACGTGCCAACCAAAACCCTGGAACCTAAAATTTTGATAAATTTAAATATATACAATGATAATTCATTCCACCAATATTTATGAATTTCTACTATGGGAATGGCAAGAAATGCATTTTACAAGTCCACTAGGAACCCTACCTAAGATTCTGGACTATTTTTAGAAAAACACTTGTAACTTCTACAGAACTTAATGAAAATTGATGAAACAAAAACAAAAATTTATAGGATTCATGTGCCAACACTATCCAATAGGTTTTAGAGTCATTTCTATTATGTACAAACTATACTATTCACTAGATCAGGAAAGAACATGTTCAAATTTTTAGAAAAACAGTGTTCCTTTATTGCTTTCTTTTTAAAACTTCAACAACCCATTCCTCTTCAACCATACAAGAAATTTTAAACCTTTTCCAATATAATCCCAATGGTTCCATAACCACATTTCAACTTCAAATCATTCAACTTCCCATTTTACCACAAAATGCAAAGTTGTTTTGACAACATTTGTGCAACTTGACAATATTTTGCAACTAGACTCTAATTCACCCTTAAGCACTCAAACTAGACCTAAACAATCATAAAATTGTCTTCTCAGACCTTATTACATGTAAACATCATAAAACAAAACAAAATGTTAACTTTGGCCTCTTTGACGCATGAAGACCTAGGGTGCCCTTGCACCACTTTGTAAATATATTTGCAATTTGATCCTTTGTTGAAACATACTCAAGCTTGACTTCATTCTCCATGACCTTCTCTCTCAAAAAATGATACCTGATAGATATATGTTTCATTCTCGATTTCATTACAGGATTCTTCGAAATGTTAATTGCACTTATATTATCACATAAGATAGAAATAGGATCATCATACAGCACTGTGATATCCTTCAATGTTTATTTCATCCATAAAACTTGTGTACATCAAGATGCAACAACAATATACTCAGCTTCAATAGTAGACAAAGAGACTGAATCTTTCTTCTTCTCAACCATGCCACCAATCTACATCCAAGAAAGAATGCACCACCACTTGTACTCTTTTTGTCATCTATACTTTCGGCCCAATCTATATTTGTATAAGCACTAAGTGTAAAGTTGATGTCTTTAGGATACCATAATACATAATATGGAGTGCCATCCAAATATCTAAATATTCTCATAACTACAATAACAGGTGTTTCCTTCAAATCTTCTTGAAATCTAGCTACAAGACAGACTGCATGCATAATATCTAGTCTAGTAGTAGTCAAATATAGTAGTCCACCAATCATAGATCTATCCTTTCTCTGATCAACCTTAGGTGAATCATCATATTTACCCAACATGCATCCAAACACCATATGAGTACTTACCGGTTTGGGACCGTCCATCCCAAATCTTTTCAACATTTCTTTTGCATACTTAGATTGTGAAATAAAAATTCCTTTCTCTAATTGATTAATTTGTAGCCCAAGAAAGAAATTCATCTTGCCAAACATGGACATTTCAAATTATTTTTTCATATCTTCCACAAAAATCTTGCACATCTTTTCATTTCCTCCAAAGATAATGTCATCAACATATACAACTACAAACAAGATTTTGTCATTTTCAGTCTTGAAGTATAAATTATTGTCTTTCATACCTTTGTTAAATCCTTGTTGACTCAAATAATTACCTAGCCTTGCATACCAGGCTCTAGGAGCTTGCTTCAATCCATATAAAGCTTTCTTCAATCTGCATACTATATTTGGTTGATCTGTTAACTGAAATCTTTTTGGTTGTTCCATGTAGACCTCTTCTTCTAGTTCACCATTCAAAAATGCTGACTTGACATCCATCTGATAGACTTTGAAATCTTTATAAGCAGCTAATTCTAAGAACATCCTTATAGCTTCCATTCTTGCTACTGAAGCAAAATTCTCCTGAAAAACATATGCCTTCTACTTGTTAGTAGCCTTTACACACAAGCCTTGCTTTGTTTTTAAAAACTTTCTCATTCTCATTCAGCTTATTTTGAATACCCATTTTGATCCAATGATATTTTTGTTTGTCAGTCTTGAGACCAATTCTCAAGTTTGATTCTTCTCAATATGAAAAATTTCTTTCATTGCTTCCTTCCAATGTTCATCCCTACAAGATTCACTTATTGACTTCGGCTTAATCTCAGAGAATAAGCACAAGTTTACTTCAACAGCAGCTTTGCTTCTAGTTAACACACCTTTTGCCTTGTCTCCAATAATCTGAATTTCTTAATGATTCCTCTATAAATATTTCAGTGTCCTAGGGGACATTACCAGAGCATCTTCTTCACTTTCATTCTATTCATTCTTCTTTTCTTGCTCATCTTTATCATGTTCGTCCATAATTTCTTCCATTCTTGCATAGTCATGTTCATCAAACACATACCCATCAATATCAATAAAATTCTTCACTATTTCATCAACCTTCACATTCGAGCTTTCTACAATTTTCCTCAATCTTTTGTTGAATCATTTGTATGCCTTGCTTTTAGTAGAGTATCCAATAAATATTCCTTCATCACTTCTTACATCAAACTTACCCAAAGTTTTTTCATCTCTTCTGATAGAGCATTCTCTTTCGAATACCTTGAAATATTTGACAGTAGGAATTCTTTTGTGTCATAGCTCATAGGGAGTCTTTGTACTATTTGCACTTGCCTGAACTCAATTGAATACATATACAGTAGTGTGAATAGCTTCTTTCCAATAAAATTCTGGTAATTTGGCTTCAGTGATTATTGACCTAACAGCTTCTTGAAATGTTTTATTTTTCCTTTCAACAACTTAATTTTGCTAAGGAGCTCTAAGAGAAAATAGTTGTCTATTTATACCATGCACTTCACAAAACATATTGAAATCATAGGAGGTGAATTCTCCACCTCTTTCACCAAGTAGACTTCGCACTCTCATGGGACCACAAAGATCTGTATGAACCAAATCCACTAATCTAGTAGTAGATTGTTCTATTGATCTATAATGATTTCTTGTTAGCTTCCCGAACTGGCAATTCCTGCAGATAGCATTTACAGGATTTTTAATTCTTGGTAGATCTCACATGACCTAAATAGAACTGATTCTTTCCAAGTTATCAAAATTCATGTGACACATTCTACTGTTTCATAACCAATTGTCATTTATCTTAGTCATAAAACATTATCCATCAGCACCTTTAAGTTGATAAATATTCCTTTCAAATTTCTTCCCTATAGCAATCAATGTTTTGGAGCCTTTCCATCCTTAAACACAAGATCATATCTTTTTCTACACATCTGACCAATGCTCAATAGATTATGCATTAAACCTTTAACATAGTAAACATCGTCAATATGACTCTTGCCATCAAAAAATATTGAATCTATCCCACAGATTTTAGCGCCAGTATCATCTCCAAACATAACTAGACCTCTATTGAATATTTCTCAAGTTTCACAAACTTACTCTTGTCGCCAGTCATGTGATGTGAGCAACCACTATCAACTACCCCAAAAAAAAAATCCTATTTATCATGTAGGGCGGAGATAACTATACCTTCATTTTTCTCCTTCTTCTACTCCTCCTTCTCTTGGATCTTCATATTTTGAATCTTCATCTAAAATACTAGCATTCTCATTAACATAGTAAGCTCTATTAATATTATTTCCTTTCTTTTCTTTCTCATATCTTTGTTTATTCCTTTTATCTCTTTCCAGGCACTTTGTAGCATAGTGACCAATTTCTCCACAACTACAACACTTAAAGGGAAATTTACCTTCATACTTACCGAAGCCTTTTCTCATTCTTCTTACAAAGTTATCTTCATTTTCATCAAAGTTTTCTTCATCCATATCTTCAATTTTTTTAGCTTTAAAATTAGTCTTTGTTTTACCTCCACTTCTTAGATTCGACTTCCTCATCTCATAAGATGTCAAAAATACTAGCAACAGATCCTTAGTACAAGTCTTATAATCTATAGTCTCTCAATAGCACCCACCTTTTCACTGTAAGCATCAGAAAGAGTTCTAATAATCTTCTTTACAATTATGGTTTCATCTATAATAGTGCCAAGGGATCGCATTCCAACCACTACCTCATCCAATCTTTGTACATAGGCTTTAAAATTCTCATCTTCGGGCATATGTATAAGATCAAACTGTGTTTCCAAATTCTGTAGTTTTTCCTCTTTTACCCTCTCATCACCATCATGTGCTCTTTCCAAAATTCCTTAGTTGTCTTCAAATTTTGAACCTTAATCAACTCAAAATATACCAAACTATTCTTCAAGATGAACTTTGCCTTAGTATTTGCTTCATGTGATCTAATTTCTTCAGGTGTACTCGAACCATTAGCAGGAGGAGTGTAGGGTTTCTTATAAGTTTTCTCTACATCATATCCACAATACTCTAGGTATTCTTCCATCAATACTTTCCAGATACCATAATTAGTTTCGTCAAACCTTAGATAATCATAGATCATTTTGCTAGCCATCCCAGACCTTCCTCAAGCAGTTAAGCTTTGATACCAATTGTTGGATAGGACAATTGAGAGGGGTGAATCAGTTGTCACATATTATAACCTTAAATTCAATTACCAAAACTAACACATAAACTGATTAAGTGATTAACCATCACATTCCAATGCACAAAACACAATAACACCAGATTTACATGGAAAACCCAATGAGGGAAAAACCACAGTGAGGATTAACTCACACTATAGATAATATCAAAACCGATTATAAAAAGGATCATTGCCTAAAATAATGCTCACTGCTTGAGATAAGGACTCATTGTCCATAGGGCTACAACCTAGATGGCTCACTGCCACAGAGATATAAAGAAGACAAAGAAGACTTGTTACAGAGAGACAAAAATCTCAATGCAACAAAGGATTCCACCACAATCATTGATCAACTTGCATGATTGACAGAGTTCGTCTTCTTCTCACTGCATCTAAAAACTCGACGTTAAGCTTCACATTGATCAACCACACACATAACTCACACTTTCAAAATAGAATAAAAGTTGTGTATGCTCTTTCACTTATCTTCCTTCTTTTCTTATGTACACTTTTTATTGCTATAACATTCTATATTTATACCATCTCCAACTTTGAAAAGATACAAAATCGACCATCCAACTTCAAATTCAAATTAGGTCGACGTCAAACATCCTAGGATGGAATTAGAATGAGGGCGACCCAAACACATGCTTCACCAGGACCCATAATAGATCCAACACGCTTCATCAACTTCAAAGATAGTGCTTTACACATGATCGACCAAACCAGTGTAAAACACATAGATCAATTAAGCTTGATGCTTCCAAATGCTGAAACTATCTTCAATAGAACCAGGGCAACACAACTCTAGAACCACAAAGAGAAATCCAGACCAAAAACAATTCTCCTAAACCTCAGCCAGAATACAGAAAAACATAGTTCACAAGTGTCAGACCAACATTCTCAACAGCTAACAACCTGTGATCTTTTAATACAATTTCCTCAATATCCTCAACATATACAGTCAATAGAAACTAGTAGATAACTAGCTGACCTATTGACATCAATGAAAATACTTTCATTCCTCTTTCCATTCTTGCAACAATTTTAACACAGTCTCTTAAGAGCCCTAAGTGCAAAAAATATCAAACTATGATGGAATGTTTCTCAAAATCTGTGGTGTCTATAAATGTTATGTCTAAACCCAAGAATTCGTGTAGTGTCCCTCCATAATAACCTCTCATTTTTTTAAATCTTCAATCCATATTACCATGGTGACAATCTTTCAGAAGTTGCAAAAAGTGTCATTTGTGTTCAGTGAAAAGCTAATGACAACCATATTTTACATTTTGTTCATCATGGAACTGAACTAAATGTGCCAACATGTCTAGGTGGGTGATTAAATTTTAGGGAAGGAATCTATTTGTTCCCCAAGGTAACTAATCATTTTGTTTTGACCTACATACACACCCCAACTTATTGCTTTGAAAAGTCAAGGACCCCCCCTGCTTTCCTTCATTTTGTTGCTTTATTCTTTTGTGTTTGTGCTTTGTCATTCTCATTCTAGGCTTTTCCCTTTTCCCTTATTTTTGTTTCAATCTACATTTTGTGCTTTTTTTAAATTTTGGGTCTTGTCTCGAAATTGTCTGCAACCTCGGGACCTTGCTTCGCTTCCCTTTTGTCCTTGGCGGGTTTTAGGTCCCAAATCAAACTTCAAACCTTTCTCGACCCCGCTTTGTGGTCTTGTTCGAGACTCGGCTTTTGAAATAGACTCCAGACCCTGTACTCTGGGTCCCAATCCATTTTTGGTTCTTGGTCTCGGTTCGTTTGCGTCATTAAATGGTCCTAGGCATTTTTGTTTCTTGGGACCATTTTCAGATTTTCTTGTCAAGATCATAACTCTGAACCGGATTTGGACTTTCTTTTGAAGGTTCGAGTCCAGTTTGGATCCTCAACCCCGACCTACATTTTCTTTGTCGTCATCTCCTCACTTTGTGCCTCTTCATTTTTTGGGGGTTATGTTGACCTTCGTTGTTTTCATTTTCTTCCATGTCCATTTGGTCTCGGTGTCATCAAAAAATCAAAAAAAAATCCCATCAAAATCTAGAAAAATTTTAAAACCCTCAAAAATATAAAATTTGAAAATACAAAAATAGAAAAATAGATAAATTAAAATACAAAAATTAAAAAATTAAAATAAAAATCCAAAAATTGAAAGATTTAAAAATCATAAAAAGTAAATAAACTTTAAAAGGGAAAAAAATTAAATACGTCAAAAATTTAAAATTTTAAAAAAATAAAAAAACAAAAATAATAATAAAAAGACCAGTTGGGATTTCAGATCTTGACGGGACCATGGGACCATTTGACTTGCATCATTAAATGTCTGGGGGAAATTTGGAAACTCAACCCTACCACCTTTTATAAAGTCTTTTAAGACTTTGCAAATAAAAAGGGGTTCGTCGAGGAATGAAACTCTTGACAGACCATTGTTAAAGGGGCATGATAGAAACAAAGGTCTCGATCCCAAATGCACTCCTGCCTTTGCCATTCTCAAAGACTCATGCAATGAAATGATTCTTCGGGAATGCAAGTTCCCGACGGGCCATTTAGAAAGGTCCGAAATTTTTTTAAAAACCCGTTGTTATACTCTCATCCACCATCATAAAAGGGGGGAAATAAAGAAAAGAGAGATGTCCTCTTGTTAACGCAGGTCCTAAGAGGATGATAAGATCGAATATCAAAGTGTCTAAGTTAGAAGAGAAAACCTTACCCCACTGGGCCTGCAAAACAAACATGTACGCAAAGTGTAGAGCACAAAAATGGATCGTGAATTGTTTGGAGAGATGCCTACAAAAGCAATGTGGTTTCATTGAATGCAATTGCAAGAAAACTTTATTGGCAAGTGTAATGTCGAACTCTCAAACCGCTGCCAACATTCTTCTCTACCTACACCAATATGGCCAGCTTTGGAACAGGTTTAAAATATCCATGAGCGCAATATTTAGAAGGCACATGATCTATTCAACAAAATCCCTCAATGAAATTTGGTTTTATAAAATGCTTGCAGGAAGTGCACAAAATGGATTTTATGTGGAAAAAATGTAATTTGCAAGTGTAAAGAGGATTCCACAACCTTTGCTAGTATCCCTACGGCTTGTAAGGAGATGCAAAATCATAAAGAAGGTTGAACAATGTTTGCAGGGGATGTGCAAAATGGATTTTGCAGGTAAAGCATTTGAATTTTTAAACAAATACAATCTACTAGATGGAAGATCGAACTTCGTATCCATTTACAGCATCATCATTGCCTTGGAAAGGCCCAAAATGGATTGTTGAAAGGATTTAAAAACTTTAATGCAAATGTTGAAGCAAACCAAGGTGCAAAAAAATGTTTTGGCAGCATGCTTCAAAGGGGTCTCACCTTAGGGAATAAATGATTACTAGTTACATATGAAATTGTTTGTTGAAAAGAAATTTTCAAGCAAATATAATTGGTAGGATATTCACAAAGTTGAATTGTTGATAAGCAACTTGAAAATAAATGTAATCAAATGTTGTAATCGAATCTACCCTGGTAGTAATACATGCAAGAGGTGGAAGCATATAAACTAGGTGTGTGAGCTCTTTGGCAGAGTGCCTTGAAGAGATGTCATTTCATAAAATGCAAAGTTAGTAGGGAATACACTTTTCAAAGGAAAGGGAGTACCCGATCCAAATATTTTGACAATGAGATGAAAATAAATGCAAAATTGTATGATTTTGGAGAAATTAAAATGAATTAATTGATTGTATGAACCAATTTTTCACTTGTTATTAAAAGTATTAATTAAGTGAATTAATATGTTTTGTAGGTGATTTTAGGTTTGGAGTTTGGAGAGCGAAATGGTATGAGAATTTTGAATTCATCCAAAACATTAAATTGATGTTATTTTATTTTAAAATGACATTGAATTTAAAAAGAAAGGATTTTACTATTATTTCAGTTATAAAACTGAAAGCTCATTATATTTACATTTAATTGGAATAAATTGAAATATTTAAAATTAATTAATTATTTAATAAATTAATTAATGTGCTCTATGATTATAGGTAGTGGTACTTTTGCGGATTGAGAAAGATAATGGATCGTGATGGAAATGATTTTGTAAAACAAATTTGCAAAAGAGGAAATTGCTATAAAGACTATAAAACTAGGAATGAAAAGTAGCACGGTGGTCTCACTCGACTTGGTTTCTAAACAGATGTTTCCTTACATTGTGCGAAAGGATAGACTATGAGTTAAACTAGAAATGCACCTTTTGAACTAAAGTCAACTATAGTCAAACAAGAGCTAAAAACAAGGAGTTTCCTTGGTGGAGTGATCGCATGCACATAAAAGGCTTTTCTTTTGCATGTATTGTATTGGTGGGAAAAATGTAATTGAGGAGCTATTAAATGTAAAATCGAGCTCATTGGAAGGGGTTAGATTGTTAGATAGGGGAAAGTTCGAATAAGTTAGTTGATTAGAGTTAGAAGCTAGTTTAGCAATAGAGGAGACAATATATTTTTTGACATTCTTAGCATAACTGAGTTGATCAAAAGATATTGGTTTTCGTACACTAATGAAGCTTGTCGAAATTGTAAATGTTTGTTATTTGGCTAATCCCAATAGAATCAACCAGATTCAAACCTACTTTAGATTATACTTTGGAATAACATTTGTTTTGTCAAACATTTGATTTGAAGTTCTTCGAGGGAATGAAATAAAGTTTTATCTTTTCTTGAGTTTGAATTGTAAAATGATCTACTATATGATTGATTTTTGCACTCTGAATGAATGTAGTTGTGTATTGGTTACAGGTTGATTTGTTTTGCAGTTTAATTAGAAGTTCCTTGAAGAATAAAATGTCTGGTTAATTAGATGAATTGACATTCTTTTCTTTCTTGCATCCCTTATCTATATTTTTCTTTTCTTTATTCTTCGGTTACAATAGGTTTAGATTAGGAATCCGATATTGTAACAACCAAGAAGTGAATAATTAGCAGGCCCCTTGAATATTACAACCTCATTAACCATTCAACAAATTCAGCAAGGTTATTGTTGAAATTGAAGGTAAATTTATAGCTTAAAACTTGTAAAACTATGTGATTGTAGATCTAATTAAGTATTCTTTGTCACAATTATTTGCGCATGATTAATTTATTTAGATAAATTCTTTGTGTATGATTTATTTTGTTTAAATCAATTTTATCTTTTGTAGAAATAGATAGAAGATTGTAGAAGAATGTAGACAGAAGATCGAAATGACACAGCGTATACATCGAGAAACCCGTTCGGGAAAAAACTCCACCAGAACCAATAGTGCTTGTATTAGTTAACCTTAGAATAAGATTACAATAACATTGTATCAACCCTTGATTTTTATGCTTCGTTTTTCTTCAACAATGCTTCTTCACAACTTGCAATAAACTCCAATGAAACTCTTATACTTGCTGCAATATATAGAAAATAATGAGCATTGTAAACTCCTAAGAGTTGACAATTGCAAGAGAATAAAGCTCCTCTCAAAAACCTACACCTAGATTTGGCAAGTAGAGTTCCACCATGTAAACAAAAGTCAAACCAAAGTCTTCCTCAATTTAGGCACCCCAAACTAAACACTTAATTGAACTTTGGTCACAAAGATATCTTGTAAACTCCACCTCAAATTTGGCACCCACGAATGGACCCACTTAACTAAGCCTTGTAAATATATTCTCATGCAAAAGGTGTTAACTGAAAGATGCCAACTTGGGCACCCAAGGTGGGCCCAAGTCAATCTTGGCTAACTAAAATATATCTCTCCATCAATTCATGCAAACATTATGCATGATTGATCATCCCCACTTAATTGAAAGTATCCACCTGCTATCTATCATGCAACTGAAGTCATTAGTCAATTCAACTAGTAACAAACTCAAAATAACTACATACAACTGAAGATAACTGAACCATTCCTAATCTGAACTGAACTATTAGTGCCACTCCACTCTTGTAAATATCAATCCCTATTTTCTAGGAACCTAGACATGCATTACTGAAGTGCTATCAATCCTCCAAATAGTTAACTGAAACAAGGTAGGTTCCACCTTCCATGTGGGCACCCCATGTGCTCCTATTATTTAGGAATAATTAAAAAATTCAATTTACATGTTCATTTCATTTGAATTTGATCTCTTTCTAATTCTAGTGTTGGGGAACACTTTCCAAGGACTTAGAAGATACATGAAATATGTTTAGGATTGCAATTAAATGGCATCATATTCCCAGCATTCTCCCACTTGACATTATAAATTGAAATTATTCTAAACAAGGAATCATTATTATAAATCAAGTACAGGACTCAAGGCCAATGGCCTTCCTACACCAAGAGGACTTATCTGTAGGAACTAGTTTCGTAAGATAATCTACAACATTGATCAAAGTGTCAACTTTCTCAATCAATACCTTCCCACTCTCAACCATTTTTTACACAAAGTGATACTAAACATCAACATGCTTAGTACGAGCATGATACATAGGATTCTTGGCTAAACAAATAGCACTCTGACTATCACATTCAAGTCTAATTTCTTGCAATTAAAACCAATACTTTTCCCAAGTCTCGGTAACCAAACTGCATCTTTAGAGACATGTGTAGCAGCCATGTACTCTACTTCTATGGTGGAAAAAGTAACTATGGGCTACCTCTTACTCATCCAACTAACCACAACTCCAAAAAAAGTAAACACATAGCCACTTGTCGACCTCTGACTGTCTAGGTCTCCTGCCCAATCTGAATCAACAAAACCCTGTATGTCCAATGATCTCTATCTTTGTTGATCTCCATACCAAGGATATATTTTGCAGCCCCTAGATCTTTCATCTCAAATGTTCTAGAGAGTTGTTCTTTCAATTCTTTGATCATTACCTTGTTGTTACTAATAAACATGTGATTAACATACAAGATAATAATTAAAAGTTGATCATCAATAAACTTTATGTAAACACAATGATCTTCCTCACTCCTAACATAGCCAATTTTTAATGCAAAAGCATCAAAATTCTGGTACCACATTTTAGGTGACTATTTCAATCCATATAAAGATCTCTTTAACCTACAAACCAAAGATTATTTTCCTTTTACAGCAAAACCATCAGGTTGCCTCATATAAATCTCCTCATCAAGATCCCCACGCAAGAAAGCAGTTTTCACATACATATGCTCTATCTCAAAATCCTAAGCAGCACCAATAGATTAAATTAATCTAATAGAAGTTAATTTAGCAACAGGAGAGAATATTTCATTAAAGTCAACTCCCTCTCTTTGGGAGTAGCCCTTGGCTACTAATCTAGCCTTGTACCTTTCAAAATTACTATTTGTTCCAATTTTCTTTTTAAATATCCATTTACAACCAAAGGCCTTTCTTCCTTTAGGTAAACTCTCAAGATCCCATGTGTCACAAGCATCCAAGGAATCCATTTCCTTGTGCATATCTTGTGACCAAAGCTTGTTCTCATCTCAAGACAAAGCTTCCCTATAATATTTAGGTTCATCATTAGTACTCATCAAAGCAAATATACAATAGAAATCAGGTGGGCTATACCTATCAACGAGATTTCATTTTCTTGTGGATCTTCTCAAAGAAGGTTCTTCTTGTTCCTCAATATGCTCATCATGAGAATCTATCTCAAAACTCTGTGAACTCTCCTCATCCAATCCATCTAATTCTTCTTCAACATGTGCATCTTCATGCTTCTCAGTTTTTGTCTCAAAATGCATTGTTTGAGGAGTATCCCTCTCCTTTGGTTGTTCTTCTCTAGTATAAGCTCTAAATTCCCTAAAAATCACATCTCTAGATAAAGTATTTTTTTGGGTTAGAGGATTCCAAAGCTTGTAACCTTTTACATTTTAACCATAACCTATGAATATGCATTTATGTGCTTTTAGATCCAACTTAGACCACTTTTCTTTAGGCACATGAACAAAAGCCTCACAACCAAAGATCCTTAAATGTGTAACACCAGGTTTCCTACCTAACCACATTTCATAAGGGGTTTTAACTTCAATAGATGAACTAGGAGATCTATTGATTAGATAATAAGAAGTACATACCACCTCAGCCAAAAGGCATCAATCTAGCTTAGCACTACTTGACATACTCCTAGATCTTTCCATTAAGGTTCAGTTCATCCTTTCTGCTACATGTCTCACAATTCGTGCATGCTTACAATAATCATAAAATTCCTTAGAACAATATTCACCACCATTATCTAATCTCAACACTTTTATCTTATGATCTAATTGTTTCTCAACTAAAGCCTTAAATTCTTTAAACTTATTGAACACATCATATTTGTTATGCATAAAATAGATCCAAGTGTATCTTGAGACATCATCAATAAATGTGACATAATATCTAGATTTTCCAATAGATTCAGTATCCACAGGACCCATAACATCTGAGTAAATAATCTCTAATAATCTTTTAGCTTTATTTGTTCCATTAGGAAATAAAGATCTGGATTGCTTTCCAAACACACAATGTTCACAAAAATCATTTTTACCAATATTATAATCAAGAATACCATCAACCAATTTCTTATTTAGAATGGTCCTAAGACCTTTTTCACCAATGTGACCCAATCTATGGTGCCACAACATACATGTATTTTCAGCTTCAGCTACATTGGTTGATTTATTCAAAATGGAGGTATTAAGCTTTAACAAAGTCCCAATCAGAGATCCTTTAAAGCAACCACCATATTCCCTTTCACCAATCTGCAACCACCTTTGTCAAATATCACATGTATTCCAGAATCATTGAACTTAGATACAGAAAGTAGATTTCTAGCAAGTCCTGAAATATGTAGAACATCATTAAGGGTATTAACCCTACCATCACTGAAACACAAATTTACCTCTCCTTTGCCCACAATCTTTGTTGTTCTATTATCTCCAAAGAATACATTACCTCCATCATATTTCACATACTTAGAGAACCACTCCTTGTTAGGAGTCATATGATAGGAGCAACCTGAATCAATAAGCCAAGAGTCATCACTAACATTTTTACATGAAATGATCAATGCATCATTACCGTCATCTGAGGATTTCTTTGTAGAAGCATCAAAACTCTTTTTCTTGTTCTTACAATCCTTCTTTACATGACCCAATTTCCCACAGTTCCAACACTTTACCTTAGTCTTACTAGGGGTTTTAGATTGTCCTTTTCACTTACCCTTTCATTTCTTGTCTCCCTTGAGTTCCTTTTCCTTAGGCCTACCTCTTACGAACAAGGCATATTGGGAACCCGATTTAGAATTCCTCCTCATATCCTCTGATAGGATAGTAGAAATGATATTGTCCATCTTAGGATCTACAACCCTACCACTGATAGCAACAATTAGATTTTCCCAATACTCTAGTAAAGAACAAAGTAACAAAATGCATTTATCTTCATCTTCTAGCTTTACATTTATAGATGCTAACTCACTCAAAATCAAATTGAAAGCATTTAAATGATGTGCAATAGAATCACCATCTTTCATCTTTAAATAATACAACTATCTTTTCAGATACAACTTATTAGTAAGAATTTTTCTTTGATAGATATCACCTATCCTCTTCCACAATTTATATGTGGTAGTTTCATCTGAAACATTCAAGAGAACAACATCAGCAAGACATAATCTTATGGTTCCTCTCAAGCCTTCTTATCAAGCTTAGCCCAATCCTCATCTGACATCGATGTAGGTGTCTTTTTATCATTACAAACAACTAACCATTGGTCTCTCTCTTCAAGGAGATCCTCCATTTTTAGTTTCCACATCTCATAACTAGATCCATTGAATCTCTCAATATCTAGACGAGAAGTAGAATTCATTGCAACACACTTGTTTTACAAATCTACAATTACACAATAGTAAAAGCTCCCACTATAGCCAAAAAACCTTCAAACTTTTAAGAGAAAGGCATCCCAAACACTACCCAACCATTAGCTTTGATACCAAATGTTGAAAATGAAGGTAAATTTATAGCTTAAAACTTGTAAAACTATGTGATTGTAGGTCTAATTAAGTATTCTTTGTCACAATTATTTATGCATGATTAATATGTTTAGATCAATTATTTGTGTATGATTTATTTTGTTTAAATCAATTTTATCTTTTGTAGAAATAGACAGAAGATTGTAGAAGAATGTAGACAAAAGATAGAAGTGACACAACATATATGTGGAGAAACCCTTTTACGAAAAAACTCCACCAGAATCGATAGTGCTTGTATTAGTTAACCTTAGAATAAGATTACAATAACACTGTATCAATCCTTGATTGATATGATTCCTTTTTCTTCAACAATGTTTCTTCACAACCTACAATAAACTCTCATGAAAATCTTATGCACTTTCTGCAATATATAGACAATAATGAGCATTGTAAACTCCTAAGAATTGACAATTACAAGAGAATAAAGCTCCTCTCAAAAACCTACACCTGGATTTGGCAAGTAGAGTTCCACCATGTAAACAAAAGTCAAACCAAAGTCTTCCTCAATTTAGGCGCCCCAAATTGAACACTTAATTGAACTCTGGTCACGAAGATATCTTGTAAACTCCACCTCAAAGTTGGCACCCAAGAATGGGCCCACTTAACTGAGCCTTGTAAATATCTTCTCATGCAAAATATGTTAACTGAAAGATGTCAACTTGGGTGCCCAAGGTGGGCCCAAGTCAATCTTGGTTAACTAAAACATATCTCTCCATCAATTCATGCAAACATTATGCATGATTGATCATCCCCACTTAACTGAAAGTATCCACCTATTATCTATGATGCAACTGAAGTCATTATTCAAGTCAACTAGTATACAACTCAAAATAACTACATGCAACTGAAGATAATTGAACCATGACTGAACTGAACTAATAGTGCCACTCCACTCTTGTAAATATCAATCCCTATTTTGTAGGAATCTAGGCATGCATTATTGAAGTGTTATCAATCCTCTGAACAATTAACTAAAACAAGGTGGGTTCCACCTTCCATGTGAGCGCCCCATGTGCTCCTATTATTTAAGAACTCATCTTGGACGCCCCCACATGTTCCTATTAGTTAGGAATAATTACAAATGTCAATTTGCATGTTCATTTCATTTGAATTTAATCTCTTTCTAATCCTAGTGATGGGGAACACTTTCCAAGGACTTAGAAGATACATGAAATATTTTTAGGATTGCAATTAAATGGCATCCTATTCCCAATAGTTATTTCAAGAGAGGTAAGGTAATTGCATCTTGCCTGCATGTTGCATGTGTCAATTTGGGCATCAGTAGAACTAGTGCTAGAAGGAGAGCCCCTTAAGCATATTTGGTTTATTGCATGTTAGAGTGAGTTGGATCTTAGGAAAACCCAACTCTGATGGTTAACCTTTGTGTATCCCCGAGATTATTCATAAAATTCCTCATCACATGCATAGCATGCCTCCTTTTCTTTTTTTCTAACAATGAGAAAATTGCTTCAATTCATGTTAAGATTTGCAAGGATTTAATTACTTTTCTCCAAATTCAACAAGAATATACCACTTGTCAATTTTTCATCAAAACACTTCAAGGTATAGCATGGCAATGGTATGTTAATCTTCCACCAAATTTTATTTGTTCATGGGAAAAATTAGAAATCTTATTCATGGATCAGTTTGATCCTTACGTACGACCACATGACTCATTACTTGAATTTGTATATATGAAAAGGGTACCATTAGAGTCAATTTACCAGTTCAATTACAAGTTTTTGTTTATGTATCAACAAATTCAATCTTTAACTCTAGTTATTGATGATTATGTGCTAAAAGAACATTATTATTGGGGTTTGAATGCTTCATTTGTAGCAGAAATTAGATGTTGTGATGAGGTTACCTCCCTACACGATGCATTTAGCAAAGCTCTTTTGGTGTCACAATATGGACATGATGTGAGAAATTCAAGTAACCGAAAAAATTATTGTAATGCCCTGGTAATCATAAGTTGTCAAGCCTTGTAGCCTCATGCCAGTTTACCCACTATCCCTACCCAGATGCAATCATTTTCACCAAGTAGCTACAACCTTCCTAATCTTCCCAGCACCACATTCTCCAACGCTTAAAATCAAGTTAGTCCCACACTGGACCAATTTGGGAGTTGGGATTCATAAAATTCAACCACGGAGGTAAGTGTTCCACCCTTTAATGAAATTTTTGTGTCTTTATCATCTACTTTTAGTCATACTCCAACACATAATGCATTAAATCATGATGAAATTATAAGCGAAGGGTTAGATTAACAAATATATCATTTTGATGGTTTATGTAAAAAAGAGCATGAAAGGGATTTAAATTTGGAGCATAATAGAAAAATCAAGTTAGAGTTTGATTTAGTTGAAAAGGTTAGTATTAATAACAACAGTGAAGGAGGTGAAGTATCAAAACAAAACTACAGTCATGAGAAATCAACAACTAAACAATCTGTTTCCAACATTCAAGATGCACAGCAATGTGATGAAGGTAAGCCTATTCATGATTTATGTTGATAGATATACCATATAGACAAAATCAATTAAATGAGAAATTGGAAGAATTAGGTGCTATGAGTTTGTCTGAATTCACTATGTTAGATGGATGTAGGATGCATTGGACATATCAACATTCTGAGATTTATTGTCATGTTTTCCTTGGAAGGATGGATTTATATTTTAAGTGGTTGATCACTATTAAAGATATATTCATGGAATATCCTTGCAAAAACCATCCACTCAATGAGGGAGATGAAGTAGCTAGAACCCATGAAAATGATAATGAGTCCATTTGAAATAATGAGAGTAACTTTGAGAAGATATCTAGCTCATCTCCATCATCTAACAACCTTGATCCTTGTGTTGAAAGGGATTATACGAATAACAAAGTTTCTTTACCTTGTGCATATTTGTTAGATTTGGAAAATGAATTTATTGATTCATTCATAGAGTCTTTTATATGATGATGGACAAGGAAGGAACATCCTTTACCGAGCCCACATAAGAAAATGACTATGCTGATTTAAATGGTGAGCACATTGAAACATGAAACAACTTAGTTTCAGATGAGATTGTAAGTGAATCTCATGGTAAAGGCTAGGAAGTTGAGTCCCAAATGGAATCTTTGAAAGAATTTCAAGTGGATGTGCAAATTCATCAAGTGTTGCCTAATAGTCAATTAGATCAGATTTCTGCATGTCAAGAAAATAGATTGGATTTTAATGTTAATGGAAATACTACATGGATGAGTTTAGTGTTTTATTGCAACAAGGAATGTATGATGAGATTCAAATCAATGAAGCAGAAGAGGATCAAATGGATTATCAAGAGGTTGCCCCAAAAATTGAATCACATCAACATTGACGAGGAGAACAAAATGGGGAAGTATTTTCTTGGTTTTGATTATGTTCAATCAAATGATTTGTTTGAAGAAAATCATTGTTTACCATATATCAGTATTTCTGACATTAACTGTGATGAACTGGATGTTGGTTCTCATGCCCTTATGGGTGACATGTAGGGAAAGGATGAAATAAAAACTTTATCTCATCAAGGAAATTTTTTGTAGATTTTACAAACCAACAATCGGGATGATTTACAACCTAGTTCATCTGAGGAGACTCAAAGAATTTGTGACCCTGTGCCCAAGTTGAATGCATCAATGCTGGTACATGGGTATTCCAATTACAAAGCCAACCTCACTTCAGGTGATTCATGTAGGATTCATCGTTTTGGTTCCCCTTTCGAGGTAATTTGCTCTGATTTCTTGTTGTTTGGGGAAGCTATCATGATAGGTGAGGAAAATGTTGAACATATTGCTTTAAAGGTTGAGTAAAGTAGTGATTTAGCTAATGATATCTATACTTTGGAGAATGTGATTAAGGTTGATAGACCTAGTGAAATCAAACACATCGGTTCGTTGTTTGAGACTAGTGTCGCTAGTGATAAGGATATGCATGTAAATTTCAAACCTTCTTTTGATATCTTGGATAATAATGATACATTATTGATGGATGTTTCTTTTGACATGCATGTACTAGAGTGGAATGGAGTGGTGTTTCATGAGCTGAGACTTCGTGAGAAGGAATTCATACTGCGGGAGCATGCATTGACAATTGGAAGTCTTCTAAATTAGGTGTTACCTTTACATTATCCTCTGTGTTTTGAAGATTTCTTATTCAATTGTGATGTTGGAAAAAATAAGACATGTATGTGGGTTAATCATGATAAGGTAGAAAACCCACAACTTTTAGTTTTCCAATATTTGTATTCTCAGAATGAATTTTCTCCACCTAAACCTCACATTTATGAATATAAAGATGAAATTTCTAGGGTTAGGACCTTCCCTAGTAAGTTAACACTCCTACACATAATGAAAAATCAATCAGGTGGATGTATGAATTTTCATTGTTTTATGTTTTTAGAGCTTAGTTTTGAGTTAGTTTAGGATTAGGGTAGCTAGGTGTCAGTTTAGATTAGTTGATTTTTTTAATTTTTTTTGTCATTAGTTTTCCTTTTGTTATATTTCTTTTCCTTTTTTTTCTTTGTGTTCGTTTGTGTTTGCTTTATTTTCTTGGTTTGTTGTTTTTCTTCTATTTTTGGTCTTTGGTTGTTTGTTTGCTAGTTTGTGTCTTTGTTTCTCTATTTTGGTTTTGTGGGTATGTTGTGTCTATATGCTCATTTTTTTCACTCTCCATTGCCTTGTCCTTTTATTTTTCTTCCTTTAGGGTTTTCTCACGTTGACAGTGGAAATTGAGGTATTGTGTGCAAGTTATACCGAGGGGTGAATCTGTTGGGAGTCTACTGTTTGTATTTTTCAAACACTTGATCAGCCAATTTCCTTGAAAATTTTGGTTTACCTTCATCCATTCCAATCTTTAGAATGTTAGCATTCATTAGGACTTGGTGCATTATAAAGTTTTGGGGAGTCTTTGGAAGTCTAGCATGTTCTACACATCTTAAGAAATCCATCAGCTAGTTTGCATCGGGTGGGGTAGCTCTATTCCAAGTGAAAAATCTAAAGGGTTAGATTTCTTTCATGATGTCCACTATGGTTCTCAACACACTACTTAGGCTTCAGTGCTTAAGTATTGAGGAAAATAAGAAAATATACTTCAAAAGAATTAGCTTCTGAGAAAAAGATAAAAATATGAAAATATGCAAATTAACTCAATTAGCAAGGGTGATTCAAGTATCTCTATTAGGGCTATGGATGCTTGGCTAGCAGTAGATAAATTCTTAGAGAGAACTAGAGGTATCTTTGTTAGGGATATAAAGGTTTGGCTAGCAACAAAGTTATGCCCGGGATATTGTTGCATGTTAGAAATGTAACTTCAAACTATGTAGCTTGGATAGAGTCTATTGAATTTCGACCATGACAATGCTTATGGAGGGGAATAAACCATTTGCACACATAAATAGATTTTAGTTTCATCATGGATCTTTGTGGTGTCCTAGTTTTGATTATATTTGCACTTCTTAGGTTGCCTTAAATGGGTATAAATCAGAGATTTTGGGTACTTGGATGATTATGTGTTTCAAAATGTTTAGAGCATTTTCCTAGTCGAGTCACCATTTATTATGCCCTACATACACACCCTAACTGTTTGTTTGGAAAATTTGGGGACCCCCTCTGCTTTTCTTCATTTCATTGTTTTGGTATGTCATGTTTGTTCTTTTTCATTCTTGTTTTCATCTTTTCCCTTTCCCTTGTTTTTTTTGGTCTTCCTTTTTCATTTTTTGTCATTATGGGTCTTGTCTTGAAGTTGTCTGCAACCTCAGGACCTTGCTCTGTTTCCCTTTTGTCCTCGGTGGTTTTTGGGTCTCAAATCGAACTTTAGACCTTTTTGAAGGTTTGGGTCCGATTTAGTTTCCCGACCCTGCTCTATGGTCTTGTTCGAGACTCATGTTCCTAAACGGACTCTGAACCCTGTACTCTAGGTCTCAATCCATTTTTGGTTCCCGATCCAGATTCGATCGCGTCATTTTGGTCTCGAGAATTTTTGTTTCCCAAGACTATTTTTAGTTTTTCTTGTTGGGATCAGATTTCCAAACCGGACTTGGACTTTCTTCTAAAGGTTCAAGTCTAGTTTGGATCCCTGACCCTGCTCAGCCTATGGAAGAAACATGTACGCAAAGTGTGGAGCACAGAAATGGATCGTGAACTGTTTGGAGAGAAAGCCTGCAAAATCAATGCAGTTTCATCGAATGCAATTACAAGAAAATGTTATTGGTAGGCGTAAAGTCAAACTATCAAACTGTTGCCAACATTCTTCTCTGCCTGTACCAATATGAAGAGCTTTGGAATAGGTTTAAAATATCCATCAAAAGCATACACAAGGCATATGAACTATCTGATGCAATGCCTCAAAGAAACGTGGTCGCATGAAATGTAGTGAGCATAGGATTTAGAAGGCACGTGATTTGTTCGACAAAATCCCTTAATGAAATTTAGTTTTATAAAATGCTTGTAGGAAGTGCACAAAATGGATTTTCTATGGAACAAATGTAATTTGCAGGTGTAAAGTGGATTCCACAACTTTCGCTTGTATCCTCGCGGCCTATAAGGAGATGTAGAAGCATAAATAAGGTTGTACAATGTTTACAGGGGATGTACAAAGTAAGGCATTTGAATTTTCAAACAAATGCAATCTGCTAGAGGGAAAATTGAACTTCGTAGTTGTTTCTAGCATCATCACTACCTTGGAAAGGCCCAAAATGGATTGTTGGAAGGCTTTAAAAACTTTCATGCAAATGTTGAAGCAAAACAATGTGCAAAAACTATTTTGGCAGCATGCTTCAAAGGGGTCTCACCTTAGGGAATAAATGATTATTGGTTACATATGAAATTTTTTTTTGAAAATAAAATTTCAAGCAAGTATAATTGGTAGGATATTCACAAAGTTGAATTGTTGATAGGAAACTTGAGAACAAATGTAATTGAATATTGTAGTCGAATTTTCCCTGGTAATAATAAATGCAAGAGGTGGAAGCATATAAATAAGGCGTGTGAACTCTTTGGCAGAGTGCCTTAAAGAGATGTCATTTTGTAAAATGCAAAGTTAGCAAGGAATACACTTTTCAAAGGATAGGGAGTACCTAATCCAAATCTTTTGATAATGAGATGAAAATACATGCAAAATTATATGATTTTGGAGAAATTAAAATGAATTAATTGGCTGTATGAACCAATTTTGTACTTGTTATTAAAAGTATTAATTTAGTGAATTAATATGTTTTGCAAGTGATTCCAAGCTTGGAGTTCGAAGAGCGAAATAGTGTCGAAAATTTGAATTCATGCAAAACAATAAATTAATGTCATTTTATTTTAAAATGACATTAAATTTAAAAAGAAAGGATTTTTTATTATTTCAATTATGAAACTAAAAGTTCATTACATTACATTTAATTTGAATATTTTGAAATATTTAAATTAATTAATTCTTTGGAATTAATTAATTATTTTATGAATTAATTAATGTGCTCCATGATTACAGGTACTTTTGCAAATTAAGAAAGATAACGGATTGTGATGGAAATGATTTTGCAAAACAAATGTGCAAAAGAGGAAATTGCTAAAAAGACTATCAAACTGGGAGTGAAAAGTGGCATGGTGGTCTCAGTCAACTTGGTTTCTAAAATAGATGTTGATTTATATCATGCAAAAGGATAGACTCTGAGTTAAACTAGAAATGCAACTTTTAAACTAAAGTCAACTGAAGTCAAACAAGAGTTGAAAACAAAAAGTTGCATTGGCGGAGTGATCGTATGCACACAAAAGGCTTTGCTTTTTCATGTATTTTTTGAGGGGGAATAATGTAACTGAGGAGCTATTAAATGTAAAAGCAAGCTCATTGGAAGGGGTTATACTGTTAGCAACAAGTTAGAATAAGTTAGCTGATTAGAGTTAGAAGCTAGTTTAGCAGTAGAGTAGACAATAGATTTTTTTGCATTCTTAGCATAGTTGAGTTGATCGAAAGATATTGGTTTCCCTACATGGTGAAGCTTGTCAGAATTTTAAATGTTGGTTATTTAGCTAATCCCAATAGAATCAACCAGATTCAAACCTTCTTTAGATTATACTCTGGAATGGCAATTGTTTTATTAACCATTTGATTTGAATTTCTTCAAGGGAATGAAATAAAGTTTTATCTTTTCTTGAGTTTGAATTGTAATGAATGATCTATTATATGTTATTGATTTTTGTACTGTGAATGAATGTAGTTGTGTATTAGTTACAGGTTGATTTGTTTTACAATTTAATTAGAATTTCCTTGAAGAATAATAGGTCTGGTTAATTAGATGAATCAACATTCTTTTCTTTCTTGCATCCCTGATCTATATTTTGTTTTACTTTATTCTTTGGTTAGAGTAGGTTTAGATTAGGAATCCAATCATGTAACAACCAAGAAGTGAATAACCAGCAAGCCCCTTGAACACTATAGCCTCATTGATCGATCAACAAATTCAGTAACGTTGTGACCCAACACCCAGGACCTCAGAAGATGATTGATTCAATGATCGTTTATCTTTTTCAAGAGAGGTAAGGCAATTGCATCTTTCCTGCATGTTACATGTGTCAATTTGGTCATCAACACGTTCCTAGCTACACTATTCTGGCATAGTTTCTTAAGAGCCCTAAGTACAAAAACATTCCAAACTATGATAGATTGTTTCATGCAATTTGTGGCACCTACATATGTCTTTTTTTAACTTATAGGTACATTTAGGGTCCCTCCACTATAATATCTCTTAATTTTTTAAAGCTCCAATCTACTTGGTTGTGGCAATAATATTTCAAAAGTTGTGAAAAGTGTTATTTGCATTTAGTGAAAAAAATTCGGTAGCCATTTTTTGTGTTTTGTGCATCATGGGTCTAAATTGACTATTCCAACACATTCAAGTGGGTGGGTGAAAGATAGGAAAGACCATATCTTACACCCCTTATGTCCCAATCATTTCAGGCTACACATTTTTAGTGTATTCTCTTGAGAGCCCTAAATGCAAAAAACTTTCAAACTATGACAAAACATTTCCCTGAATATATGGCAACTATGAATGTTTTCTTTGAACCCATAAATTCAATTAGGATCCCTCCACAAAGAAATTTCTCATTTTTTATTATCTCCAAACCATTTGACCGTGGTGACAATGTATGAAAAGTTGCAAAAAGTGTCATTTACGTTTAGATAAAAGTTATCGAAAGACATATTTTGTGTTCTTTGTCTTGTGGGGCTCAATTGACTAAGTGAAAATGTTAGTGTGTGTGAGTGAATGTTAGGGGAGGACTTGTTTCACACCCCAATTTTCTCGATTTTTTTAATCTAGACTTTTCTAATGTAGTCTCTTAAGAGCCCTAAGTTCAAAAAATTTGTCAAACTATGACAGACTATTTCTCAAAATATGTGGTGCCTATGAATGTTTTGTATGAACCTATAGGTGGATTTGAGGTACCTATACAATATTTTCTTTATTATAGTCAACTGGACACCATTTGACCATTCCAACAATAAATGCATTCTTGTAAAAAGAATCAATTGAGAGTAGTGTAAAGGTGAAAATAAATACTTTTTGCATTGAAGATGGGTGGGTCAATCCCTCAAAACACCTAGATTATTATTTTCTCATGGAAAATCTAGGGTTGTCCTTTTTATGACTTATAATTCCACTCTTAATGGCTTAACAAAATAATAATTAATTAATTTTTCTTATTTTTGTGGACATAATGACAATCCATCACTAGATCTTGGTGTGCACTAACCACTCTTTATTGTTGCATTCTATTTGCAAGGGGATAACATGTCATTAATGAAGTGGTGTACTTAAATATTCTTTTTGTGAGCATAGAACAATGGATTCTTGGACATACTCAACACACTTTGATTATCACAATACATATAATCTAATATTAGGTTGTGGGTGACAAACTATAAGTCATATTTCTTTACATGCTTCTTCAACAACTAATTTTTAGTCAAGATTAGTGGATGAAGATGCAATATTAGGTTTATTGTCCATGAAATAATGTAAAATCCTAGATCAAAGTAGTAACAAAGGGTCAATTTCTTATAGTCTATTCAACCTTCTAAAAATGAATATAAAAACTCAACAAGTTGAAAATCTTGATTCTTCAAATACTCCAATCCAATTACTTTGTAGTTAAGAAATTACTTTGTTTTGGATGAATCATGAATGAAGACCTGATTCCAACTACAAAAAAATGTGTTTGGATGAGTATTAGTCAACTAAATAAATTTTCCTAGAAAACTCTTATGTAGTGTTTCATCAATTATTTTATGATTTGAATCTTCAATCAATTTAGTTTCTGCAAGGAAAAATACTTATTGTAATAAACTCTATAAGACTAATTCCAAATAATATCCAAAACCTTAAAGATCACACATGACCAAATATTAATTAAAAATCCTAGTAACTCCTACAATGCATGCTTACTATTATTTTTTCATATAAAAAATCATATTTGTGACAGATTTCCAAGCACAACCATATCATGACAAAACTCTAATGTGTACTCAATGGCTTCCCATGATATTGTGGTTGTTATTTTCAACCTAGAAAATAATCTATCACAACCATGTTTTCCAAAAATATTTCATTGAAGTATAATCTAAACGCTCTTATGATAGCATAGTTGATATTCTAAAAACCTTGAAGATAATTCTTTATTCATGTATGACCTTCAAAATGCCTTCTTCTTAATAGTCTATCTCATTGACTCTCTAATACTTAACATGCCAATGCTCAATCATGACCATAGGTTAAAAAAAAAAAAAGCTTAACACAAATATCATGTATCTCCATGACATCAGATACTTTACAATAAATAACAAAGATATTCAAAATGACTGGGATCTTACTACTAAAATTTTTATGGTGGGTATCTTTGCTACATACACATTACACCACAAATACTTTGTGGATCTACTCTTGAGTTCTTCATGCAACATAAAGGTACATAAATAAGACACCTACAACCTCATATTACACACATGTTACTTGAATCAAAGGTGATTGAAAAATTCCAATAGGTCAAAAACTAAAACCAATGTATATTGTAGAATAAAACTTGTAGATATTAATTAGTACAACTTGGAACCATTAAAACATATTGACCTAAAAATTATGAAAATTCAAAACTCTATTGGTAAAAATTAAACTAAGACATCATACATATTATTTTAGTGGAATAAACATTAGAAGAAGAAAAACCTTATGTTCAAAACGTCATAAATCTATAACTATAGGATAATTATAGGTCAAAAATTAGATATAATGAACAAGTTTCTAACTATGATTGAAAGCATGCAAGAAAATCCAAAATTATATCATTTGGAAAACCCTTAAAAATTACAATTTGAAAAACATTTTTCCACAAATTAGGAAAGAAACAACATATTTTAAAGAAAAAACCTACAAAATACCTTGAATGTAATATCAACCACATACACAACTACGATGCAAATATGAATTCATTCACACATCTAAAACACCCACAGATATACAAAGATGAGATTTTCATTTTGAATGGTGGATTATCAAAAATATGCAATATATAAATTTAACATATTGTGAATTTATAAAATGAATCTACATACATCCAAGAGCTCTAATTCACCATATGACCAACTCCACCAAGTACATGAAACAAAAAGGATGAAGGGGTTATTAGAAGCTCTAAGTCACCATATGATAAACTCTATAACCTTCATGTGACCATTTATATAGAGGACATGTAGAAGATCTAGGTCATCAGATGATCACCTCCAGAACCTTCAAATGACCATATATCTAGGGGGATAAATAAGAGCTCTAAATACCATATGACTAAGTACACAACCTCCCGATGACTAATGACTTATCATATATCACCAAATAGGAGCTCCAAGTCACTTTATGACCAAGTCCAATAATGAGGATAGAATCCAAGGAAACTTGCAACATTATTTATAATCCACTCATTATAATCCATAAAATTCCTCATCTTGAGCTTCTAAAGCTTCAATTTTGTTTTATTGAATCTATGCACCT
This sequence comes from Sequoiadendron giganteum, assembly GCA_007115665.2. NCBI lineage: Eukaryota > Viridiplantae > Streptophyta > Pinopsida > Cupressales > Cupressaceae > Sequoiadendron > Sequoiadendron giganteum. Next base: position 550,263,933 of record CM021100.1, read on the forward strand.
CCATTCTAGCAATGCATGCCATAACTATATCTTGAAATAAGATTAACTACAAAAAATTCTATCAAAAAAGGATTAATATTAAAATAGACAGGTTGCTCTTCTCATAGACCAAAAAAGTTTTTCATGCTTTGATACCAAATAAAAATAAATATAAAACATTTTTTTTCTCAATCTCATACAAAAAATTAGTAGCATATGATTTTAAAATAGATCTGTATTAAACAAATATGGACAACAATGGTAAAATATATTTGTATTAACCAAAAATTCATATAGGCATACAATGTTACATGTCGTTAAAATTACAATATACGTATAAAAAATCCATATAGGTGTATAATGTCATGTATCATTAATACAAAAATATATCAAAAAACTACCATATAGGCATACAATAAAGGACCCTAATGTAATCACTTCCCTCTAGGGGAAGAGAAGAGATCATGAGACTCCTTTGACTTTCAATTGGATGGAGAGGCATATGATGATGGTTGCTTTTGAATTTGTTGACTTGACCTCATGTAGACACCTAAAAACCTTTTACACATTCTTCTAATTCATCATTTCTCATCATCATCATGCATCACACATTCTTCTAATTCATCATTTTTGGTCATTATCACTCATCACCCCTTTCATCAATGTTAATTAAATTATTTTCAAACTATTTAATTAAACTAACCCATTTCACTTCATTAATTAAATAATTTTGAATTATTTAATTATTCCATCATCTTTCCTTCAGTCACCTTTAATTAAATATTTTTTAATTAATTAAATCATTTTCCCTCATAAACTTTAATTAAATCATTTTTAATTATTTAATTAATTCCAAATATTCTTCTTATCCACAAAATTAATTTTTTTAATTATTTAATTAAATAATCATGCATTCTTCTTATCCACAAAATTAAATAATTTTTAATTATTTAATTAAAGAATCATGTATTCTTTCTTATCCACATAATTAAATAATTTTTGATTATTTAATTAAAGAATCATGCATTCTTTCTTATCTAAATACTTAAATATTTTTTAATTATTTAATTAAAGAGTCATGCATTCTTTCTTATCCACATAATTAAATAATTTGTAATTATTTAATTAAAGAATCATGCATTATTTTTCATCTCTCATATTTAAATAATTTCTTAATTATTTAATTATTCCTCCAAAATTAAATTATTTATTTAGTTTGTACATTCCTCTAAAAATATATCAAATACTATTTTATTTATTTTTCTAATTATATCATCTTTAGTCTTCTAATCTTATCTTCAATCTTCTAATCCTAAATTTAGTTAACTCTTCTAAATTTAGTGACTTTGCTAAATCTAGTGAGTGAACTAAACTTCACTTCACCTCATCTTTCCATGCAAACTCATGCATGATCATCCTAATCGCTCATCCATCCTCATCTATCAATATCATCTCTCATCTTACACCATTGATCTTACATCGTGAAAGCCTATAAATCAAACATACTTTGAGCATTCAATCTCTTATGGAATTCATATCAAGTCTCCTCTAATTTGTATCCAAACTCTTCAAATTAGCATCCAATATCCTATAGCACATCATAATCAATCTTTATTTTGCACAACTAGGTTATGCCATGTTTATGATCAATCCACATATCATACACAACAACATAATGCTTATACTTTGGAGAATGGAGTAAGGCTAGGCATTTTTAGGTGAGGTAAATTAGATTAGATTTGTTTGATTTTATTTATGTTCTCTTTGATTACTCTCATTTTAGTTATGCACATACTTCATTGGTAATAGGTCTATTTGGTTATTGGATTAGGATTATTGATTGTGATTTCCTATTTGTATTTGAATACATTGATTATCTCGAAATATTCTTGTTCACATTTTGGCATGCTTGATGGGACCCATATCCCTTATTTAACATCCAATTGAGTTTTCTTGATATTTTTTAGATTATAGGTTACAGTGATGTAGTTGAACCTAGATTGATGTCTTTGACACACATATTGACACTTTTGACATATTTTGATGCTATCGATGTTAAGACATATTTGAAATATACATTGATGCTTTTGAAATATATAATGACACATCTGAGTAGATCGACACATCTAAAATATAAAGTGACACTTTTGAAATATACAACATATTTGAGTACATCGATGCATCTACAATAAATCAACACATCTTAATTTTATGAAAATGCATCTAAGGTAAGTCGATGCATCTAACTATTAAATGAAACATTTGAAATTCATAATAATGTATTTTATTTTAAAATGAAATATTTTATTTAGTTTATTATATAATATTTATTATCTATTGCCAATCAAAAGAATTCAAAATCAATCCTACAAATTATTCAAAATAAAATATATAATATAATATTTAGTTTATTATATAATATTTATTATCTATGGGTGTTACTAAATAAAATTTTGGAATGCCTAGTCATCTATTTGATCCTCATGAATACCAAACTCCACAACTATAACCACAACCTCAATATCCACCCATCACCATAGAAGAAATCACAAATGGATATATGGAATATGAGGAATTTATTGAGGAGAAAGTTTTAGAAATACAAAAAGATCCCTCCTTTGCTAGAGCACTTGATGCCCTCATTGCTTCAGATCTTAACACATATTTTCTTAGAGTTACACAAAGTGGTGCTAAGATACCTTGATATTTCAACATTTCTACACTTAGGGAACAAGCCCTCACACATATCATGTCATCTAATGTTTCATTACTTGAGATCATACCTATAGTTCACATTATTAACAAAGATATAATATAACATTCAATGTGAATAATACTTATTCAACCAACTATACCATCATACAAAATAGATTCAATGCCATTTTCCAAACAATTCATACATTTGTTGTATCAAAACCCAAGCGTGACCAATCAAAAAATCTCACATATCCTAAATTCACCAAACACAAATATTCCTCATTCATTACCACAAAATATTGCAAACTACTCAAACAATCCTTTCATATCCCAAGCCTCCATATCTTATGTGCCTCCTAATATTCCATATACTACACAAGTACCCAACATAACATTGAGAACATATAACCCCAATCATTCATACCAACCTTCCAATTCACAAATTATGCCACTTACTATTTCAAAACAAGATTCCACATTCAACATACCCAAGATGTCCCACATACCAAAAACTTACAACATTCCACATTTTTCGCAAACCCTCACATCTAGCATATCCACAAACACAAGTATCCCCCAACAAAAATTCATTTCACAATAAAAATCTCAATACATTCTAGTCACTATACATACACAAATAAATGTCACTCAAACTCAAAACTATCCACATAACATCCCTCAACACATACCCCGACAACAATTCATCACGCAACCACAAGTCATTCCACAACAACAATTTATCCCACAAAATCAAAACACCTCATATAACTCATACAACACTATTCAAACACAAAACATACCTCAACAAAAAAGAAATCCCTAACACTAAAATATCTCATATAACTCATATAATAACCCTCAAAGCATCCCATAAAACCAAAATCCATCATACAACTCTTCATTTATTCCTCAACACCAAACATACAATCCATCTAACCAACCACAAAACAACCAACATGATGACTTGGAATTGAAAATGCAAAGCTTGAACAAAATATTATCAACATGCAACTAAGACAAATGAAGAAAACCTATACCCTCGAGGACATTTTTCCATATCCAATTTGGTATTTAAGCATAGTTATGATACATTTCCCTCACAACTTAGAAATGCTTGAATTTAAAAAATATAAGGGAAGAGGTGATCCACAAGAACACATATGATAATTTTACATAGCATGTCTAGAGGTTGCATACAACGATAATACTTAATTTACCTCTTTCCTCAAAGTTTAGAAGGACAAGATATGGAATGGTTCTCCCATTTGCCACATGGTATCAAAACATTTGATGAACTTGTTGAAAGTTGTGTCGGTCACTTCTCATACAACATAGAACACAAAGTTACCATGGTTGATTTATGTAGAACAATACAAAATCCAAGATAAATATTATCTTCATTCCTACAACGTTGGAGACATAAGGCTAGAAATACAAGTGGCCTATTCCTAAAAACAACTTGTGAATATCTTTGTCCAAAATCTTAACATGAAAATTGTCTTTCACTTAATCATACAATGTGCCAACACCTTTGAAGAAATAATAGAAAAATGGATCACCATTGAGAAGGCTCTTATTGTTAAGAAACTTATCAAAATATACAAGGATAGCAAGGAATTTACACCAAACTCTAATGAAAAAACTCACCTATGGGATAAGAACAAAAATGTTACATTGGTAGAATTTGGTAAATAAATGATTATGTGACTAAAAGTTTTAGTCACAACAACTAAAGATGACTAAATTCTACTCATTTTTTGTAACACAACTATAAATGACTAATTCGATCATCATAAGTGACTAATTTGATTGTGGGGTAAAAAACACAACTAAATAATTAGTCACACAAATAAAAATTAGACAATATGATATTAAAGTGGATAATTAAAAAATATATTTTGAATTGAGGGAGTGGGTTGTATTATAATATAATATAATAATAATATATTATATTACAATATAATATATTATAATTATATATATTATATGATATTATATAATATATTATAATTATATATATTATATGATATTATATAATAGAATATATAATATATATTATAATATACATATTATATAAAAAAAAATTATCGATAACAAAGATGATTTTATTAATAATAAAAACATATTACATTGTGTATCTTCTTAGAAGTCAATTTATAAAAACCTTTTCCAACCCCTCTAGACTCCTTTTATAAACTCTCTAATCCAACCAACTCTCCATAATACACCCGACTTCAAGAATTACAAACCAAGAGACATTACCAAACAGACAATAACTCTACAAACATTGCAAGAGAGCAAGCCTAATCACCAAGAATCCCTACAAGGGACCTATTAACAGGTCAAGTTTGGAGCTCAAATTGGTCTTCTCTTCACCTGGGATCTAAGAACCATTGCAAAAGTTTCCTTCCTTTCTCTCTTTGCTTTCTTCCCCTTAATCGTTAGCCAACCCTCTTCTACCCTTAAAGCCACCTTCTGCTAGTCCAATGGTTTGGCATAAGGGCTCTTCAAACCACCATCCAAACATCCAATCATTTGTTGTCTTTGTTCATTGGCTTTTTGATTCCCTATTTCTTTCTCTAATGATCTCGCTAGACCTTTCTTCTCTCGGCATTTGGGTGTTGCTGCCCAATTTATGGGATTCAACTCCTTATTCCTCCATTGAAGACAACATTATCTTTGTTCTCAGTTGGATTACCCTCCTGAACTAGGACATCATCCTTCTGTTGTTGAACCACCCTTCTATCTTCCTCCATCAATGCATTCCCATCCCGATCTCCTTCCTCTCTGCTTTTCTCCCAATAGCTCATTTGGTTCACAACCTTTTTCTCCACCATATAGTGCTGAGGACCAGCATCTTTCCACCAGGAGGTTGATTTGGTTGCTTTGTGTTTGGCACATTGAGCAGCCAAATGTCTAGTTTTAAAGAAAACTCTGCACCTAAAGGGTATCCCTTCATAATCCAAGGGTTGTACCCAACAACCTTTCGAAGTGTTTAAACGTATCTCCTTCGGGGGTGCCTTTGATATGTCCATTTCCACTAAAATTCGAGCAAAGGTTGAGTGCAGAAGGTTTGAAGACCCTTCATCCACCATTAATTTTTTCCTAAAGAGTTCCCTATAGCCTCTAAACAAAAATCAAACCATAATTGTAAGGGAAAGTAGGGAAGTATCGCCCAGATAGGAACCTTCTCAAACACTTCAGTAGTTGGATTAAAAGTCGGATGCCATGGCTTTAACATCAATGGGTATTTTTATTCCCATTCCCAGTGGTAGTCATAGAGAATCTTTTTTCTATCCTACTCATTTTCAAAAACAACAATGAAAAAGCCTTTAGCCATGGGGTAAATTTGGACATACCCTTCTAAAAAATTTGTCCAATGATGAGTAATCCTCTGATGTAGGTCCATCAAGCTTGGCCTAAAACCCCTAAATCTTCCTATCAAACCCAACCCAGAAAAAAAAATTCATTAAAAAATACTTCTTGCTCGAGCTCTTCATCTAACTCCAATGTGATTGAACTAGATGTCAGAAGTAAGCCTGAGTCCCCTCCATTCCTTTCTTTCACGATTTTATTTGATGGCTTCACAGACTATGATGGTCTCGCTTGAGCTCCCTCAGTCTAGTTCGCTTTGAACCCCTTTATCACAACCATAGCCACCCGAGATCGAGCAACAAGAAGTTTTCCCTTCTGGCTTCGAAACACGGAAGAGTCTCCTCCACCCGCACCAAGGCCATCACGTTTAGGGATTTTTTCCTCCGTATCCTTCTCTTTTTGCGAGCTCCTTGAGCCATTTTTTGTGCTTCCCCGCCTCTCGTTTTCTTTGGTGTTGCCTCCATTTTGTCGAAAATCACCGATCGTGTCCTACATATCCCTTCCCTCAAGGCTCAAGCCAGGAGAGAACCTGGTCGCTGCAATTTCTTGGATTCGACCGTTAGCTCCCATAGTGCAAAGTGGGAATTTTTTTATATATAATATTATATTATATTATTAATATTATAATATAATATTTATATTATATAATATTATATTATTAATATTATAATATTATATTTATATTATAATGTATTTAATATTATAATGTATTTAATATTATATTATTATATAATATTGTATAATATTATATTATTGTTTAATATTGTATTATTGTATAATATTGTATAATTGTATAATATTGTATTATTGTATAATATATATTATTATATATTATATAATATAATATTATAATATAATATCATTATATAATATTAGATTATATTATCATATAATATTAGATTATATTATATGTAATATTATATAATAATATAATATATTTAATAATATTATGCAAAAGCGGGAGATTATGTATTATAGTTTATTTATTTTGAATTTCATTTTGAAATCCAATAAAGCAAACAAATAAAGCGGGAAAAGTAAAGCAGAAAATCAATTTTAATTTTAATAAACATACTCTCAAACCCTAAAATAAATGCAAGCTCAAATCGGAGAAGTGAAAGGTCAATACCAGCGAGGAAGAGTTTGGAGGAGTTGAAACCAATAGCGACGGGGGATCTCTCTTGCCTTCTTTGAATGGTGTGAGTATCAGATGCAACTTGACTCTATAGGATGACGGGACCAAATTTTGAATGCCCATGGCTTGGGTGAAAAGTCAAAAATCAGCTTGGTCTGGTTATTTTTTTGGTAATTTTTGTTGGTAAAGGATGTTGTAATGTTAAAACCCAAATGTGCTCATTATTACAATATTGGTCATATTTTATTTTTATTTTTCTAGTAAAGGATGTCATAACATTAAAACCCAAATGTGCTCATTATTACGATCTTGGTTGTATTTTCATTTTTTTTTTATGGTTCAGATTGTTGTTTCAATGCTCCGGCAGGCACAAAGGCCATTGATTGTTGTGGGCAAGGGGGTTGCTTATGCGAGAGCTGAGGCTCCTTTCACAAACTTGGTTAGGCTTACTAGGATTCCTCCCCACTCCAATGGGCAAGGGGATTTTGCTTGATATGCACAAGATTCCTGCTACTGCTGATGTCGTAATGTTCAAACTCAAATGTGCTCATTATTATGATCTTTTTCGTATTTTCATTTTAATAAGCATACTCTAAAACCCTCGTTGAAATTTTGTTTTCAGGCTACAACTCACCACACTGGAAGTGAATGGTCAATACCAACAAGGAAGTGGGGTTTGGGAGTTGGGAGGGTTGCACCCCCTCCCCCTCCCCTATTTTTCCTTTTATTATTATTTTATTTTCTTTTTTATAACGTTTTCTCCCACATATTGTGAGCAGCAATAATGGAAAATTGTAGTATATTTTTTTGTATTCATTACATGATACACATCATGCATATGTATATATATTTTTGTATTAACAAACACTAGAGGAGAAATTCCCATTTTTATTGAGATACATTGTTTTGGTTGTGCAGAATCAACTACCTCTGTGTTCGAATAAGATTAATGTTTTATTAGATCTCAGTCGTAATTTTCATTTTAATAAACATACTCTAAAACCCTCATTGAAATCTTATTTTTCAGGTTGCAGCTCACCAAATTAGAAAGGTGAGCATGCCCTACTTTTATCTGACCATGACCAACGAGATCTCTAGATAGGAAGTTTCCATCCTTCTCTTTTGAATCTTTCCAATCTTCTCTCAAGGGTTGTCTGACTAGAATGGGAGGGCATGTTTGCTTTGAATCAGACAATATATGCACCACAAATAATATAACTACATTTACTATATATTTTCATGTCTTTTCTCCCTTCAATGTTTGTAGCATTTGTATTGTATCTTGGATTTGTCTTCCATGGCAACCAAGAGTGCAATGAAGGATGTATTTCTTGGATCTTTGTTTATGGAGTTGTATGTTGTTTGTAATTCCTTTGGTTATGTAGCTATTTGTTGTTTGTATATTCTTTTTTTTTGTGCAATGCAAAAAAAACATTTGAATATCTATGATATTTAAAGTTTATATGCATAAAACTATTTTTTGATTATATATTTTTTTTTCATGTTAATCCAATACAAAAAACATTTGAATATCTATGATATTTGAAGATTATATGCATAAATTTGTGAGGATTAATTAAGTTATATTTGATTTGTAACTTGAATCATTGATTCACTCAAATAAATGACTAAACCATGACTAAATAAATGACTATTATGACTAAAATAAATAAATACAATGACCAAATATATGACTACAATGACTAAATATATGACTACAATGACTAAATATATGACTACCATGACTAAAATAAATGACTACCTTGACTAAATAAATGACTACCATGACTAAATAATTGATTACAATTACTAAATAAATGATTACCATGACTAAATAAATGACTAGTTAACAACAATAAATTGACTACCATGAGTCAATAAATGACTAGTTAACAACAATCAATGACTAAATATACTACCAAATTGATCAATCAAAACAACCAATAAATGAATAAAATTGGTTTAGTCATAAATTTGGTCGCATTATAAATGATAGGAAATAAACTACTAATGGTCATGTGACCAATTTTTAGTAGTGTTTTAAGTCATTTATTTTTGTTTTTGTACTAGTGTTACCAATGATGGTTTCATGGATGCAAAAATTGTACAAAATATACAACCCCCACCAAACAATCAAAAATAATAATCAAAATGTGAATCCTCCATGAGGACCACCACAACCCAACAACACCACTAGATGTAAGTACTCTCCCTTAGCAGAAACAATTGAGTTAGTTTTGAAAAAGTTAATTTAAACCAATACCATATCTATCAATTTTCATATTCATCTAAATCAATCTCCTATTTATCTATTTTATCCCATTCATCATATATTTCATTATTTGATATCGATCAATAAATCATTTCATCACTATATTCTACCATACTAACTCCCAATCAAACATGTATCATGACAAAACAAAAAACAAAGTATAGTTCATCAATTACATCCATATATCCTGCATGCATATGCATATTAGGAACCGTAATGCACACACATATTATAGAATAATCCATCATTTGCTCATAAGCACCACATATATAGATATCATCACATACATATATCTTGCATCATATAGGTCATCAATTATATCATCAAAAGTACAAACTATCATAGCATTACATCATCACTACATAGAATCAAATAAAATCATCAATTCCTTCATGTATCCATCACATAGCAAATTCAAACAAAAATCATAACATCATCACGTAATATGCATAGTTGTTGCAACCAAAAAATGAATCTCATATCATATAATCAAAAAATAATGTGCCATGATATATCACCATACACTATTTATGCATTGGCTCATCAGCCATAAATATGCAATACATTAGCCCACAGGAAAAATCATAGTGTGTCTACAGATAAAAATGTCATATTTATAAAAGGGCTAGAGAGAAGTCCCTTAGAATGGGAAGGGGCTAGCTACTACGACCTTGATGGTCCTAGCTATTCTGACCTTGATGGTCATATCCTTCTCTATCCCTATTCCCCACTCTTCCCTCACAAAGATGGATGAGGTAGTGGCCCCATCATCCCCTCACTCATTGACCTCCATGATCTAGATCTCTCTAACCGACTATGTGTGAAGTTGAGTGTTCGACTCTCATGTGGAACCACTCCCTCATATTTAAAGACCTATAATAAAGGGCCTCTTGTGCTAATCTCGTAATCTCTGAAATCATCTTGGTTGTAGACCCCTGTGTTGCATCTCTGAGCTTGAGAAGAGACTGCTTTGATCTCTGAAACCTAATAAGTGCAACATCCCTCTCTATCATCATAGTAGCTAATTGTGCATGGATGCTAGTCAAATGAGCCTATAATCCATGGATCTAGGCTTGTAATGTTGCCACTGGATCACCATCCCCTCCTACTTGCTACACCATTATTGGTAGTGGAATTTCCTACTGCACTATTAGTGTTGGCTACACTATATGTTGTACCACATGTGGTGTCATAACTACTTGTGGGGTGCTAGGTACCTGTCCCCCCACAGTCATGACCTCCTCCTCATCCTCCATCATCCCCATGGTCCACTCAGTGGCATACTCACCTACCTCACCTCCTACCCTGTCCTCTTCTCTCGTTTCCACCTGTTGTTTCTGTCAATTGTCAAGGTCTCATCTCTGCCCACCAAGTATCATATGTTGCTATTATCCCTACATCAATAATATCTGGATGAGGTACTCAATGTGCTAGTACTAATCCCTCAAAATCCTTGATGGTTGTGTCAAGTCTAATGAGCCCTCAATATAGGATCCCCTTATGTGATCAGATAAATAAGGCCTCACTTGTTGGTGCATCCTACTACTCACCAAACTATCTACAAACTCTATCATGCAAATATAGCTCAATAATTTATGTTATCCTACCAATCAAATACCATGTCTATCGATAATTGTAGAGTTTTAAATTGTCACCCTTAACAATTTCACACTATGTTGTGCTCCCCCTTAAATTATTGAGCCTAATTAACCCTCTAATTTCCTAAATTATGCATTCCTAGGCCTATTTTTATCATTTTCTATAAAATTGTAAACATTGAACAAATGGATTTCTTTAATGTTTTTCCCCAACACCTAAATCCCCAAGAAAATAGGGCTAGGACTAGGACACCCTTGGGCAGATCTGTCCCCTTATTTTGCCGAGCTCAAAATTTGAATATGTCAGTGTTGGTATTTTAACATTTGAAATTAAAGTTGTAAATGTCGGCTATCGAGATCTAATTAATGGGAAATTGAATAAATGCCTATAAATACCTAGTTATTGCATCATTTGAAATCTATGTAGAAAGAACAAGAAATTTGAGAACATGAATTATTGTCAAGATGAAGTCAGGAGCATCATTTCAATGATTTATTGCAATAATTCAAGATTCAAGCATCATGTCAAATCTTATGTGAGTTCATGTATTTTTAAGTTATCATTGTTTGTGAAGGTTAACCCTTGTTGTAGGTCTCCAAGTAATTCAAGCAATCAAGCAAGAAATATCTAAGACCTTGAAGTGATGTGAATAACTTCAATCCTTCAAGGAAGCCATTAAAGGGTGGTGAGTTGCAACACTTTATTTATTCATCATTCATTCCTATCATTTATCATTTTTTATCATGGACATTGCCATTGTGGAAGTGGAAACACTAACGTGGGGTTTGACTAAGGCAAGCCCCTGAATGACACACCATTTCTTCTCTCTTTGAATGTGTAGATTTTGGGTTTGGAGAGGATTGAAGGAAGTTTGAGGATCATTTATTCAATAGTACATTCAAATACCTACACCTTGTCAACTCATGAAAATTCACCTACAAAATTATCGAACAGTGATTCGACAAGTTTTCAAGTGGAAATAGGAGTGTCAGATCTGACATTAGAGGACTATAAAAATAGAACAAAAGTAATCATCATTTTCAGACCAACACCAAACTTTTAGGATAGGTACACAACACCATACCCTTCCCAGATCTACCTGCAAATCTTTGTTACCATGCACCATTTGTCAGAATCTTACATTTTTCATATTAGGTCACATTATCTAATTAGGTTAATCAAGGTAAATTAATCCCAATCCATTCCAAGGCTCAAAAAGATACAAATCCAGGTATGATTGGCTCACCTTCATGGTTGAAATTCAATCTAATAACCTTTTTGGTCTTCATCTTAATGAAACCTTAGAAAGAGGCTACACCCAAAATTAATCCTAGGTTTAATGTATTAAACCTAGGGTTCATTTTTTTCTTTGTTCCATTTTAGTGAACTTGACCTGTTAGCATCATATACCTTCTAAAAATTTCATCCTAGATCTAATTTTTGCATTACATTATTTTGTATTGTTCATTTATGGTTTTATTTTTGCATCATAAAAGACATAAAAATTTAAAAAATTGCATCTCATATTGCATCATAGGTTGCATCAAGGTTTATTTCAGTCATTTAGGTCAAATCTACATTCAAAATTGTCATTTGTTATCCAAATTACATTGTTACACATTTTTATTTGAGTCACATTGTCTTAGATTGAGCAATGTCTAGAAAAATACTTAGTTGCAGACATGTTTGCACATAGAAACAAAACCCTTAGACAAACTAACAAACATTTAAATTTTCAATTTTCAAAAACCCTATCAAGGACATAGATGCACTTGGGTGCCTTTGTCCTACTACACTTGGATCAACAAAATTTTACCTAGGTCTCTGTATCTGTGTCTTCAATCTATTTCTACTTTTAGATCTCTTATTTGGAATTTTTGATTGTGTTCATTTATGCATCTTTCATATAGCTCAAAAAGCCAAAAAAATTACGTTATTCTGATTCAAAATTGCATCAAATTCATCATTTTTAGATTTTATCATCTTAGAATAAGTTAATTGTTACATTTTAGATCAAAAAATTGCAATCAAAATTATCATTTATTGTTTATACATTTGTATACATTTACATTGGCATAAATCGAGTAAATTCTAGAAAAATATTCACTTCTAGACCTATTTGTAGACATACCTAGAAACCTTAAACAATATCACACATAATCAACTTTTGAATTTCATGAAACCTTTCTTAGGATAGGGATGCCCTTGGGTGACTTTGTCCTCCTACTCTTTTTGGCTTAAAATTTTTGTGACATGATCCTTTGTCTAGATTTGTTGTCTGTCTTTCAATCACCTATTGCATAACAATTTGAACCTTAGTAAAATCATCATCATGATGGCTCAATATTTTGGTAAGATGTTGACTTCTTTGAAATGATCGATTGATCTTTCAAGTTATGTGTTTGGTGATGACCCTAATTCCAATGAGAATATGCATGATCCTTCACCTCCTAATGCATGTCCTCATAATGTAGATATCTTGGGACAAGATGAGGGGATAATTAGTAGATTCATACATGATTATTTGCACAACCTTAAGAATAATGCATCCTTTTATCCTTCCATGAATTTTCCTAATCACCTATACCAACAACCAACACCGCCTATCATGCCACCACTTGAAATGTTTTCCACATTGTATAAGAAAAGTGATCAATAATTCATACCTCAACTAATGTACAAGGAAACACCTATTAATAACAATCAAAATTAAAGCACATCAACCAATCTCCCATCATATGAGTATAAAGTTACAAACACACCTGTTAACTTGGAGCAAAGCTATGGACAAGGTTTTAAGATATTGACAAAACAAGGATGTGACATAAAGAATGAACATGATATCCACTCCTTTTGGAACAAACACTGTTTGAAGATACAAAAGGAATAGGTTACCAAGGTCCTCCACCTTTACATCAAACATTTGTTCCACCAACCAAGAAATACAAATTCCATGGTCCTATTAAGAAAGTTGTGTTACTCTCTTCGCTTCCTTTATCAAAGATTGGGAGTAGTCTAGCTCAATTATTAAACTTGGGATTAATTACACTACCACCAGTGTGTGAACAAAAATAATAAATAAAAGAATACAAATACATATTACTATGCATATCATAGAATATTTCGACATACTACTAATGAATGTTGTGCTTTAAAGAAGAAATTGAAAGAATTTGACCCTTACGTGGATCAAATTGAACATATAATATATTAACATTCACGTGCTTTGCTCCTTTCCATATGGTAGTTGTAGTATCACAACATTCTCACTACCATGCATGGGGGTATAAACTAAGCTTTGTGAAATCATATTTCATTTTGCAAGGATCAACACATCATCATCCATTTTGGCTCATTTTTGTCCCTATACTTGGGGGACAAGGGGTTAGGTAGCCTTGTGTTAGGTGTGTTCCTTCTAGCAAGGGATCCCTTTGCATCTCCTTAAAACATTAGTAGCAAGTACACTAGCATTTTAAAGGGGGGCATTTGGTCCCCCACTTATTGTTTGCATAGGGAATGGTCCCTTTTTAGTAATGATAGTATATATCTCATAGAAAGTGCAACTTTAGAAATGAAAGTGTGGCCTTCTTGATCTATGATAGTGTCTTCTTTGTGGTGATATTAGGCTCGATTTCCCATAAGAGTGTGACACTTCTTGGCATATGGTGTTTCCCTTGGTGGTAATGCTATAGTTAGTATGCCCTAAGGTGTGAGTTTACATTCCATGACTTATCCTCTCTTGGTGGTCATGTCATGTGTGATATTCCCTAAGGTGTGACCTTTCATGTATTGAGTAAATCCCCTTTACTATTTTTGTGAATCATCTTTTGTGGTGGTGTTGTTATAACACCCCTTAAGGTTTTGGCCTTATTTTATCATCATCTTTGTGCCTCCTTAGGCGAGTTTTTGTAACTTTTTAGGTGAGTTTGGAATTTTTTTCTTTACTTTGTTCACACATGTTGGACTTAGTGGTGCGTTCACATTGGAATTTGTGCTTCACTTTATTCATGCACATTAAACTTAGTGTTACATTGGAATAGCATCTTGATCATTTTTTTAGCACCTTATCAAATTTATTAGCCCGAGTATAACTCTTGGTATGGTTTCCAATGGGTGCACACCTAGTGAATAACAAACTTCACTAGACCCAATATGTTTCTCATTTCACTACTGTGTCTTGGGGGCTCACCTAGTGAATATCAAACTTCACTAGCCCATGGTGCCTTTTGTTTATTATTAACCTAGAAAATATCAAACTTTGCAATGGTGTGAGTCACGAATGCCTTAACATGGTTGTCGATCATAACACAACTTGCTTTCCAGTAGAGCTATGTATATCATAAATGTTTAGCATAACACAACTTACTAGCCTTGTGGAATCCATCATATTACATGGAAACCTAGCATAACACAACTTGCTAGCCAATAGATCCATGTGGCTCATGAGTGATTTGGCATAACACAACTTGCTAGTCCTCATGGGAGCATTCCTTTAATTAGTTACATGTATTCAATGGATGAGATTTGGTATCTGGGATAATTTAAGACTAAGGTCTATTTGTCCTACTGACAAATCCCTTTAGTACTAACCTTGTTTTTAATTGTGTGTCTTTTATGTGTTTTCTTTGTGTTTCCATCATGTTTTCATTCTTTTTATGCTCATTTTATTTTTATCTATATGTTATGTTATCTCAGGTGTTTTCGTCATGTATGCTTCATGTGTTTTTGACATGTATGTTTGTGTATGTTATCTTGCTACATTACATACATGTGTTTTTTTCTTTTGTGCTCAAGCTATCTTTCCATGGGATCTTGGATTCTAGGGGCTTGTGCACTCCCCCTAGATCCTTAGGCATCCGATCTCTTCAACATTTGGACAATCAGAGCCCTCTTGACATAGACTTTCTAATTTAGTGTGAGTTTGAGCATAAGTTCACACTCGCACTAAAGTGAGGGATAAATGTAGTGTTGTATATTATTACCCTTGACAATTTCACACTATATTTTTCTCCCCCTTAAATTATTGAGCCTATTTGACTCTCTAATTTCCTAAATTATGCATTTTTAGGCCTATTTTTATCATCTTCTGATAAATTGTAAGAATTGAACAAATGAATTTCTTTAATGTTTTTCCCTTGACACCTAAATCCCCAAAAAATAGGGTCAAGATTGGGATTCCCTTGGGTGGCTTTGTCCCCCTATTTTTCCAAGCTCAATATTGAATATGTCAGTGTCAGTATTTTAACATTTGAAATTCAAGTTACAAATGTTGGCTGTTAGGATTTAATTTGTGGAAAATTGAATAAATGCCTATAAATACGTAGTTATTGCATCATTTGAAACCTATCTAGCAAGAACAAGAAATTTGAGAACAAGAATTATTGTCAAGAGCAACATTTTAGTGATTTATCGCAGAAGTGATGTGCATGACTACAAACCTTTAAGGAAGCCATTAAAGGGTGGTGAGTTGCAACACTTTTTTGATTCATCATTCCTTCTTATCATTTATCATTTTTATCATGGACATTTCCATTGTGAAATAACACGAGGTTTGACTAAGGCAAGCCTCTAAATGGCACAACATTTCTTATCTCTTTGAATGTGAAGATTTCAAGTTTGGAGAGGATTGAAGGAATTTTGAGGATCATTTATTCATTATTTCATTCAAATCCCTACACCTTGTCAACCCACGAAAATTCACCTACAAAATTATCTGACAGTGACCTAACAAGTTTGCAAGTGGAAATGGGAGTCTTAGATCTGACATTAAAGGACTACAAAAGTAGAAAAAATTATCCTACAAGGACATAGATTCCTTTGGGAAATTTTGGTCTCATATTCAGACCAACAACAAACTTTTAGGACAGGTACACAACACCCTGCCCTTCCTAGATCTACCTGCAAATCTCTGTTACAGTGTATCATTTTTTGGAATCTTGCATTTTTCATATTAGGTCACACTGTCTAATTAGGTTAATCAAGGTAAATCAATCCCAATCTATTCCAAGGCTCAAAAAGATGTAGATCTAGGTCTGATTGGCTCCCCTTCATGGTTCAAAGTCAATCTAATCACCTTGTTGATCTCCATCTTAATGGAACCTTAGAAAAAGGCCACACCCAAAATTAATCCTAGGTTTTATACATTAAATCTAGGGTTCATCTTTTTCTTTGTTTCATTAATATGGTAGATGATCTCCATCATCAAACCATGCCTCGTACTGTCTCCATGGTCTCTAGGTAAAATCGACCATGTCATATATGGCTCATCTCTAATAGGGAACATCCCCTAGCCTGTGATGGGTCAAAGCACAATCATATATGTAGACAAATGACATTCCCAATGCCCATGCTTTGTCAACTATTGGTTGCATGATGACAATATGCTCTCATTCCCATATGTGCAAGAGTGTCACTCCACACCCTATGCTTGCTCCATGATGATACACAACCTAATGTAGTTGGTGATATAATGTAGCCAATACATACAAACCCTATGCATAAAAAATGTTGTCCTCGATCATCCACTTAATAACTATCATATAGCCAATAAGGAATCCAAGACCCCTCTTATTTGGGACTAGTATACTACTAATCATTGTCACCATCAACATAGGTAGAGAATTAAAATGTGCCTACATGTACTCCAAATTGATCTCATAATCCTCGATGTTGAGATCATTTTTCATAAACACTCTGCTTAATTCCATCTCTCGACCATCTGCATCATACACCACCCACTCCC
This sequence comes from Sequoiadendron giganteum, assembly GCA_007115665.2. NCBI lineage: Eukaryota > Viridiplantae > Streptophyta > Pinopsida > Cupressales > Cupressaceae > Sequoiadendron > Sequoiadendron giganteum. The sequence continues at coordinate 550,281,732 of CM021100.1, forward strand.
TATGGATGGGGATATGAAGGATCCTCCACACATCCTCAAGAGTGATGGTTACCTCTCTAGTAGGCAGCAAGAATGAGCTTCTCTTACTATACCATCACTTAGCTAACGTCATCATCATCCCCCTATTCACTTGAATCTCGGGCATATAGGTGACATAATACAATTTGATTGCTCCTAAGAATGATTACTCATGCTTGCTAATTTTCCACCTCAATTTGATAGTGTCAAGATGTCTCTTGCAAGATATCAAAGGCTTCTACCCACCTTGTATCCATCATGCAAACAAAATTATCCACAACATTTTATCTCATCTTCTCAAAAACCCTAAAACATTGTGTCATTACAAGCATCAATCATGTCAACCCTAGCATTTGTGCCATTTATGGCAACAAATGTGCCCTTTTCAACAAATGTGTCATTTAGGATTCTATTACGTTGGTCCTAAAATTAATTATGCAACATTTACAACAATAGTGCACTTTTCATTCAAACATGCCATTTTAAACATATTTGCACACTATTAACATAATTGTGCCACTATATAAATAAATACATACTTTAAGCACATATGCACCCCTAATAGATGTGAAATTATGCAATTTTTCTTAACAATGGTACAATTCTCTGACATTGCGCCATACAAACCAATAATTTCACCATTTTGACAAAAAATATACCAAATTTATGTCGATTGCATGAAAACACTAAAATATCGTAATTATTAAAAAAAAAACTAAATTTACCCTACTAAATGCTATTAAATGCACAATTGACCAAGCATGTTCAAATTACCTACCTCGGTTGGTGTTTCGGCCCTCCATCCATAGGTCCTCATCCTCTCTGTGCGATTATCACCCTCTAGAATTCTAGTCATGCTTTCCATAGTTACACTATTGAGGAGTCTAGAGCTCTAAAACTTGAAAAGGCTAGGAGTGCAAATGAGGAGAAAACCAACCCCACCCACTGTTTATCCACCCAAACCCTAATTTTTCTATCCTTCCACCCCTTCATCTCCCTAACCTATTTTTATGACCTCCACTTCCTTTTCTCTACCATATTTTTCCCTCATTTTACCAATTTACTTATTTCCTTCATCTTTTTCCAGCACATTAACTCCTTTTCACAAGTTTTCCAAAAAAAAAATCTGTCAAACTCCTGAGGGGGAATTTCACCTCCATTTTCATTTGTTAGGGAAAAATTGGGACGTATTACCAAATTTTCATACTTTTCTTTGAAACAACTCCATAAAAAGGCATTGTCTCAAAGAGGGGAAAAATGTAGACACTTAAAATTAACTAACATTTTCATCATCTCATCACACTAATAATTCTTCCAATATTAGTTAAATAATTTTATTATTTAATTAATCTAACATCATCTTCAATAGTAAATAATTTTTAATTATTTAATTATTCAAATTTCAAAATTTCCTCCATTTCCACTATTAATTTATTATATCTTCCTCTATGTTTTTTATTAGATAAGCCACATTTACAGGATGTTGTACCCTTAACATAAAAATCCACAAGGGAAATAGATCAAAGTAGAAAGTTCAACAACATAGATAAAATAGACCAAAGACATCAAATAAACACCAATAGAGGAAATGACCATAAAAACAACCAACAAGACACCTACTTGGAAATGTTATCCCTTTCCTCCATGAGGAATTTGAAGACATCCATCTTATGCTCACTGGAACTAGGGTTAGTAAAAGTGTTGTGTTTTTTATCTTCTCTTGGAGCATTGAAGCGAGAGTGATAGTAGAGTGATGGATAAATTTGAAAGTGAAGTAAGGTGATTAAGCTTCCTTTCAAGAGTATTCACAGAAGCCATCAAAGCATTGCAATCCTAGGTTGTTTTCTCACAGTTATGGCTTACCTCCTCTTTGTGCTCATAAGGGGGGGTGGAGTCCTCCGTGATCGTTTTATTAAGCTCAAAAAAATGGCTTGGGCTATCAATTAAATCCTTAGCATCCTCCTTCATATCAACATTGTTGTTATCTTATTTGTTTCCCTATTCAAAATCACTTGAAATTTTATCAGCAGTAACCTTGGGCATCTGCTTATGAGCCAATTTGTGGGATATTCTCACACTGGAAGAGTCAAAACCAGCATTGGGGTTAGTAACTATCATTTTCTCCTCATCACAAGTGTTATTAGTTTTAACATCCTCCTCCTCATACTTTGAGTTATCTTCTTCGACAAAGAAGGTGATGGAACTCTTCTTCTTATTGTTTGGGGTTTTCTTCACAACATGCTTTCCCAACTTTTTAACATAAGAATTTTCAAGTTCACAAAGCTCCACTGCCACTGTCTTTTGGATCTGAGCTTGGATAGTTTTTCTCTTCTTATTAGATTCTTTGGCTATGGGTTTAGGGTTAGATCAACGAGTGTGTTGGTTGGCAGAAGGATTCAACTTTCACTTGGCTCTAGGTTTGGCAGAAACCACTTTGTAGGGGTATTGGGGGGAGAGGGGGGTAGTTGGCATCAGGTTCTTCTTCCACAATACTAGCACATATTGGTTTGGGGGGTAGAGAGATATATGGAAATGGTATAAACACATGATAATCCCCCAATGGAGTGGGATAGGGGGTTCCTTAGGGTTCTTAGTAGCAAGATCCATGAGCTCTTTTACAAACAACTCGAGGGAAGAAAAAATAAAAAGGGGAGGTTGATGAGCAGATGATGTCTAAAATGGTTGTGAAAATCTGAGAGCACCAAATGCATAATCACCAAACAAACTTGGTCCCATGGCATTGGAATCTTGTTGCGATCAAACCCAACATGCAGTTTGGTGGGGTGCTTGTTATCCTTGAAGAAAAGATTCATGCTATTGAAATCTCACACTTTGGTGTGTTTCTTGAGTTTATGAACACTGCATGAAAGACCAATAGCTTTAGCTATAATCTCTTCGCTAACCTCAAAAGAAATACCACCAAGTTTAACCTATTTTTTAACCATTAACAAACCAAATGGAAAGGTTCTCATCATGGCCAATTAGGCTCTCCATCAAGGGTGTCAGGCCTCCCTCCACTCAAATGTGCCAAATTAGGGCATCTCTGTGAAATTATTTATAGGATCCAAGTTCCATTCAAACATGATCACCACCCATTCTTAGAATTAGGTTGAGTTGTATCACTTGACAAGGTTGGTCACAACAGTGATCAATGTGCATGAAGAATTTGAAATAGCTAGGGAGATGTGAAGGGTCGAAAATACTATGGCAAGTTAAATCAAGTAACTACCATGGGCCTTCATGAGATATCCCAAGTGATGTGAGATATCTATTGTCCTGAATAAATGTGGTAACAATTCCCCGTGTGTTGATAGTCTTTCCCAAATACCTATCATTGTAGAAGCATTTTAAAAATGATTCAAGGACATTGTGAGAGGGGGCTGACAATAATGGCCCAACATACAAGATTTGAGTTGTAAATAGTCATTATAGGTCTCGAGATACGGGTTTCCTTCTTTCCATTTTCCAACCAAATCTAATGATGGTCTCATTAATATTAGTAAGGGGAGCCTCATGTGGGCCAAGAGTAGTGGCTCTCAAAATGCATGTTTATTCCCATATATAAAATCTTGTTCCACATCTACTTACGTAATAGATTAGTAGTGGCCTTGAAGATCCACATCTATAAAAACCTTATTTAAAATCCAATCCCAAATCAGCTTACCCATTCGAAGGACTATGACAAGAGTAAGCATTAAATTAATAATACTTAAAAAATCAAATTGGGCTCTTCCCATTTTGGATACTGATTTTTCGTTCTTCTAGGATTAGTCCTTTGACTTTTGCTAGTAGGATAGAGTGGTCTCTCCAACATCTAGAAGAATCCAAAGATATCCCTAAGTTGGCCATGGCTTCTGTGACCTTATTACCTTCTCTATAAATATGAGAAATATTTTTTCTTTCTAGATTCAAAAGGATATTCTAGATATCAAATATAATATCATCACAAGACCAACCAATATGACTTATGCCTTTGACAACATCAATTATAGCTTTAGATTCACCTTCCACCTGTAGTCTTTTGATCCCTAAAGATAATACAAATTTGATACCACCAAACATATCCATAGCTTCAACTATCATAGAAGATTGTTCTCCAATACCCCTACATATCCAACAATAAACTTACCCTCAAAACCTCTTATTATGCCCCCATATTGGCAAGACCTGAGTTTCCTTTTGCAACCCCATCAAAGTTCAGTTTTGACCAACCCAACTTTGGAGGCATCTATTTGGTATTTTGTCTTGCAATTAGTTGTGAGTTATCAAAGGAGTTCATGTCTAGTTATAAACCCCATTTATGAGCAACATTGATCTCCATTTTATTAGGGGGCCTGCTCGGGCATTTCCAGCAACACAAAGAAACATTCTCAATTAGGAGTCGGGAGTAAGAAACAAAGACCACCTTGGGACTATTTTCTTCATTGCAAAAGATCCTATTGTTCCTTTCCTTCCAAATGCATTAACAAAAAAAGGGGGGACTTGCCTCCAAATCTCCTTGGTTAGGGGGTGAGAAAAAGGACATATCCAATTTTCCACAAGACTTTTGACATTGTCATTCATTAACTAGCAAACACCTAGATTTTGCAGAGCATAGGGCCAAACCTCGATGTAAAAGGGGCAATATAATAACAATTGAGGCACAAATTCCTCATCTATTTTGCATAAAGTGCATCTATTAGGGATCTGAAATCCTCTCCTCCTTAGGTTGTCCTAGGTGAGGATTATGTTGTGGGAAATTGTCCACCAAAATAATTTAATCTTGGGTATAAGGTGTCGGTTCCAAATTTGATTTCAAAATCTACCACAAGGACATGCTCAAACAACAAACTATAAGCCGATTTGGCAATCAAGTTGCCTTTACTCTCCATAGCCCAGACGAAGCTATATTCCTTCTGAAACATAGGAATTCTAGTGTAGGAAAGGGTATTCTATAGGAACCAATCTTTTTTCCTTAACCCTTGGGTGTTGTGGCAACATCTCTCCAACATTTTCCATTTTTGGGAACTCAGTTGTCCAATGAAGTAATCAATAATAAACCTACCAAAGTAGTTTGAGGCAAGACCCTGAAGGTCCTTAAAATCTGTTTGGTTGAGAGGTTGTCCCAAAACCTAAGAATCATCCCAAAAATTAATTATGGAACCATTCCCCACTTTCCATCTTAGACCACCCTGAAGTAGTTGTTTTCATTTGAGGACATTGTTCCAGATAAAAGATCCACATGGGTGTTCAATGGTGTAAAGGCTCCTGGTGAAGGGGATATTATTCAGGTATTTGACATTTAGAATAGTATGCCAATCCTTCTTGTTCATCAAAAGATCCCAACCAATTTTAGCTAGAAGAGCTTTATTGGTAGTTTGATTTTTTTCTTATTCCATGCCCACCACTAGTTTTAAGAAGGCATATTATATCCTAGTGTGTATGATGAAAACTGAAAATTTTGATTTAATCCATAAACCCAAATAAAATTTTCAACATAACATCAATGAAGCCTTTCTTAAATGAAAGAATATGCAAAAATGTAAACTAAACTATGAAAAACCAAAACACGTGCATTCGAAAGAAAACTAACTCCGTTGTTCTCCTATTCACCAAGATCTTGATTTATGCATTTGGTGCTCTCAGATTTTCACAAGCACAAGTGCAACAAGAGGCTATGATGAATGGAAGAAAGGATTGTATGATCCAAAATTCAATCTCGAAATTGAATGTGCTTTTTGGTGAGAAGAGGGGGTTTATATAGAAGTCCTCACGAGGTAAAGTCAAGTTGCGAGAGAGATGTGGGATAAAAGAGTGAAATGGAGATTATCATAATTATCCCATATTGCTTAATCAAATGAAATTGATGGGAATGAGAGAGATAAATGGGTGACCTTATGATATGATGTAGGTTTAGGAGTTATATTTAAAGTGGATTGTCGAATTTAAATGATTTAATGTAAATGGATTTATATATTTAAATGATTTAATATGCATGGATATTTTAATATTTTAATGACTAATACAAATGGAGTAATGTGAAATGGATAAATGATTGACCATGCGGATGGGTAAATACTTATGAATGAATAAATTTTTATAATATGGATAAATGCTTATAAATTTTTATAATATGTTAATGATTTAAATGAATTGATGAATGAATAGAAGAAAATATTAAATGAATTAATTAAATAGATAATAATATCCATTTAATTAATAGATGAGAAATAGGATGATTGTGAAGACAAATTTTGAGTGTCTACATTTTGCCCCTCTTTGTGACAATGCAACATGTCACGTTGTTTCAAAGAAAAAGATATGCCTCAATGTAAGGAAGAATGAGGAGGAGGTGGAGGTATGCCCCTCAAGAGTAGGTTCAAAGAACATGAGTGTGCTCTTGAAATGGATGAGAGGACTAGAAGATGAAGGAAAAAAATGATAGAGGAGAATAGATAAGGATGATGAAGAAACAATGATATGATGAAGGGAATGGATAATGGAAGAAATGATAGATGAAAAAGAGATATGAAAGAAAATGAAGGTGATGAAGCCTCTTGTGCATGTCATAGTGCTTGATCATCATAAAACAGTAAAATATGGCAAATGGACAACAAACACCATGGTATGACATAGACCAAGATGTGCAAGGTCATCCGTCTGTAAAATAGACAGTCACAGACAAGGAATGTCCTAACTCATACTTAGGGGAAGTTGCCCTAGTCTTTTTGTTAAGACAAACCTCAGACAATAATCAAATAAAAGATGAATCATGAGACATCATTGCTCCTCTAAATCCTTCATGGGACATCCTCGAGGTAGCTAGTAACATGACTGAAGTAAATCCAAAAGATAAGACAAAAGAGACCAACAAGATCAACAATCCGTAATATCCCCGATTTAGCCCTACGCTCTACAATTGGATTTAGCCTATTTCCAGAAACTCGTAGGCTAAGCAGAATGGGAAATTAGGATTTCCTATTTTATAGGAGGTTTCAGATGTAGTTTTGAGGGCTTGCATGTGTGTTTTTCTGACGCATGTCTAGTGGAGTTTTCTAGGTTTTTAGAGATCTCCAGGGTGATGTGACATGCATCTGAATCTGACATCCTTTCCGGACACTTACTATTTATAGTAAGTCATGATACTGCTCAATTGGCATACAGATGTGGTTTTGGTAAACTTACTATTTATAGCAATATGTTATTTTTGGTAAGTATATTTATAGCAGTATCACTCTAGCAGCAACTCAATCTTTTGCAGTTCAGTGTGGCCGATCAGTTTGGCTTTCTGTTGAGTTGAAGTGAATTTACTATTTTTGGTAGTGGCTATTTTTAGTAAGTCTAATTTTGGCAGTATCATCTTCTGCAGTTCAGCTCAGGTCATCATGTTATTTGTGGTAATCCTTCAGTTTCAATATTGGCATTGGTTTTGGTTATCTCCTTGGACTAAGTGTTATACTTAGTCAATTTCATGTTTTAAAGTTGTACCCCCACGCCTAAGAGTGATAACTTCATGTTGTTTTAAAGAGGGGACATTAAGGGGTCATGTTGAGCATTTAATGATTTATTACATGCTTTATTGTTGCAAAGTAAAATGGATGCCTAAAGGGAAGGGGAGTAATGTTTTATGTTTTCACAATAAAGTGAATGGTTGAAGGTGGCGTCCCTTGGGAAGTTGAAGTGATTCAAATTCTTGGAATTCAGAGTGTTTCATTTGCCCATTGAAACTTATATATTGTTGCATTTTGAAGAGTTGAGAATGTTATGTTTTGGAAAGCAAAGTTATGCTACTGGTTTGAAATCCAAAATCTCGCTAAGGGAAATCTTAGCAATTCTATTCCACTCTTCGGGCCTGAAACTATGGTTCCCTAGATAATGGATTGAGAGTGTGCTTCATTCAGAAGTACATATTGAGCTTCAGTGTTGGAGAAATTAATGTTATTTCCAGAATTTGTGTTTGTTGGTCCTTTCATGGCTGAAGGGCATTTCTATTTACAGCTTGGAGAGTGATTTTTATTTTGTTATGGGTGTTTGCTCTTTCCATTCCTAGACTAGAGGCGACCATTCTTGGAGATTTGCATATTTAAATTTGAAGTTTATGATTTTATTTACTAAAATCGCCCTTGCAAGGAGGTCATACCTTTTTGTTTGCATTAGGATTCGTGCCATTAATTATTGTTGGTATTTTGGAGGTGTTTCTACATCTCAGCAAGGGCGCCTATATTCTAGTTGATCGTTTCCTTTGGTTTCACGCAATTCGGAATTATTTTGGTTGAGTTATGAGCATTTGATGATTTTTTGTAGTTGTTGATTATCATTTCTAGAATTGCAGATTTTTGAAACAGAGTTAATTCATTTGTTGTTTCCATCTTCTTTCTTCATTTCTCATTATGTTCTAACATGGAAATATTGTAAGACTTGGTGCTTTGAAAAATGGTGAAAAACATTGTAATTTGCAGCTTTCCTATTTGTACAAACTATTAACAGTAGTATTGTTTCAGTTTTAACATTGTTGCATTCTTTATTTAACTTCACATTAAGCACCCCTGGATGGTATACCACCAGTGAGGATAAATTGAATTGTAATCTCTTTTCATACCCACTTTCAAGTGGTGAATTCCCACTCTTCTGTGGATGTCTGCTGGAGCAGAAGAAGTATTTTAATTGTAATATTTTCTCCCCACTGTTTGGTGGTAGCATGGAAAGTTCCTTTGGCTGGTTATCCGCCTTTGTTACATTAAATTTTCAGCATTAGTACTCCACCATATGTTAGCACCTCGCCTATCAAAGGATCTTGAGTGCGCATTCTTGGTGTCGAGTTTAATCTCTCTCTTTCAGTGTAATCATTGTAATATTTGATTCAGTAGATCCTAGGGATCCTCTAACCATATGCCTGCCCCTCCTCCTTAAGTGGTTTTAGGGCGCATTCTTGGTTAGAGTTCTTTCATGCACGTTTTGAGTTATGCTAACCTTAACGGGTGCTTGGTTACATTGTAAATGTTCATTTAAAATTAAAAAACAATTGAGAGAGTATGTTTCACAATCATTTAGATTATTTACCAATAAGTGTTTTCCAGTGTGTTAAGGGACGAAGTGAGTGATGGGTGGACTATTTTGACAAGGCCTGGTTTCAGGAGAAGAAACATGTCGTATAAGATGTCAATTTTGGTTTTGATCATGCAACTACCTATATAAGGCAAATGAAAAAGTGTGACAGTGACAAGGTTTGGTTTCAGGAAGGACACATCTTGTATAAGACCATTGTTTGTGATCAATTTGATTGGTTTGATTGATTTGACAAATGACCGTTTTGACTTGGAAACTTGTTGGCTTGCGTGTCTTGTTGATTCAGGATTTGTGGTTGAATTTCAGATGATTATGTCACGTCTGAGTTGACATTGTTCGATTTATTTTGACTGACCCGATAAACCTTAAAAGACTGACCTAGGGGGCCTTGGGGGCTCATCGACAGATGGCCTTTCCTACGTAGCAATGTGCAGAGACCTCATAGTTCGACATGACCCTTGACTTTGTTTCAATGACAAAGGATCGAATCATGATTTTATTTGACGACACCTAAAGGACTGACCTAATGCCTCGAGGGCGCATCGACAGATGGCCTTGCCTATGTCCAGTCGCAGAGGCAATGTAGTTCGACAAAGACTAACATGACTGAATTTGACTCTATTTTTGGGATTTTTTGAAAGTTATCCAAATATTTTTGGGTATTGACATGTTTTGATTTTTTGGATTTTATAATTTTTATAATTTTTTGTGTTTTTGTCATTTTATGATTTTTTTTCTTTTTGAAATGTTTTGATTTTTTTGGTCTTTTTGGAATATTTGATTTTTTTTGTGTTTTGGAATGATTTGACTTCCAATAACAAGTGTAGAATCCAATGAAGCCCAGTGTTAGGAAATTTCCCCCAGTCAGGTATAGGACTAACCATTAGGGATGGGATGGGACAAGGGTTTATTATGGATGGAAGATGGAGGAAAGGGTAGAAGACGTCAACCACTTGGAAGTCATGATAAAGATGACCAGGCCTAATAATGGATGTCAAATGGGAGATGACAGAAGGTAAAAGCATTATTCTGGATTAGGGTGGAAGACCAAATAGAGTGATAGTAGATGACAAAGTAAAGACTAACTACAAATGGCGCCTGTTTGCCAAGTTTTCACCATGGTACTTATCCAAAGCGCCATTGACGTGGTTTTCACTATTGGGCGAAATTTTTCTCTTTACTATTTTTATGACTTTTTTTTTTTAAATGTCAACAAGCAATGTTTTTTTCATCAAGGTAAAAAAAAGGACTTTTCTCATTTGTTTGTATTTTTTCAAGACTTTTCTCATTTTTTGTATTTTTCAGATTTTTCATTTTTTTGTTTTTTTAGGACTTTTTCTTTTTTTGTATCTTTTCAAGACTTTTCTCTTTTTATATATATATTTTTCAAGACTTATTTTTAATATTTTTTCAAGACATTTTCTCATTTTTGTATTTTTTAGGACTTTTCTCTTTTTTTGTATTTTAAGGACTTTTTCTCTTTTTTTTTTGTATTTTTTAAGGACTTTTTCTCAATTTTTTGTATTTTTTCAAGACTTTTTCTCTTTTTTTTTTATATTTATTTCAAGACTTTTTAGCCTGGATCTCTGAAGCGAGCTATAGAATTGATAAACACCAAATCCATAGACTGCCTTGATGATGCCCTGATCCTGTTTGGATGACCATTCTAGATGAAAGGACCCAATTTGGATGACGAGTGCAAGTGGTAAATATGAAAAATGATAGATGTGGTAGAAGAAAGAGGCTATGATAAGATCCCTAATGTGCACACTACATGGTCCATCAGGCTTTAGTCGAAAATGAGCTTGGGCGACCAACGAGCTAGAATACGTGAAGGGATTGTCATTAAAGATACATTAAAAGACATCACCAATGGTGTGATATGACAAATATGTGAACATGGATGGGTGGAATGGAATATATGGTATGAGTGAGAGTGATGTGGATGGAGACCTTGGATCAACAAGCTCTTTTTTTTGAATTTTTTTCCTTGATAGATGCCCCTAGTGATTTTTGATGGAGAGGTATACTTGGAGATCAACTTTTGCTTGCTTTCACTTTTGACTTTTATTTTTGATTTGTCTGATAGATTTTTATTTTGGCTAAGGGATTTGTCTTGATCTTCTTTTGATTTTGATTTTCCAATAACTTTTTATTTTGGCTAAGGGACTTGTCTTGATCTTCTTTTATTTTTGATTTGTCCAATAGCTTTTTATTTTGGCTAAGGGACTTGTCTTGATCTTCTTTCATTGTCATTATGTCTCTTGATTCTTGATCTCCTTTTAAAGATAGCTCATTCATTAGAGCTTTGCCTTTATTATTTTCTTGATCTATGACTTTTTGATCCATGTTTATGATGCAGATGAACGTGAGTGAGGTGGATGAAATAGGCGAAGTAACAGGAATGTTTAACGGACGAATGGGGGTGGCTATGTCCTTAATGGAGTCTTTGGAACTATCCTTTTCGGTACTACTAACATCAAAGGAAGCTTGCACATCCTTAAAAAATTGGCAAGGTGGCTTAGTAGAGGCAATATTAGGAGATGCATATTCTAGTCTAGGGTAGGTGGGATGGAAGGATGATGATTGGATATACTTAGTGGGGTCATGATCAAAGAGTGGGTTATCGTAGATGTCCTGGTCAAACAGGGGGTTATCATAGATATGAAAAGCTTGAGTGGAAGTAGATATGGAAAAGGCAAGTGTACCATCGGGATCCCGAAAGGTTTCAATCCAAGCATGACCATCTTTTTATGTTCCTTATGTAGCTATCTTGACATCAACATTAGAATTCTGAACCTTCTTAGTAGCATTAGCATTATCTTTTGTCGATAAATTATCCATACGATATTCTCCACATCCCATATCATGGACTTAGACCTTAGGGTTTGATAGAACAGTAAATGGAGTGGATGAATTGGTCAATAAAGATGGATCAATGTAGTGAGATGATGAAGCCACTTGGTTGATAGGCACTTGGAATTGAGTAGTCCCTCTCAAATTGTTGCAATATTGAAAGGGGTTGAGATCTCATGTGACTATAATTTCAGTGCCTTCATGAGGAAACTTCAGACAATGATGGTATGTGGATGGAATGGCTTTCATGGCATGGATCCATGGTCAATTGAGGAGTAGGTTGTATGGTAGTTCTAGATTCAGGACTTGAAATGTGGTATCTAGTACTGCAGGTCCAACCTTGATAGGTAGTGTGATAATGCCCTCAGAAGAACATTCTTAGTCATCATAGGCTTTGATGACAATGATTTTAGTTGTATCCACACATGCTTCAAAGAGGCCCAATTCCCTCACTAATTTTAAAGTTCAAATATTCAATCCAGCTCTGCCATATACTAGGACTCGTCTAACCTATTTTTTGTTGATGAAGACCTCAAGGTGTAATGGTTCATTATGGTTTGACTTGGATGTAGAGTAATCTTTGTCAGAAAAAGAGACATGATGGGAGTTGGCCAAATATCCACCACGACTTCAAATCAGTTGACGTCCAGGTTGATAGGGATGGAGGTTTCTTTCAGAGCCTTCTTGAGGATAGCTTTGTGTTCAGGTGATATGTGCAGAAGCTCAAGGATGGAAATCTGTGTAGGTGTCTTGCCCAATTGGTCAACATGATTGTATTGGGCTTTGGATTGTGGCTACTTTGGAGGAGGGCTAGATGTGGTAACCTTAGCTCTGCGAGTAGTAATGACAATTTTAGGTTGCTTCTTGTGTTAACATGATCATCAACAACTCGGATGTGGTTAATAATTGTGTATTCAAAAAATGCATTGGTATAATTGGCATGGTGGTCTTTCTTTTGACCTGAACTAGAGGGTTTTCCATGGTCTTGCAATGGATTCTTGAAAATTGTATGGTCCTTATTGGAAGTTTGTTGTTGTCCCTCGACCTCTATGGTACCATTTTCAATTAGGTCTTGAATCATGTTCTTCAACTGACAGCATGACGAGGTCTTATGCCCTTTGATGCAATGATAATCACAAAAGGCATTGCCATCCCACCAAGAGGGTTTGAATTGTCTTGGGTTGTATGGTTTGGGCTCTGGGAGTTGTATGACGTTTGATTGTACTAGCTTCTTTAGGATAGATTCAATTAGTTCTGGTAAAGGAGTGTATTTTCTCCGAGTGTATTATCTTGGTTATCTTGGGGGACCCCATTCTTGGTTATTTAGATCACGTTAGTTTCTTGGTTAGAAACATATGGTGTGTTATTGTTTGTTTTGGGTGCTTTGAGAGTCAATGTGGGACCTATTTTGTTCATAGATTTTGCATCTATGACTCCATTGTTTGTTACATTCTTATTATGGGACCAAAACTTTCTTTTATCGTTAGAGGTCTATTGGTTGTGTGTGTTTTTATTGCCATATGTAAGTTCACCTTAGGTGATTAGGACTTTTTCGAGTGTCATGCCTTTCTCAACTAAGTTTGCAAATGTGGCAAAATAATGTACTTGTAGAGGGTGTTTCAACTTTGGCTTGAGGTTTTCTACGAACATGTCCACTTTTTTTTTTAGGACATCGACTTGCCATACTACGCCATCGTTGGAAGAAATTAATAAAGGTCTCTCCTTCATCTTGTGTCAAGTGGTATAAGGTAGCAATCATGACATCATTTTCAATCTTATAAACATAATTGTCCACAAATTTATTGGCAAGGTCGTCCCATGACTTTATAGACCCTTTATGCAAACCATTCAAGTGTTGGCCTTGTAAGACTTCTAGGGAAGAGTCTTAAAAGGTAGGAGTGATTGTATGCGACATCCACACAAGCAGTGGTGAATTCTCATATGTGCTCGATAGAATTTCTCTTTCCCTTATACTTAGTGAAAGTGGGGATGATATACCTAGGAGGGAAAGGAGGCATGTATATGCTAGTGCCATATGGGTAAGTATGTAAATCATGTGATGAGCACATCTTCTTATTTGACACTTGCATCCCTTCTACTTGCTTTTGTAGGGCAGCCAATTGAGTAGTCAAGGTGTCTATTATGGGATTGTTGGAAACATTGTTATGAGGTCCCATATTTGTGTTGTGTGGTCCCATGTTTTGTTGAGATGACATGTTTTGGTTCAAAATGTTGTGCATATGTGATGGATTTTGATTGTGTCCATGTGTATGAATATGTGATGTGTAAGATGGGATGTGAGAAGTGGTTGATCTATGTTGCATTTGTTGGGTGTTTTGTCTGTGTATATTTTAGTTACCAAAAAAGGATCCATGTGTGTAGCCATATGATGTGTTAAGAGGTTGTATCATTTGTAATCCTTGTCCTTGTTGAAAATGATTATAACCATGTGAAGTGTTTGTATTTTGACTATGTGGGGCATTCATGTTTTGTCCTTACAAGGTGTTTGTATTGACATGAGGACCTTGTGACATGGTGTTTGTGTTTGATTGAGGTCCTTGGATGAGAACCCTTCTTGCCTTAGGTCTACCAAGGATGCTAGATGTGGATGCCCCTATGGCTTGAGATGATGACCCAAAGGGAGTAAATGTCGAGCTAAAGGGTTGCATTGTGAATAATGGTTGTGATGTGGTTTATGTCATGGGTTGTGACATAGATTGTGTCACAAATATTGATGAAGTGTTATTAGTTGTGGTACTTTGGGTTGTTGTTCCAATGGATGTGGAAGTGTTAGGTTGTGGTGTAGATTGTCCTTGGCTTGTTTGTGTGGTGTTATTGGGTGATGTTGTTGCTTGTAATGTATTGACATCAAATCCTTGAGGTAGTTTAACTCCATGTAAAAGCTTGGCTAAATATCGTTGGGGGTCCAACATGAAAATTTTGTCCACAAGAGAGACAACATCAGGATTTTGTGTTGAAACCTCTACTTCTATGAACACATTTCCATCCTTGTCTCTAATAAGGAATTTTTCAAAAGGATTTTGTGTCTTTGGTTGTTTATAGGATGTAGAGCCCAAGTTGGCATGGTCATGACTCTCAAGGTTGGTATTGTTGTGAGGATCATTATTGGTATTGTCAAAGTTGAGGGTGCTAGTGTAATCGTAAAGGTCATCATCGTCATGAAAAAGATCCATTACTCGATGTTTCTTTTGAAATCTAGTTTCAACCATATAAGACTTGATTAAAATGAATGTGAAAAGTATGAGACTAAGACTATGTTTTTGGTATTTTTGAAATAAGGTATGCCTAAAGATAATGCAACTATTTTTTGGTACTTTTGGTCTTTTGAGCATAAAATATGTCTAATGTATGCAACAAGACTAAAAGTGATAATGATAATGTTGGATGTTATGTTGTGGTATGAAGGATGCAAATTACTAAGAGGTGATGGATAGCTATAGTGAACTTGAGGGCTTAAACACTTTTGAAAGATGTAAGAATAAGATCACTAACCATCCAAGGGTAAACCAATGTTTCAACTAGGATTGTCAAATGGATTTTTTCTAGAACAAGTGAAAATAATGACAAGGTGAGTTTCCCAACTAGACTTGTGAGTAGGAAATTATCACCAAAATGACAAAGGACTAAGTTAAAAAGTGTCTTGGTCAAATGCCAATCTTTTGTTGAAGCAATGATTCGTACCAAGGTATAAAGAGTTCTATCCTAAAATCCACAAGGTGCTAAGCCTAAAAGTCTTAAAAAAAAGGTAGCCTAATTTGATGTTGGGATATGCAAGTAGTGAGGATTGCTAAGGTACCTAAAGTGGTGACCTAATAATGGAATGATGATATGCAAGGTGAATGGAGCAAGTTTCTTCTTTTTAAACAAGAATCATAGCAAGAAGTTGGTCTGAAAATGAATCTCAAAGGTTTGAATATGATTTTGGCAAGAGTTTGACATGATTTTGATTGTTTTGTTTAAAAATGTTGCTTGGTCTGAAGTTGTGAAGTGTTGCAATTTCTAGGTGTAAGGTTTGTTTGCTTGTTTGTTTGAAAGACACACACATAAAACACAATGTATTGAGTTTGTTTTTTATTGTGAATGTTGTTTGACTATTGCAATAAAAGAAAATTCAAGTACAGATTCTAAGCTGGTAGAGACAATATTTGTTGGATTCCCACTTGGATTTATTCAGCCGCACTTATTCAGAGTAGATAGCTTAGAAGTTTGGTGGCACTGGCTCCCCCTTACACAACACACACTTCTCGAGAACACCAAACTTCAAATTCCCAAAGACCCGAAGATCTCAAGGAACTTGCTATCTCAACTTTGAATTGCGAGAATGTGGGATGCCTTCAAAGTTCTGACCTCCTACAACACCAAATAGAAGGATTTTGGCTACTAAAAACAAGAGGTGTCTAGTGGGGGATTGTTGTGAATAGAGAGCTTATTTGTAATAGAATGAGAACTGGGAGGCCCACTCCCACCCTCATCACCAACAAGTCTCAACGGACTGAGGGTCTCATGGCTTAGCTTCGAACGATGCTAGCCACTCCTTGGGGTACAACTTTCCTTCTCCCCCTTTGATATAGCCTTCCGAAAAATCTGCTTGAGGTCAAACCTCGGGGTGATGAAATCCCCAAGCAAGCCTCCTACTAAAAATAAAAAGGAGACCAATGTGTATTTCTCGTCACCCAGGATCACACAAGTGCGTAAGGGGAGAGGATACATACACACTAGCTTGGGTAACACGTAATGTTCAAGCGCACCAAACATGACAAACATAGTTCTTTTTAAGCACCAATCGAAGTGTGATCTAATCTAAAAAAGAAGACACAATGTTTCAAGATTAGATTCTCTGGCAATCGAACCTACAATACACCGATTAGTAGTTTGAGTCAATGTTCTTTGACAGACAAGAGTTTTATTTTTTTAAATTTTTCAAGTCTCTGACATGCGAACCTACATAAAAGCCAAATTAACAAAAATAGCCCCGAAATTTATAAAAAAAACTAAAAAGGAAAGTAAAATAATCTAGAATCTAATTAATCTAAGTTAAAAAAAAATCTAAACTAAATTAGAATTAAATATGAACTAAATTAATTCTAAACTAAATTAATCCTAAATTAAATTCTAAATTAAATCTAAATTCTAAATTAGACCTAAATTAAAAATTAAATCTAAACTAAACTAAATTAAATTAACTTAATCTAAATTGCTCTAAACTAAAATTAAAATTAAATTAAAATAATAAAGCTAATGATCAAAACTAAAACTAATTAAAGTTACTTAAAAAAAACTAATACTAAAATTAAAAATTAAAAATTAAAACTAAAACTAAAACTAAATTAAAATTAAATTAAAACTAAAGTCCCGTTCAACCAACTGTACGTTGACTACTGCAAACTTTGTTTGATGGTTCAAAATGTCATGATTGAAGGATAAATGACATTCAGAGATAAAATGCAAATATAGCCCTATAAAAACGTCATTGCAAAAAAAGTTACTACATATCAGATTACTGCAAAATGTTACTGGCATATCATGATCATTCACTTATTGATCTTGAATAAAATGCAAATGATTATGCTAATGAAATGATCAACAACGTGAAATATAAGGATGATAAAAGAACATAAGCTATCAATTAAGGATGATATTCATTAAGTTCACATCAGGTTCACCGTTATGTGTATGCTGAAAACTAAAGAAGTTGATTTAATCCATAAACCCAAATAAAAATTTCAACATAACATCAATGAAGCCTTTCCTAAATGAAAGCACATGCAAAAATGTAAACTAAACTATGCAAAACCAAAACACATGCATTCAAAAGAAAACTAACTCCATTGTTCTCCTATTCACCAAGATCTTGATTTATGCATTTAGTGCTCTCATATTTTTACAAGCTTAAGTGCAACAAGAGACTATGATGAATGGAAGAAAGGATTTTATTCAATTCAAAATTCAATCTCAAAATTGAATGTGTTTTTTGGTGAGAAGAGGGAGTTTATATAGATGTCCTTACAGGGTAAAGTCAAGTTGCGGGAGAGATGTGGGATAAAAGAGTGAAATGGAGATTATCATAATTATCCCATATTGCTTAATCAAATGAAGTTGATGGGAATGAAAGAGATAAATGGGTGACCTTATGATATGATGTAGGTTTAGGAGTTATATTTAAAGTGGATTTTCGAATTTAAATGATTTAATGCAAATGGATTTATATATTTAAATGATTTAATATGCATGGATATTTTAATGATTAATACAAATGGAGTAATGTGAAATGTATAAATGATTGACTATGTGGATGTGTAATTGCTTATGAATGAATAAATGCTTATAATATGGATAAATGCTTATAAATGTTTATAATATGTTAATGATTTAAATGAATTGATGAATGAATAGAAGGAAATATTAAATGAATTAATTAAATAGATAATAATATCCATTTAATTAATAGACAAGAAATAGGACGATTGTGAAGAGAACTTTTGAGTGTCTACACCTAGCTTAACAAAACCAAAATTTTCTTCTCCTTTGTATCATACCAAAGGAAGTTTCTTTAGATTCTTTCAAGATTTTTTGCTATGTATCTAGGAATTTTGAACAAGGAAAGGAAATACACATGAATCCCTTCAAGAGCAACAACAAGGAGTTGCAATTTACTCGAATGACTCAAGATAGAACCTTTCCAACCAGTAAGTTTTTTTGCAACCTTTCCAACATCAAATTCTAAGAATTAGGGTTGAGTTCCTTGAATGTTGGATGAAGACCCAAATAGACAACCGGGAGAGGGGCACTATCACAACCAAGAATAATAGTCACCTTATTTTTCAAGACTTGAGTGGTGTTAAAGAATTAAATCATACTTTTCATGTAATTTATGTATTGGCTAGAAATGGAGACATAATTATTGAGGCATGTCTTCTATTTCCTAACTTCAACAACTCAGGCTCTCCCAAAGAGAATAGTATCATCTAAAAATTAGTGGATAGCTAAGGGTTCTAGAGAAGTAACATACTTGATCCCCTTGATAACACCTTTCTAGAGAAGTTTAAAAATATTCTCGCTTAAGACATCTAACACTATAATGAAGAGATATGGGTATAGGGGGTCACCTTTCCTAATCCCTTTGTTTGCACAAAATAAGTTTTAGGGCACACCATTAACAAGAAAAAAAAACTTGATCGTGGAAAAAAATTCTTTAATGAGGTTTATAATAGTATGATTGTGGTGTAGTCATGGTGGGAGGGTTTCAAAAGGCAGTTAATGGACACCAGGTGGGTGGGTTTTTAGTGATGAAATAGACAGTTAATGGACACCAAGTTGTAGGGCACACAACAAAAATAACCCAACAAATTGATATGAAAACATGAAACTTTATTGAATTGATAATCAAACATACAACATAGGCCTCAAGGGTGAATTATCCAGGGCTCACAGGCCTGCCACAAGGGCTTTCAACAATACAATTGGCCAACTAGCCTTATTACATTCCCTTGAAGGGTTATGCAAAAAATGTAATGAATCTAAAACATCTAACTTATAAATGATCTAAATGAATCCTAAATGATCACAAATTCTTATAAATGTGTTTCTCAAGCTCCAATATAGGTCTGCATTGGCCACATCGGCTAATAACCCAATGAATGATCACATATGAATGTCAGCCACAAAACATGAAGAGATAACTCCACACAAAAAATATATGACTTGTGAATCTCCAAGATAGGTCCTAAGAAACCTAGGATGCTTTTATGATGTCCCATTAAGCTCCACACAATTTGGAATGAGTTTACACTAAGAATTTGGACCAGGTTGGACCCAAATGCTCTAGCTAGTAACACAGTGAAATTCTAAGAGCGATACCTTTCGATAGACAAATGAAAATGATGTGAAATCTAGATATGATAGATGTCAATGTGTAGATTTTATATCCTACTCTGCGAGCTAAGAAACAATGATGTGGTAAAATGCAAAATGAACTACAAAAACTATTATTGATTGTAATGCAAGAAAATAACTATTTTTGGTTGATATAGGATTGTTTTACAACTAAGAATGCTCCTGAATCAGACACCCAAAGTTGGAAGAAAATTGAGTCCCTCACTTTCTATGGCTAAGAGGAAAACTAAGACGGTCCACCTCAGCCTAGGAAAGCCATGATAAATCCTCCAATAGTATGCCTTTCCACTTCATAAGGTATTCTTTGTACTATTTGTTCCTAGTGCTTCTTCCAGTTCCGGTATCCAAAATCTACTCAATCTCATCTGGTTCTTGATGTAGTAAGTGCTCCTTTAAATCCATTTCTGCACTACTAGGTCACTTGACTGTCCTTCATAAAACTCATATATGTCTGCTACATGGAAAATAGGTGATACACCTAATGTCTTTGGTTTCTCCACTTCATATGCATTTCCAAAATCAAGCTTCCTTAGTATCTTACATGGTCCAAACTTCCTCATCTTCAGCTTATTGTATGTACCCACTAAAAATCTCTCCTTCCTCAAATATACCATCACTTCATCTCAAACAACAAATTCCTTATGCCTCTGGTGCTCATCTGCCTTCTCCTTATACTTACCATTCATGTCTTCCAAATGCTTCCAGACCTGATTATGTAATGTCTCCATGAAATCTGCAAACTCTTCTACCTTTGCACTCCTTTTATTCTCCATACTGATGTCCCTTAACTCTACAACTCCTCTAGGATTTACTTTGGTAACAATCTGAAATGGTGTCTTCCCTATACTCTAGTTCACTAAATTATTGTATGCAAACTCTGCTTGTGGTAAAACTATATCCCAACTTCTGATTTTATCTCCAACCAAACATCTCAACAAGTTACCCAAACTTCTGCTCACTACTTCTATTTCTCCATCCGTCTATGGGTGATATGCTAAATTGAACTTCAAATTTGTCTTCATCTTCTTCCACAACATCTTCCAAAAGTTTTTAATGAATTTGGTCTTTTTCTAAAACTATTTTCCTAGGTAATCCATGCAATCTCACAATCTCCTTGAAAAATAAGTCAATAACATGCACAACATCATTAGTCTTCTTACAAGGAATAAAATGTGCCATTTTAGAGAGCCTGTCCACTACTACCATAATAAAATCATAACCTCTTTGTGTTCTCGATAGTCCCAAAATGAAATCCATGCTCAAATCTTCCCAAGGTCTCTCTGATAATCCAAAGGCTTGTACAATCCAGTATTCTGACTACTCCCTTTTGCAACTTGACAAATTCTAACACTTTGAACATACTTCCTTACATCCTTATATATCTACGACCAAAAATAATGTTCACTCACCAAAGCTAATGCCTTATCCACTCCAAAATGTCCTGCTAAGCCTCCATTATGCTTTTCCTTGATCAAATTCTCTCTCATTGAACTCTTTAGTATACACAATTGATTTCCTTTAAATAACATGCCTTATTGAATCAAATAATCCAACCATTGGCTTTGGTATGTCACTACTAGTTCTTTACATTCTCTTCATGCTTCACCAAAATCTGCATCATCTTCATACATATGCTTCAACTCCTCAAATCCCAATACTCCCACTCTCATCTTTGTAAAAAAATTCCTCCTTCTGCTCAATGCATCTGCAACTTTATTTGACTTATAACTCCTATGCTTCAACACAAATATACAATTTTGCAAAAATTCAACCCATCTCATATGTTTTTGATTCAATTTTCCTTGACTGTTCAAATATTGTAAAGCTTGATGATCTATATACAACACAAATTCTGTAGGCAATAAATAATGTATCCACTTCTTCAAGGCTTGAATTATGGCATATAATTCTTGATCATAAACTATCTTCTTCTGGCATCATTCAAATTCTCACTGAAATAAGCTACATGTCTTTCTTCTTGACTCAGTACTGCTCTGATTGCATTTCCACTTGCATCACAATCAACTTGAAATACCTTGTCAAAATCTAGTAATGCTAATATTGGATGCTCTATCACCTTTCGCTTCAACAATTCAAAAATCCTTTGTGCTTTGGACATCCACTTAAAATCCGTCTTGTCTCCTCTCATTGTCTCCGTCATGGGGTTACAAAAACTACTAAAACTTTTGATAAACTTTCAGTAGAAACTAACTAGTCCACAAAATTATCTCACGTCTCCAATGTTTACCGGTGTAGGCCAATCTAAAATTGCTCTTACTTTCTTTAGATCCATCTTTAATCCTTTAGCAAAAATAACAAATCCTAAGTATACCAATTTTGTCTTCATGAAACTACACTTCTTAATATTAATCAAAAACTTCTCTTCTCTCAACCTCTGCAATACTTGTCGGATGTGCCAAAAATTCTCTTCTCTAGTCTTACTGAAAATTGGAATATCATCTAGGTAAACAATAACAAACTTACCCAATAACCTCTTCAATACCTTATTCATCAACCTCATGAAAGTGTTCGGTGCATTGGTCAATCTAAAAGGCATCACTAACCACTCATACAATCCTTCATTAGTCTTAAATGCAGTCTTCCATTCATCTCCTTCTTTTGTTCCGATATGATGATATCCACTCTTGAGATCAATCTTTGTGAAATACTTTGCTCCACTTAAATAGTCCATAATGTCATCCATCCTTGGTAATGGGAATCTATACTTGACAATGATCTTATTTATTTCTCTTGAATCTATACACATTCTCCAATCTCCATATTTCTTAGGTGCAAGTGCAACATGTACCGCACATGGGCTCAAACTTTCTCTGATCAATCCTTTCCTCAACAACTCTTGAATCTATTGGTTTAACTCTGCATTCTTTGTCAATGTCATTCTATGTGCTACTTTTTTTGGTAAAATAACTCCTAGTATAAGATCTATATGATGACTAATACTTTGTATTGGTAGTAAGCCATCTGGTACATTCTTTGATATGATATATTCATACTTTGTCAACAACTCTACAACTTCTTTATGTGGTAGATCTTCACTCTTTGTTGTCTTTAGACTACTTCCTTTCTTTGGAATTGATGCAAAAAACATGTTTCATGCCTCAATCCATCCAAATATTTCCTTCCATCTACCAAACATAGTTTGGTAGTGCCACAAAATTCAGTCTCCTCCTTTTCCTCCAAAGGTATCAACTTGATTCTCTTTCTATTTGATGTCACAGTATGAGTATTTATTCTTCCATCATGAACAACTTTCTTTTCATATTGCCATGGTCTTCCTAATTGTAAATGGCATGCATCCATAGGCATAATATCACACAACACTTCATCCCTATATGATCCAATATGAAACTTCACCAAACATTGTTCATTCGCCAATATCTTATGCTCATCTTGAATCCATGCTATCCTACAGGGGTTTGGATGTTTCAATCTCTTCAAGTTCAAATTTGTTACCATCTCCTATGAAACTAAATTTTCAATACTATCACTATCAATGATAACCTTACATACCTTTCCTCTGGACTTACATCTAGTTCTGAATAGACTTTTCCTCTTTGGTGGTTCTTCAATTACTTCTTCATGCATCAAATCTCTCCTCATCACCAATGATTCACATTTCTCTAATTTTCCAATTGAATTAAGGGATCCAACATGTTCTTCCTTCACATAAGTTTCTCTCTCGGTATGCTCAAGTTTCTTTTCGGTACTTCCTTGATGACACTCAAATGCTCTATGTCCTTCACCTCCACACTTGAAATAGGTTCCTTTGAATGGCCTTCTCTTAGATCTTCCTTCATCCCTTTGGAATCCATCACTATGGTAATAATTATGACCTCCTATGTTACCGTGGTAGAAATTTTGATCTTCTCTTCCTATGTGGCATGGTTTAGCATCCTTTTCTTCACTCTGGTAGGGTTTTGAATCTTTGTTTTTCTCCACATAAGGTCTTCTTTCTCTGGACTGTGTTCCACTCTTTTAGAATCTTCCTCTTGCACTTCTTTGCCTTTTTTCAAACTTCTTGTTCAAGTTCTCTTCCACTTTTAATGCAAACTGGTATGCTTCCTCAATAGATGCCATCTTAACCAGGCTCAATTCTTCTTGAATGCTTGTTCTCTGTTCGTTGATATATCTTGCAACATTTTATTTTCTTGCTTCACTATGACCGGTTCTAATTATCATCTTGTAGAATTCTTCAATATACTCCTTCACAAATATTTCTTTTTGTCTTAGGTTCTACAATCTTTTCAACAATTCCAATTCATAATCAGTTGGTATCAATTGATTCTTCAATTTTGTCATCATTTTGTCCCATTTGATGATTCTTTCTTTGCCTCTCCTATTTCAATCTAATTGAACTTATTTCCACCATAGTTTAGCATGTCCTTTCAACTTTATTTTAAAATTTTTGACTCTTTCCAGATCTTTAGTTTCTTCATATTCGAAGTATTCTTCCATTTCATTGATCTAATCAATCAATTCTTTAGGATTCAAATTTCCCATGTAAATTTGAATTTCAACTCTAGGTCACTTGCCAATCTTTTATATCGCTTTCAACATCTTTACTTGATTTGATTCTTCTTCTTCTTCTTCTTCTTTGTCTAGGGTTTCTGTAAATTGATTTGCATGTTTTGCTTCATCATCACTTTCATCATTCTGCCTAGGGTTTAGGCCTTGACTTCGATCTTCTTCAACAACATCTAACCTAACTCGTATCTCATGCATCATCTCCAACATTTTATCTATTCTTCAACAAAATTTTCCATAGAAAGCACTCTCCTTGGTGACATATCTCCCCTCGAATCGATGCAACTACCTCAATTCAACAATTCTGCTACAAGGGTTTCAACTACCTCACAATCAGTGATCGGTTGAAAAAAAATCATCTACCTCAATTCAACGATCTATTCACCTCAAGGAATGCCTTCAGGAATCAAAAACTTGCTTTGATACCACTTGGTGCAATCATAGTGGGAGGGTTCCAGAAGGAACAGTCTGAATCGTGCAACAATGAGTCAACACAACAAAAATAACATAACAAATTGATATTGCTAACATGAAAATTTATTGAATTGATAATCAAACATGCAACATAAGCCTCAAGGGTGAATTATCCAGGGCTCATAAGCCTGTCGCAAGGGCTTTCAACAATACAACTAGCCAACATGCCTTATTACATGCCCTCGAAGGGTGATGCAAAAAATGTAAGGAATCTAAAAAATCTAACTTAGAACTGATTTGAATGAATCCTAGATGATTACAAATGCTTATAAATATGATTCTTAAGCTCCAATATAGGTCCGCGTCAGCCATACGGGCTAATACCTTGATGAATGATCATATATAAATGTTTGCCATAAAACATGAAGAGATAACTCCACGTGAAAAGATATGACTTGTGAATCTCCAAGATAGGTCCCAACGAACCCGAGATTCTTGTATGATGTCCCATTAAGCTCTACATGATCTGGAATGGGTCCACAATAAGAATTTGGACTAGGTTGGCCTCGAATGCTTTGAGTAGTAACACAGTGAAATTATGAGAGCGATAACTTTCGATAAACAAATGCAAATGATGTGAAATCTAGATATGTGATAGATGTTGATGTGTAGGTGATATATCTTACTCCATGAGCTGAGAAACAACAATGTAGTAAAATTCATAATAAACTGCCGAAATTGCTTTTGAATGCAATGCAAGAATTTTTTTATTTTTGGTTGATACAAGATTGTTTTACAACCAGGGATGCTCTTGCATCATATTGAAGCCAAACTTAGCAAGGAATTTTAGGAGAAACTTCCATGAAACCTTGTCATAGGTTTTTGAAATATCAAGTTTAAAGGCCATACCAACATTGTAACTTTTGTCCATAAAATGAAGAATTTCATGCATGGAGATAACAACATCAAGAATTTGATGGCTTGGGAAAAAGCCTTTTTGACAAGGGCTAATTATTTTCTTCAGGAAGGGCTTTAGTCTATTAACCAAAATTTTGGAGAAGATTTTATAAATGGTATTACGTAAGCTTATGGGTCTAAAGTTAGCTATGGTTTGGAGGTTAGAATTTTTAGGAATGAGGGCTATAAAGGTGTTGTTTAGTTGCTTTAGCATCTTACAAGATTTAAAGAAGGCTTTGGAAGCAAGGAAAAAATTGCCTCCCACAATCTTCCTCTATGTTAATTGAATATTTTTTATTATTTAATTAACTCACTAATTATTCTTCTTTTCTCAATTAACTAAATAATTCATTATTATTTAATTAATTTCCCATCTTTCCACTTTTGCAATTAAAAAATTATTTTGAATTATTTAATTTATTCATTTATTCTTCCATAATTATTCTCCCAAAAATAAATAAAACTAATTATTGTATTTATTTATCTATTTTCACATGTAATTAATAAATAATTTATTATTAATTACCCATGCATTTCCACCTCACTAGTCAAACTCCCACTCACTTCGAGTTCACTCCACAATCAATTCTGTTCACTAACCATCAATTGCACTTATCTCTTCAATCAATTCCCTCAACTGATCCATATGATCAGTTAGCTACAATCAAGAGGTCAATTAACTATCCATAAAATCCTCTCAACCATTATAAGCCATTGATCTTCTTAGTCCCTCATCAAATCTCAACCGTTGATTGGTATCACCAAAAATCTATAACTTGAACCATCCTATCATCTATTATTCCTCTCATTCTGGAAAGAAATCTATATACACATATTGGATCCAAGTGTTTGTGCTAAAAATCCAGAGTAATCAATCACTACACTTTTCTCCAAGGTGCAAAGAGGAGAACATTGGAGCTCAACAAGGAAATCACATGAGTTTGTAATACATATTTCATTTGATTTTCTTTATGCTTCATTAGTGTGATCTCTTTTGAATTTGATTATGAATACTTTTATTTGTTGTTTGTTATTTGATTTCCCAATCATTTTCTCAGTCATAAGATTTAGTAAGAAAAAATGGGGCCCATTATACACAACCTCAAACAATTATGATTACAAAAGAAAATTAATGTCTAACAAAACACCAAGACCATCCATACATCTAGCCACAAGACATGTCAAAGGATTTAGATCCACACTAGGATTGACTAGTAAAATAGTTGGTCTATTACACTCATGGAAGTAATGAGTGAAATATTTTATCAAAATTATTATAGCCACCAAGCATACACCATGGATAATAAATGTGATGCAAGAAAAAACTTAGACATTAATAGTTTCTAATTTTTTCATTGGTTGAAGCTTTCCTTCATACTATCTTTCTTCTCCACAACTGTCACCACTTAGACACAAAATTTTAAAACCCAAAATTGTGAAGGGAGTTGTGTCTAACAAACAAGGCCATCAATCACTATGGAGTGAAAGGGCAAGGGCCAAAGTGAAGGGCAAACCTTTTGACAAAGGCCAGGAAGTGCAATGACAACACCTTTTAGAGAGATAAACATTTTTAGGCAACTACAAAAATGCATACTAGGGCATTTCCCTTTACCTACGTCACAATACACATGCGTATATGGAGGAATTATTAACATTGTCTGAAAGTATGTTTAATGCTTAAAAGTAAAATGATTATGAAGGTTGTTGCATTGGTGGTTATCGTTGAACCAAAAGATCAACCTGTTAATGCTCGATAAAATCGCCAGATTTATACAAGATCCACAGGAGGCGGTTAAGCCATGTCACAAACTCGAGCGTTGCACTGCACAACACAAGGAGACCGATAGCGAATTCTCGCAACAATCTCCCCAACGCAAGCGAGGAGTTCGAACCTATGACCTCAGCTCTGATACCAATTGTTGCATTGGTGATTATCGTTGCGCCAAAATATCGACTTGTTAACGCTCGATACAACTGCTAGATTTATAAAAGATCCACGAGAGGTGGTTAAGCCATGTCACAAACCCGAGCGCTGTGCTACACAACACAAGGAGACCAAGAGCGAATTCTTGCAACAAAGGTTCTATGGAACTTTATCTTCTATGAAATTTTGTGATACTATATATAGATATACTTATGTGGGGTTGCATACTATTAGGAATAAGGTGTCTCAACCTTGGATAATTCCTATTCTTATTATTTGTTTTGTAAAATGTATTTCTTGCAAATAATGTAATTAAGTGTGAGTGTACATGTCTAGTTGGCATGTTGATGTGTCACTCCACTTGATGTGTTGGCATCTTGAATTGTGTGTAAGGAGCTTGTAAGGAAACTCAGGTGCGGAAACAACTTCCTACACTAATCTCTTAAGGAAAGTATGGTGCAAATTCGTTTTAAACCCTTAAAATTTTAGATTCGTTAATCTACTTAACAATGATATTGCAACAATATACCATACATACAGAAAATAAAGAATGACACAATGATTTACCCTGGGGAAAACCTTTCGGTAAAAAACCCCAGCACTCCAAAACCTGCACAATGTATTATCTTCAACACAACGGTTACAACACACTTGCAATGCAAGTTCTTTCAGGAGATTTCCAACACTTGAAGACAAAATATGGCAGCATCAAAACGTTCCAACAATACTTCCTATTTTCTTGGAGAATGGTAAAACCCTAATACAGTTATCTTCGAAAGTTGCCCTAAAAAGGGAAGCGCATGATATAAGCATTTTTTAGGGTTGCGAAGATGTGTGATGTGAGTGTATTGTTGGAATGTTTTGATGCTGCCGCATTTTGTCTTCAAGTGTTGGAAATCTCCTGAAAGAACTTGCATTGCAAGTGTGTTGTAACCGTTGTGTTGAAGATAATACATTGTGCAGGTTTTGGAGTGCTGGGGTTTTTTACCGAAAGGTTTTCCCCAGGGTAAATCATTGTGTCATTCTTTATTTTCTGTATGTATGGTATATTGCTGCAATATAATTGTTAAGTAGATTAACGAATCTGAAATTGTAAGGGTTTAAAACGAATTTGCACCATACTTTCCTTAAGAGATTAGTGTAGGAAGCTATTTTCGCACCTGAGTTTCCTTACACATACTACATAGTGTGGGATTGAAATATGAGCTTACTTTCTTATAGCTTCTATGAATGAATGAGATAAAATTATACGTTTTGAAGCAATATTTGTCTAACTAACATTATTTTCTATTGGATGTGAATGTGGAGTAATAAAGACTCTATTGTTGCAATTGACATTGATGCAAATTTCTTTGCTTGTTGAAAGTAGGATAACCCTAAATAATTATGACCAAATCTTGCAAAGAAACTAAATTAGGTTTACAAATTCCTTTATAAGAGACATGTGTCATGTAAAGTTTAATTAATCCTCTACTATTTAAATCACATAGTTAAAATTATACAATAAATGTTTTACATATGAAAAAAAGTCAAATACCTAAAAGTTATGTTTTTTTAGAGCACTTCCCTCCATTTAATTTCTAAGTAAGAAATATTTATGGTAAGTATTTTCATTTTTATTCTATTAAAAATTTGATGTCATATTTTGTTAGAGCTCTAATTGTTTTTGTGTGAAGGTAGGCTCCATGGATGGTACCTACCTCAACCATACCAAAAAAGGGATGAAAATATATATTGCAAAGACAATTAGACATGGAAAACAATAAATATAGTGTTAATAATTCTCTTCAATCTACCAATATTCTTCAAATTATTGTTTGTGGAATGGTTTGCTTCAACCACTTTATATTCTTCACTACAATAATAATTCTAATCAACATTATTTATATACAATCTTGATAGTGATCTAAGGCACAAGACATAAATACATAGAAATGCTTACCACTTGAAAAAAAAATTACACTTATATCATCTCATGCAATTTATACTTTGAAATCTACATATCTAGATTAATTTTGCCTCTATTAAATAATTTTAGAATGATTAAAAAAAAGCTCAAGTATATTTAGAGAGATACCTAGATCAGATTTACCTTTGCAAAGTAATTTCTAAATGATCAGAAAATGCTAATATCATTCGTACAATATTAGAGACATATTGTTTTATTTCTTAGGAGTACATGGAGAGCCATGGATTTAATGCCCACAATGATTTAAAGAAAGACACAAAAAATTTCTTGGAAAAAAAATCCAACCTAAAACAATTTACCTATGAAAATGTTTTTATTTTTTTTTAATTTTTTTTTTTACCTATGAACGTGAAACAACTTTCGAAAAGAAAACTACTTCGAAATATAACCTATCGACACACTTCATCCCCCCCAAAAAAAAACATCTAAATCTAAACGATTTAAAAAACATGAAATAGAGTTTTGGTTCCAAATATACAAAAACTTTGGCATGATTATAAAATTAGAAAAAAAATATCATCAAACTTAAATTAGAGCACCCCACGTAAGGCAACTAAGAAAATGCATCACGTAGAAGATTAATAATTTGAAATTGTAGCAGGGAGGAGTACAACCTTTGCTTACTCGACAAGTGTTTAAGATCAGTACAGAGCGTGTCAAGCAGAGCATACCGCCAGCGCAGATTTGGCTCAAACAGGGAATGTGATTAATGCATATGCAAATGTATCGGATTTATGCTTGGATTTTTAATTTCTCTCAGTTTGTTTGACTTTCTGGCTGCAAAATGTGGTCCTCAAATGTGTGGATCGATGAACATGACAAACCCTAGCGTCTGAGTAATTAGATGCATCAGAATCGACATATCTCAAGTTGGAAAACTTTGTTCGATGTAAAAGGCACTATTTCAGAAGTGCGGGAACAAGAAGGCTGGGAAGCAACTGATAATTAGGGAGTTCGGGTAAAGAAAAGAAGATTATTCATCAATAAACGTTTTCCCTCTGAGAAAGTACTCAAAATCGTAGAAATGGAGTTGAAATTCATGTTTGAGGTCCGTTTCTTCAAGTCCAGTCGCATAGCTTTCAGCAAGAGGGGAGCACTGCTGCCCCTCGTTAACAGCTGTAAGATTGCTTCAGTCATTTTTTTAATTTTTTTTTTTGTGAAATTACATTCAAGCTATGGTAATCTGCCTCATATTGTTTCTGTCTGTAAATAAATCTTGGGTTTGTGGGTTGTATTTATTTACTCTGATACGAAGTTTATATGGTAAAAGTTTTGTGCTTTATACGATTTAGGATTTACTCTCCCTTAGTTTTATATCTGTGAATGAAAAATTGCTGAATTAAAAAATAATGGTTTGAACTTGCTATGTAATGGACAGTTCGGAAGGTTTTGGGGGATTTCCAATATGGACTGGTTAATTAGTTTCGATTCCGTAGAAGAGGAATACTTGTAATGGCTATTACTAGCAATCGCACCTTGGTGTGCAATGGGTACGCCGAAGAGGTGTGGAAGGTCAATTAGGGAAAAAATTGGTCTATCTTTTTGCATAAGCAGTTCATTTAGGATTTTTTTTTTCTTTCAACAAAGATTTCAATGGAGAAGTGATGGCTTAAAAGTTAAAATCAATTATGCATCCACTTACATGGATCTAGACACAATTGAAACAATACTTCTGATTGAAGAAGATAATTAGGCTTCATCATCAACATGTAAAATTGAAAGGTGTGATTTATCATCCCAAAATCTCATTTTCTAACCCATTTCTCACATGCCAAATTGAATCTTTTTTTATGTGCTGTATATAATTACGGATATTATTCTTTATAACTTTGGAAAATTAAAATAGGCAACCCATTAAAATATTTAGCCCTCATTATATTATTCTAATCATTATTTTCTTTTACAAGTCTCTAGTCAATTTAAAGTGAATGCGCACCTTCCAAATTTGAGCAATGTTATTGCCTCATCACAGCGAATATTGCTGCATTTTTCACTTCTTGGACTCTCTCTAACGAAGAATATTTATTACACTTAAGAATTAAATTAAAAGCCACGTATCCATATGAGCTAACGCGTAGCCTGAATTGCATTTTTTGGTAGTTTGTAGATTTTTTTTAACTATTGCATATTATGCAACTGTGGCAGGTCCGGATGCAACACTTGTTTGAGGCTGTCAAACATTTAACTCCTTAATTCTTTTCAAAATTCCATTTCTGTGATCAGGCATGTCTATAAGGCTGTGATCTCCTGTACATTTGGTGTAGGCTCGGAGCAGAATGATCCACCAAAAGCCTGAATCAACAGGGGCAACCCTACCGATGGCACTTTCCCCAAAATCTGCAATCAAGGTGTCTGATTTCCGCTCTGGATCATGAAGAACCTTAAAGCTAGCAGGCATAACACCTTCACCAAGAGTAAAACAGTCAATCTGCTTCTCCCAGGCTTGGAGATGCAGAGTCTTCAACAAAAAGTTCTTGACAATCTCAGGCTCCCCATTCATCAGAAATGCAAAAGCACTTGGAACAAAGTCCCTAACAAATACCTGGTTATAACAAAAAAATCACAATTAAGAACACAGATTTGGCAGCCACTGTCATCAAACAATGTCATCTTATCACAATGCAATTGCTCAGGGAATAAAAGAACACACTTTTGGCATCCATTATCATCAAACAATCTCATCTTATGTCTACACAATTTACCAAGGCATAAAGAATGCAACTTTGGCAGCCATTGTTATCCAGCAATCTCATCTTACAACAAAGAAATTTCTCAAGGATTAAAAAACAAACTTGGCAGCCATTACCAGCAAACAATCTTGTCTTTCTGGCAATGCAATATCCAAACAGATAAATATTAAAGAACATAACCTTGGCAGCCACTATCATCAAACAGTCTCATCTTATTACAATGCAATTTCCCGAGGGTTAAAGTTTAAACAACACAGTTTTGGAAGCCATTAACCATCAAAAAATCTCATCTTATGACAAAGCAATTTCCCAAGGGATGGAAGAGCTCAATTTCTGCAGTCATTACCATCAATCAATCTCATTCCATGACTGGGCAGTTTACCAAAGGACAAAAGAGCACATCTTTGACAGCCATTTATATCAAACAAATTCATCCAACCCAACTGGAGAAGACTCCCTAGGTAACAATGCAACCAACCCAAATAGAGAGGTGTCCCCGGGAAACAATGTAATTTTCCAAGGGATAAAAGAGTACAATATTGGCAGCCATTAATATCAAACAATTTCATCATATAACAATGCAATTTTCCAAGAAATAGAAGAACCCAACTTGTGCAGGCCATTATCATTAAACAATCTTTAATCTTCGACCATTGAAAGATGACTCCCCTGTTTGACCCACCAACTGGAGAGGACTCCCCAGGTAAGAATGCAATATCCATAAGGGAACACAATTTTGGAGGCCAATATCATCTTACAACAATGCAACTCGTAAGGGGTTGATATAACAATCAACCTCACAGGCAAGATCTTGCGCTAGTGTTATGACAAAATATTTACACAATAAATATTAAAAGACGAGCAATGGACGAGAGAGATCTCCTGCACAGTGAAACGGATCTTGTGTCAAAAATCGTGTGTGAATGGTGAACAAGGTCCTCTTAGAAACCAAAAAGGTCTTTCCCAAACCCACAAGACCAATCGACTAAAACTGTGCAAAGTATTCATATGCAATGAATTTTTATTTTTTCAAAATTTAAAAATGGAAGTTCTAGCACACCTGATTATAGTTTAAGGCATCTTTTGTAGAATCCAGTGCAGCTATGGTACCCACAGGCTTCCCACAAAAATACACGAGGCATTTCTTGAGATTCTCCCATGCATCAGCCACCATTGGATGTGGCGCAAAAGGGGTATTGATCGACGAGCTAGGAGTCCCCATTCCAGATCAGAAGCTCATGCTGGGAGACACCGTTTAATACGACGGATCTGTGAAGCCATTGAAGGCTTTAATTTTAGTTCAGAAATTTTTAGTGTAATAGGGATGAGGCGGAAAGGGCTAAAGAGATTACAAAGAAGAAGTTTGCCGCAAAAGACCTTATAGGTGCTCAAAAGTTTGCTCTGAGGGCACATCATTTGTACCTACCTTTAAATTACCGAACACCCAAATCTATAAGAAAACTAAAATCTCATCCGTCCTTTGGAAAAATGCAAACCCAGATTTTGATTAAATCTATAGGAAATCTATAATCCCATCTATCCTAAAAAAAAATTAACCTATGAGGAATCTAATATACTATCTATCACAAAAGAAATGCAAACCCATATTTTGATTACTTATCTGGAATCTCAAAATCTGCAGCCTTTGGGGTTTTAGTTTCCATTTTAACAGAGCCCCGGTTCTCATCCTGGTCCTCTCCCTCTTCGTGCAATGAGGATTTTTCAGTATTGGTATTGACCTGTAATTTTTTGGCCTCTTCAATGACATCCTTTAGTGACTTAGCAAATCGCTTGCCTTTACTCTTGGCTGCTGAAAAAACGGGGGTATTACACGGGTGTTTAGCAGGGTTGCAAGATTTTGAGAACAATGTTTTGTCCCACTGGGTTTTCCTTCTCTACCTCATTATTGCATTTGTACATGGGTACCTGATCAGACCTTGTTGCTGGGACCCATTCATGCTTTCTTGCATTCATCTTAGTTTTAGGTGCATGCTTATTTAGTCTCCCTAAGTTGCACTTATGGGGGGGTGTTAGTGTAATTAATATTTAATTACACTTGCATAACTTTACTTAGGTTTTGCTTAGGTAATAATTAGTTTACTTAATTAATAAGTAAGTTTTATTTAGTTGAGCTGTTTTTAGGTCAGCATTAGGGTTGCATACTTTGCTTTTATAAAGCAAATCATCTCTTTGTAATCTTTGAATTCTGAATGTTATCAATTTGCACATTTCATGCAAAATTCTGCTTTTTCATTGCTTTTCTCTTATGTGGAAGGTGTTTAGGTTTGCATGTCTAATCTTGGTTACTAAGACAATGTGGGGCTGAGGCGAACAGGTTTCTTGCAAGTGAAGTTCAAAACGGACTGCTTTTTTTTGTGAGGACTTCGTGAGTTTTTCAATACCAGAGATTTTTCTTTCCTTGTGCTTCTGGGACATTTTTTTGTGGCTGAATTTTGATCCATTTGGGCTGTTTTTTCCCCACATCTTTTCCCTGCAGAGAACATTGTTTAAGATAATATTCGTTGGTTACGCTCCTCTGCTCTGTGCTCTGCTATACTCCTGCCAACAATCCTTTGCTTTGTTTTTTTCCCCGGATGATGACTGCTTTGGAGCTCCACATTGCAGCGGAGAATAAAGTCAACAGGGACATGGATTGGTATGGGATACTTCATGTCAATCAATTTGCTGATGAATCCACTGTGAGAAAGCAGTACAGAAAATTGGCTCTGCCGTTCCATCCGTTCCATCCGGATAAGAATAAGTTTGTTGGAGCAGATGGTGCTTTCAAGCTTTTGCCTGAGGCATGGAGCGTACTCTCAGACAGAGGCAAGAGGGTTTCTTATGATCAGAAAAGAGAAGGGTTTCAACAGAGGCCTTCACAACACTAAAGCATTGTTTCTCTTCCTCTTGACGACAATGCGAGACATGTTAATCTTCCTACTAACGACAAAAGAAATGAATGGTGAGGTTGGTGACTTACAGGATAAGATATTCAAGTGTGCTACCAGCATGATGAAACATGTCATCTCCTCAGCGAAAAGGATTGACAGTTGCTAACCCTTCAACCTACTTGCCAGGGCTCTCTGTGCTTTTCCACTGTCGACAGGCAAATTGAGCTCGTGAAGCTCAAATAAGGAAACGCCTTCGGCATAATTACTAATTCTGTGGAAAAGAAAAATCTCATTTATAATTTTAAGAGGAATATATTAGCAAAATATTCTGTAAGTGTAAGCGGTTGTAAGAAATAATAGTAGCAGCACATTTGTTTCTTGTTTGTGGAAGTCAGTTGTCCGCTTACAAAATATTGTGCTAATTTATTTCTTATTGTAAACTAAATGGAGAAAACAATATGTCAAAATCTCTGCGAAATGATACAGCATCTGTTTGACAAAACAACTAATTTTAAGAAACCAATGACATAAAACAAATTTAAGGAAACAATTTTCTTTGAGGATCAGGCTGTTTGATGTGCTGCAAGAAAAGCTGCAGACAAATTTCAATATAGAAGTGGGTTGAAGTGCTGAGAGGAGGTAGCAGAGGAATTTGCCTTGAGAGGTGCAAATAGTTCTTTTACGGGATGGTATACCTGCACTCGAAGCTCTCTGTAATGATTATATGCCTTATGTTGTCTGGTTATCTGAGGCCCTCTAATGAATGCAGTGGTGGAGGGTCAATGATTGATGGGTGAACCCTGACAGCATTCCCACGTGTTGCTCTCACAGGTGGGCTATGCCAGGCAGTGGAGGGAGTGAAGTCGGGAGCAAAATGAACACAATTTTCTGAAATTCCTTCACATAGTTTTCTGAAATTTATCAGGTACCTACCGTTGCAGTATTGAGTCACTTGACGTGTGTTCAATTCCTTGACATAGTTTCCTGAAATTTCTTCGCCGTCTGTCAGAGCCAATGGAGTTTAGAATTGAATCAGATTTTCATTACAACAGGAAGTGATAAATCTGTCAGGCAACGTGTCCCAGAAAAAGGTCTTATTGTGCTTTGACAACGGACAAAATGAACATAGGCCTTTGTGATGGCGAAAAGAGGGGAAAGCTTGCAGCTAATAGAAACAGAATTCGACACTAGACATTTATAAATATTCAGTCGATTGAGAAAAACAAACGAAATCATTGGCAGATGGTTGAGAAGTAATTGGAAAGTGAAGCCATTTTGAACAAAATATTACTGAGGTAGGTACTAATAAAAGTGGGCACGCCTACTGTGGGATTACTACTAAATGTTGTAATTAAAGATCTAATAAAAATGGGTTCGCCTGTATTACTAGTTAATGTTGGATATTATTTGCTATTTAGAAGTAACATGGCACGGGAATGTGTGATAGGAGTTTAAAGTTTCCTTTCTATCCTGAATAAGCCTTCCTCTTGAGATCCAACTCTTAGATGGAAGAATACAAGCTTTCAACACCTAAACTTGCCTTCCAAAGCGATAAGAGGTATCATGTGTTTTTGAGTTTCAGGGAAGATGTGAGAAAGACTCTGGTTGATCATCTCTTCCAAGCTCTCTCCACTGCAGGAATGGATGTCTTTTTAGACAATCACAAATTGGAAAAGGGGGAATGATTGCATTGAGCTGGAAAGAGCAATCAAGAGAGGTGCCATTCACATTCCTATATTTTCCAGAAGCTATGCAGACTCACGATGGTGTCCCAAAGAGGCCGCTGCAATATTGAGGACCCCTGGCTTGATTATTTCTCACTTTTATTATCATGTGTCCATCCAAATCTTGTTAGATTTCCTGAAAAGGACTGCAGTCTCTATAACCAGTCATTTCTCAGCATTATATCCATTCAAATTGATAACCTAAGAGATTAGAGAAGTGATTGATGGGTGGAACCATGCAAGCATGCCAAAAGATCTGTTCTCACTTAGGCCACTATATGGATATAGCTCAAGGGCAAGTAATGATCCTCATGTTCTGCTTGATTTTCTATATTTTTGGTTAATTGTTGCATGCCTGCTGCTGGATAATAGATGACATATGTGCCTCCTCTCAAATATAATTACGTAAAGATAGGGTTTTAGGGAAGGGGCTTGGGAAAATGAAGTAGTTACTGAAACAAAATGAACCTATCCTTATAAAATAGGAAGTGGGGATTTTATTTTTATGTCGCAGTTACTAAAATAAAACAGTGTATCCCAGGGACACGTCCCCCTTGTTTTTCAGGCATTTCCTGAATGGGATGCCCCGGAGATGCAACGATGGGGACAGAACATTTCCCTGCCATTCCAGAATTAAAAAAAAATGGCAACATTCCCTCTGCAAGGGGAATGTCTCCTGCTTGGGGAGCGCCAAGATGTCCTGGGGATGGCCTGCTGTCCCCTGTGGCAAAACAGATTTTCATAATCAAAGGAAAAAATAAAAAGAATCTAAATTTGTTTCCATAAACATGAATAATTTGCCTCGAATGGAAGTAGGCTAAGCAGGCTTGTTCAGTTCTTCATCAGACACAATGCCAGTCGAAAGATATTAAATAGATCTTGAAACATACTGTAGCAGCCAAATCTGAGTGTCTAAATTTCTTCACACTTGGCAGCATCATGTTCTCTGACTGGCTGTGCTTATATTTTCTGGTGGCACTATTACCACTCTTTGCTGTCGAATCGATAAACTGCTTGTACTTTGCCAGTTTGCCTTGTTCTCTGTGCTTTTCTTGATATACTTTGTGTAAATCAAAGCCGTGATTTCTAATTATTCTCCCATCTAAAACATTTATTAGAACACATTAAATTTTATGTGTTAAATAATTTATTTTTAACAATATCTCCCCTGCGAAATTTGTTTGTGTAAATTATATTATATATTAAATTATTAATATATAATAATTTTAAATATATATTAAATATTAAATAATATATATAGCCATCCCCCGCCATCTCCAACATTTTGGAATTTTTTTGCGGTCCCTAGAAACCTTTCCTCACAACCCCATGTCCCCCCGTGCTGGAAACTCAGAAAAAACCTGAAATAAAGTGAATCTATCCCTACAAAATCTTAAGCTGGGGAGGGGACTAAAAGTTTTCCCATGACTTAAATAACCTCCCTGATACCATTGGTAACCTGCCATAGCTGCAGCAATTGAACATGGAACAGGAAAGCTTAAAAAACCTCCCTGACACCATTGGTAACCTGTATCTGTCATAGCTGCAGCAATTGAACATGGAACAGGAAAGCTTAAAGAACCTCCCTGATAGCATTGGTAACCTGTATCAGCTGCAGAACTTGAACTTGAGATGGTGTAGAAACCTAAATAACCTCCCTGACACCATTGGCAACATGTGACAGCTGCGTCCCTTGGACTTGGAAAGGTTTTACAACTTAAATAACCTCCCTGACATAATTGGCATCTTGTCAGAGCTGCGGCACTTGAACTTGGAAGGGTGTGATGGCTTAAAATTTAAATAACCTCCTAGATACCATTGGCAACCTGTCACAGCTGTGGCAGTTGGACTTGGAATTGTGTGATGGCTGAAATAACCTCCCTGATACCATTGGCATTCTGTCACGACTGCAGCACTTGAACATTGAAGTGTATAAGATTAAATAACTTTCTGGTACCTTTTGCAGCTTGTTACACCTGCAACACTTGAATATGAGAGTGTTTAAAATCTTAAATACACACATACATACACAGTGATATATATACTCACACAAACATACATACATATATATATTTGTATGCATGCTGTATATATAATTATTATATATACATGCATACATGTATGTACATATATATTATATATACATATATGTATATGTATGTATATAATATATATGTACATACATGTATGCATGCATATATGTATATATCTATGTTCCATCAAGTTTTTGGTATAGGGAGTGGCGGGACGGGTTTCAGGGACGACATTTTTTTAGGGGATTTTTGGGGACGGGGGGACGGCTATATATATATATATATATAGAGAGAGAGAGAGAGAGAGAGAGAGAGAGATTTTAAAAATATAGGGAAATTTCAGATATTCATATGAGTAATGATAATCATAACAATGAACATTCATAAAGTTGCAAATGTAATCACCAATCATATTGACATATGCATCATAGAGTCAAACAAATTAATACTACAGCTACCTAATTGCTTCCATGGACCATAATTCATGTCAAACAGTCAATGTGCATATGATATAAAATAATAAAATGCCCAAAGGCTACAAGTTTGCACTACAAATGTCAAAATGACAATGTTACAAGTGTCCAAAACATAGTAATAGAAAGTATGATGGCTGCCTCTACTTGGCATCTGCCAGCATTGCATCAAAATCAGACTTAGAGTTTGAGTCATTGCCACTATGAGTATGAGAGGCTGGCTCACCTAATGGAACTCCAACCAATCCCTCGTGTCTCTCCTCCTCATCAATTTGTGCGGCATTCTCTGGATCAACATCCCACCATAACGCTAGAGTTTGTCAATACTTAGGAGTCTAACGATCTTGGAGTTGTAGAGCACTATGCATAACCACTAATTTCTTTGCCTGTCTAGAGGTCAGCCTATTCCTCTTGATAGAGTGAATAAAGCTGTATGTTGACCATTTCCTCTCTGCAACAGAGGAACTAGCAACCTGTGAGAGGAGACAAAAACTAAATTAGTAATTTACTAATTTACTAATTAGGACATTCAATTATGATTATATAAATGCTCAACACTAATCTAAATCAAATTATGTTAATGTATTACCTGTGAAAGGAGGCGAATAGCAAGCGTCCTCAATTGTGGTGCATCCTTCCCATGCCACGACCACCATCCAATAGGATCCCTTTGAGCTACTATAGTTCTATCTACCTTGGCCTCTAGTTGCCGAATGTTGGCCACGAAGATTAACAAAGTTAGTGAATTGTGTACGAACTAGACTCACCTCCTCAACTGAATACATATTTGCAAGGGCCCTCATAAACCCATCTTTCACCTCATCGTCATCACAAGGAGGCATCCTACCAAGTCTTGATACATACCATTTGGGATTAAGAGCAAAGGCTGCCATATGAAGCGGGGTGTTCATAGTGTTCCATTGCCGCGTCACAATGGGCTTAATTTCTTGCTCATACAATCCCAAATTAGGATCCCTATCAGAAATTGCTTTCTTCATTCTTCCAAGCATGGAGTCAAATGTTTCATAAATCTCTCCAAGACTTGCAGAGTCTGTATCAACATATCTTATGACATCCACAACTGGTGAAATGATGGAGCAAATATATCTGCAAACAAAAATATGAAAAAAGACAAGTTAGAACTTAGAAAATCAAAAAATATTAATAATAAAATCATATTTTAATTTAAAAAAAAAAATCAGCAATCAATAACAAATTAACAATTTTTTTAATTCACATTGGACCACCAAGTATCATCAAGAATTTTTTGTTTGGTGCTTCTCCCTTCTACAGTGCTTGCCATAGACCATCTATTCCACTCTAAATTAACCATCATCAACTGTAGAGCCTCCTGCACCTCAAGCATCCTCTCTAACAAAATAAAGTAGCTGATATACCTTGTCACTACAGGCTTGAGAAATTCCTTCCTCGAAAATGTTCTAAAGAGGGCAAGTGAGGTATGATGGTTGCAAATAAACATCTGAATGTCTCTAGCCTCTACAACCACCTGGTGCACCCAATCTATCTTCCCTATGTCTTTCAATGCGTTGTTCAACGCATGAACACAATAAGGGGTCCAAAAGATGTGCTTGTAAGCACTCTCAACCATCAAACTTGCTAATTTGCACACACGTGCTGAATCAGTAACCACCTGCACAACATTGGTTGGCCCAACCTCCTCTATAGCCTCTTTCAAAATATTAAATTGGAATTCTGCATCCTTGCGATTCCTAGAACAATCAATGGCTCTAGGAAATATGAATCAGCTGAACATGTGACTATGATGTTTATAAGTGGTTGTTGTCTAATATCGGTCCACCCATCCATCATAATA
Organism: Sequoiadendron giganteum; assembly: GCA_007115665.2. NCBI lineage: Eukaryota > Viridiplantae > Streptophyta > Pinopsida > Cupressales > Cupressaceae > Sequoiadendron > Sequoiadendron giganteum. The sequence continues at coordinate 550,323,019 of CM021100.1, forward strand.
GAGCAGCCCGTCCTAATCCAACACTGTCTTATGTCCTCCATCACCGCACTCACCTTAGAATATTCTTTGTCAAGGGGTGTAGTGTGTAATTTATTTTCTCCAAGGGGGGTGAATGAGGTACCAACAACTGCCACATCTCTAAACATTTGTTTGAAGTAGGGAGAACGCACTACATGGAATGGGATGGCATGGGCATAGAAAAATTTGGCAACGGAGGACTTTGCCACATCTCGTGCTCGCACATTGAACATACTTGCAATTGTATTTTGCTGCTCACTAGAAGTACTAGCCTTCCTCTTCCCTCTTGTAGAAATAAGAACACCACCCGCACCACTACTACCACTACCAACACTAGGACTACCAAGCATAGAGGGCATAGGTGAAGTTGAATGTGCGGATTGAGTTTGCATTCGCTGCCCCATAGACTTTCCTTCGGCCTCCATGTGCAATCTATAACACTCTACCCTCTCAAAATCTTTTATTTCTTCACAACCCTTGACCCTATGGCCTACAAAACCCAATAGATGAGAATAGACTCTTGTGTAGCTTCCATAAAAATTATCTTTGCAAATGTGACATTGCCACAATCTTCTACCCCCCGTGTTTTTCCCTTTGCCTTGGTCTATACGTGATGCTAATTGAATAAGAGATTTTTTAGGATTAAAAGGGCCTTTTGCATATTTTTTCAAATCTTCAGAAGGGATTTCATATGGGTTTGTTTGAGGCTGCCCCCTTTCAACCGATTGGGTTTCTTCTCCCCTCTCAACATGCCCACTACCTTCACTATTGCTGCTCATTTTGTTTTGTTTTGGTTTCTGCAAACTGAAAATTAAAAATAAAATTAAAAATCATGCATGTCATCATTTAAACTTAGAAAAAAATGGAAGAATAACTTACCTCTTTCACTTCTCTTGCTACCTTAATGCTCTCCTTTTTGCCTTTAAATGCTGGTTTTTCTTCTCCATCAGCTCCTTCAAACCCTCCTCTTTCTCTTCTCATTTTGCTCTTGGCTGCAATTTTTTTTTGGCAAGTTAAAATGAGGTCAATTGAAGTTAAAATGAAGTTTTAAGTTGCCATATTAGGGCTGGGAGGGCGTGGGGTCCACAACAAAGGCATTAAAAAAAAGAAATTTTAAATTTGACTTTTTTTTTTAATGTTAAAATGCTGTTGGGAAATAGGGGACGGCCGATCGTCCCCGGGACGGTCGAGGGATAGCTGGGCATCCCCTAACCGTCCCCTAGACGGCTAACCATCCCCCAGCTGTTTCCGAAACGTTTTGCCAATCTGGGGATGTCCCCGAAAAAAGGAAACTTTTTGGGGATGCTTGAAAAACGTCCTCCAGGCGTCCCTCGTCTCCGAGACATCCCTAGTACTAGTACAGTGGGCAAAAGAGCAAGGGACACGTCTCCATGTACCCTTGGTATATATATGATATGTTGCACAAACGGTTGTTGTTGCACCAAAAGATCAACTTGTTAATGCCCAATACAACCGCCCGAATTAATGAATCCACGGGAGGTGGTTAAGCCATGTCACGGACCCAAGCGCTGCGTTGCATAGCACAAGGAGACCAAGGGCACAGACCTTGCAACAATCCCCCCTAGCGCAAGTGAGGGGTTCGAACTCGTGATCCAAGCTCTGATACCAATTGTTGCACAAACGATTGCCGTCGCACCAAAAGATTGATCTATTAATGCCCGATACAATCGTCAGAGTTGATGAATCCACGGGAGGCGGTTAAGCCATGTCACGAACCTGAGCGTTGCGCTACACAACACAAGGAGACCAAGGGTGCACAACTTGCTACATGATATGTATGTATGTTGATATGCATGCATACATACATACATATCATATATATATATACATATCGTATACATATATATATATATACATATATATATATATATATATATATATACATATATACATATGTGCATGCATACATACATATACATATACATGTATATATGTCGTACATACATATATATGTGTACATAAACCCTAAACTGGATATGACAAAATGTATTGAATAAAGCCTAAATATAGGCCAATGACATTAGAGAGGTTATTTAAGATTTTACACACTTTCATATTCGAGTGTTACAAGTGTAACAAATTGCCAATGGTACTAGGAAGCTTATTTAAGTCGTATATGCATACATATACATACATATATATACATAGATACATACATATATATGCACAAATACAACACCACATCATTTGGTGCTGTATTTGGTTTAAGGTCTATGTACATAAACACATATACATACATATGATATTTATTTGGATACAACACATCATTTGGTGCCATATTTTGTTTAAGCCTTTAAGGTTTATGTACATAAACGCATAATACATACATATGATATATATATTTGGATGCAACACCACTATCATTTGGCTCCCTATTTCGTTTAGTGTTTATGTACATAAACACATATACATACATATGATACCATTGGAAACCTGTCATAGCTGTGGCACTTGGACTTGGAATGGTTTGATGACTTAAGTAATCTCCACGACTTAAATGACCTCCCTTATACCATTGACAATCTATCACAGCTGCATCACTTGAAATGGTGTAGAAAATTAAATAACCTTCCCGATACCATTGGCAATTGTCACAGCTGCAACATTTGAACATGGAAGAGTATATAAGCTTAAATAACCTTGCTGGTACCATTGGCAATCTGTCACGGTTGCAGCACTTGAATACGAGACTGTAAAATCTTAACTAAGCTGTGTGTTGCCATGTTTTGTTTAGGGTTCATGATAAATATTCAAAACTTGAAAAAAATAATAATGTACACACATGTACACACACAGAGATAGATACATCCATACATATGTTTATATGCATATAAATCACATGTATACACACATATACATACATATATTTGTGCTGTACACTCATATATTTATATACATACATATATTTGTGCTTGCTTTAGGCAAATTCACTGCCAACAATTCACTGCCAACAAATTCACCTCCAACAATTCATCGCCAACAATTCACCGTCATGACAAATTCATCTCGTGGAAAATTCACTGCCAGCAATATGATATAATATATACATAAATATTTGTGCTGCATACACACATATTTATTTACATACCATATTTATATATGTATATATACATATATTTGTGCTGTATACATACATATATATGTATATATACATATACAGATCCATACATGCATTAACATATATACATATACAGACCCATATATGTATGTATATATACATGTATATCAGTATGTATGTATACATACATATATTTGTGCTGTATCCATCCATATACATACATATATATGTGTCCATCACAGCTACAAACTATACAATATTTATATACACACACATATATATATATATATGTATATACATACATATAAATATATACATATACAAATATCTATATATATACACACACATACATATACACATACACATATACACATAATATATACATATACACAGACATATATACATATAATATATACATACACATATATACATACACATATATACATATATATGTATATGTTTATTTATATGTATATGTATATACGTATATACGTATACACATACACATATAATATATACATATATGCATATACACATAGACATATATACATATAATATATACATACATATATATGTATACACATAGACATATATACATATAATATATACATACACATATATACATATATATGTATATGTGTATATATATGTATATGTATATGTATATACATATATATGTATATGTATGTATATATATGCATATATGTATATATTTATATGTGTATATATATATATGTATATAGTGAGTCATATACATATATCTATGTATATATATAGATATACGTATATGTATATATACATAGAAATATATATATACATATATATATTTCTATATATACATGTATGTATATATACATATATATATACACATGTATGTATATGTATATTTCTATGTATATATATTCTTATGTATATATATATACATACATGTATGTATACATATATATATACACATGTATGTATATATATTTTTCTATATATATATATAGATATATGTATATACATACATATATATATATTTATGCATACACACAAGCATATATATGAATGTATGTATCTCTTTGTGTGTACATTTTTTTTTAAAAGTTTTGAATATTTATAATGAACCCTAATCCGGACATGGCAACACAGGTTATTTAAGATTTTGCACACTTGCATGTTCAAGTGCTGCAGTTGTGACAGATTGCTAGTGGCACTAGCAAGGTTATTTAAGCTTAGACGCTCTTCCATGTTCAATTGCCAGTGGTACTGGGAAGGTTATTTAACTTTTTACAGCATTTCAAGTGCTGCAGCTGTGACAGATTGTCAATGGTTTTAGGGAGTTTATGAATTCATCACACCATTCCATCACACCATTCCAAGTTTAAATGTTTTTTCCACAGCTGTGACAGGTTGCCAGTGGCATCATAAGTATATGTATCTCTCACTCACACACACACACATATGTATGTATGTATATGTACATAAATCTTAAACCTGATACACACATATATATGTATGTATGTATATGTACATAAACCCTAAACCAGATATGACACCAAATGGTGTGGTGCGATATCCAAATGTATTGAATATGGCCCAAGTATAGGCCAATGTTATGAATGAGTTTATTTATGATTTTAGACACTTTCATATTCAAGTTCTATAGCTGTGACATTGCCAATGGTACCATGAAGGTTGTTTAAGGCATGCATACATATGAACATAAATATATAAATGCATAAATATACATGAATATGCACACATATATGTATGATATGTGTGTATCTATACACACACATATATATGTATATATGATATTCATACACATATGTATGATTTAAATACTTGTATATATGTATGTATGGCTTAACTGTTTTAACCTTCTCAATACCATTGGCAATCTGTCTCAGCTGCAACACTTGAACATGAAAGAGCATATGAGCTTAAATAATCTTCTTGGTACCTTTAGCAACTTGTCACAACTGCAACAATTGAATATGAGAGTGCCTTAAATCTTAAATAGCCTCCCTAATACGATTGGCCTATATTTTGGCCATCTTTGATACATTTGGATGCACTGCTGTATCTGGTTTAGGGTTTATGGAAAACATTCAAACTTGAAAAAACAAACCTTGTACACACACATTATATACATATATGTATATGTGTGTGTATGTACATATATATCTGCATATATAATTCATTCATATTTATATATATGCATACATTCATGTGTATATATGTACATGTTGTCTTCATTTTTGATGGCATCCACTTAAGAAACAGTTTGTATTGAAATGATGTAATGAGTTTTCCTCAAGCGTTCTTGATGTAAAAATCATGTATTTGATCAAAATTGTAAGCCTAAATCTTTCGTTGCAGACAATTTGAGTTGTGTTGTTTCCAAGCGATTAAATTTCATTTGTATCAGATCAAATTTCTCATGCTAAGTTCAAAGGAGTTCGTTGTTTGTCCAATTCAAGCCTAGGCACAATCGTGAAAATTGGCAAAATTTGCAAAAACAAGTAAATTTGAAAATCTGTATGAGCTGGTCAAAATTCCTTTAATGGGAATGTTCTTGGTGGTATTTTGATCAATGTGGCCAGTTTACGAGTCACGACGCTTCACAGATTGTGAGATATTAAAAATTCTATTTTTTGTGTGCAAAGTTGCAGAAACAATTAAATTCACAATTTCAGGGGAGCTGGGCGAATATCGCTCATTGGGTTTCATCGTATCAGTGTTCTAGATAATGTGGCAAGATTTTAGCCAAAAATATGGAGTCGATTGAAAGTTATCACGAATTCTCTATCGGTGAGCTCATCGAATAATTCAATTTCCGAGATATGATGGTTTTCCGCATTTTTGTAGAAGGGTTAAAATCTTTCGAACCATGAAATATTATTCGGATAAGTGTTCATTCGCGGAATAATTGTTAATGTTGGTGGCGAGTTTGAAGTTTTTAATGTTTACATTTTAATAATTACTTATTTTGAATTAAATAAGTAGTTATTATGGAGAATGGAATAAGAAAAAGGAAATAAAAAATAATTAAATAAGTTAGGTTGTGAAAATTCACAACTTGAAGCAAAAAGGAAAAAGTTGGGTTGAGAAAATTCACAACCCACTACAACTTTAAAATTTGGGTTGTGAAAATTCACAACCCACATCAAGCCAAAATTGGGTTTTGAAAATTCACAACCCAAATTATTAACTTAGAAAATTGGGTTGTGAAAATTCACAACCTATTTTCAGTTACTTTTCCCACTTAAAAAGGCAGAGGTATTTATAAATCATAAAGTAAACTGCTTGAAGACATACACGAGCTCTCTCTCCATTGCCCAATAGTCACAACAGTCATGTAGCCATATATGGATGAATTGTTTGTTGAAGCATCTCATAGGAAAAAGCACACGTGCAACTGTGGAGGCATAGTCCAGGCACATAAACTCCTCGACATAAAGCTTAAAATAGATGAAACCTCACGCAATGAAATGTGAAGGCGCAGGCCAGGCATGTTAACGGTTTGTAATGATTGCAAAGTGATGAAATTGGGTATGGACATCCACCGAAAGCAATGGGTACATAATTTTTTTTTGCAAGACGTTATAGTTGTTAATGGACTTGTATGCAGAAGGTGAAAGCATAGGGAAACAAAGTGTTGTTTGACACAATGGCTCAAAGAAATGTGGTTCCATGGAATGCTGTGATTATGGCAGACATGCATACGATTTGTGGAAGCATAGACAAGACATGTGAAATGTTCAACAAAATATCTCAAAGAAATGTTGCTTCATGGAACACAATAATTTCAAAATATGCACAAAATGAAATTCTTGAAAAGGCTTTAGAAATTGGCGCTGCATTGTCCAAGCTTGCGCGCTAAATTGGAGCGTTGAAACAAAATATGGGCATACATCAAAACATATTTGCAAATGTTATATTCACAACTACCTTGGTGGAAAAGTTTGCAAAATTTGGAAAACATGGGTAAGGTGCATAACTGTTTGACATAATGCCTTATAGAGACGCTATCTCGTAGACGCCATGGTTGCAAAATATGCGCAAAATGGATTTGTTGAAAATTCTTTAAAAACTTTTCAAGCAAATGTAATAGGCAAGTGTAAATCCAGATTAACTTTGTATTGTTAGGATTTTGAATGCCTATGCTAGTGTAAGCATGAAAACACAAGAGCAGGGTGCAGTGAGAGACTTGTTTGCATGTATTCTTGTATTCATGCCTATTGGATGGGCATTGCTTCAGATTACACAATCTTTTAGGCCACTTGTATGCCGCATAGGATTTTAGGATTTTGTTTGGGCTCTTGCATAAGTTTATGAATTTATAATGAGGTATGCAAATTCCACATATTCTTGCCAATAGAAAGGAACAATGGTCTTCAACAAGTAAAGAGTGATGCCAATTTGTGCTCCTTTGGTATGGAAAAATAAAGAAGGAAAATTCTTACAGGCAAGTTCAATAAGTTATGAGATGAAGTCATGGGATCCTCCACATAAATGGGTACAACAGTAAAAGTATTTGGATATGATGCTGAATCAACTTCGATAGGATAGAGCATAGTTGAAAAACTCTCCAAGTAATTGGCGAGTTTTTAAAAACTTGGGAGGTTTTTTTTTTTTTGAAGGTGAGTTTTTCTGCATTTACTCTCCAAAATTGCTCGCCAAATAAAGGAGAAAACTTGCCAAAAACTCGGCGAGTCTGCAAAAAAAACTTGATTGTCCAAGAAAAAAAGTCTCCCACGGCCGCTAAAAAGGCATTTTCATTTCATTTGATTTTCTAGGTACTTTCCAAGTCCAAGTTTCCAAGTTTGCCTACAAGTCTTCATCTATAATATCATCTAGTTCTACCTCTCCCCTAGTTTTCACTAGACATGGGAAGAGGAAGATGTAAATTTGTAAAATATATTAATGTAGTATTTACTTTTAGTTTTACAAAAACAATTTGCTATTTTCATTTTGTTTTAGACTATCAGTATCAACACATTCCACATGAGGATGCCATTTTGTACCCAATTTTCTTTCAGATCAATCAAATACAACTATACTCAACTTGTTTCTTTTATGTACTCATTTATTGACTCATTGGATGCATCTTATCATTGAATTTTGCAAGAAAATGCGTTTTTAATGAAATTTAAGCAATTTTTTAATTTGTCGAGTTTTTGTTGAGCTTTTACCGAGTCGTGTTTTTTGGGCTTGGCGAGTTTTTCAATTTGGCAAGTTTTCCAACTATGGTATAAAGAACTAACTAATTTCACTATAGTCAAAGATAGATCATGAGAACTAACTAATATCAGTTGATATTGTACCAGAACAAAGATAGATGGACATAAAGGATGTGCTTGGGTAGGATTGATCGACAAGGGAACTCATTGCCTGTGCAATGATGGTGTTGTAAATGGGATAGCAAATGCAAAAACTCCGATTATGTAGTGTTTCATGATGACTTTGTGTACAGAGTTATGTGAGTTCTTGGCCACTCATCACCAAGATTACACACACCTATACTACAACTATTGAGGCCCTTGGCTTTGAAACCAGAACAAGGTCATACTCATAACTTTGGTGATTGGTTTTTTCTGCAAGATGTCACAATAATCAAGATTTATGGGTGCCCACAGGCCCCACATATATTCAAAATTTGTTCCTCTTCGGCTAGCCTTCTTAGAATTTATGTGGCAGATGTTGTGGATGGAAAAGGATGTCATGCACAAACAAAAGAAGGGTACATTTCTACCTAACTTGACAACATGCGAAGAATCATTTGTTGGATATGACACCCTTGAAGAATTACAACATTACCTTAAGACAAGATATTCTTTGAGGCCTGGAAGTGAAAGGGTTTTTGACACGAAGGGCCATATGAATTTTATAAGACAAAACCTCCTCACAAAGGCCACAATCACTCATCAAGTGGATTATGAAGAGGATTTGATTAGAAACTGCTTCACTCCTCAAGAGGTATATCAGAGGAAAAGAAAATGGGAGATCATGATGAAGCTTGAGGAAGAAAGGAAGAAGAAGAACAGTGACTTTTTGGGGTATTTTTTAGAAGAAGCAGATCCTCTTAAGAGGATAATTTTGATAATTGATAAGTTTGATGAATTGTATGATAAGTCTGCAGCAGAGGAGGAGAGGCCCACCAAATTATCTCCCAAAAGGCCAAGTGGTATTGTAATTTCAGAGCCATCTCCTGACACTATTTCAGTATGTCATGTTCCTCAAGAATAACCTCTTGAACAACCACTTCCTAAGAAACAGAAGACACAGGAGCCATATAGATTGGGATCCTATGCATTGAGCGAAGAATTGAGCGAAGAAGTGGCTAGTGTACTGAGGAGTTTGAAGCATGATGTTGAGGTAGCTGATCAACCAGCCCATGAAACTGAAGCTCATAAACCAAAGGCTAGAATTGATATCCATATGCAGGGAGAAAGGGAAATGCAAGCTCTCAGATTTATTGAAGATGATGATTTCATTAAGACCCCCGAATTTAAGGATTTTTGGATTAAAATGAAAATGAGAGAGTTTGAAGAAAGGGTAGAGATAAACAAGATGGGTGCTGAAGAGTCTCAGCACGATCAGATTGTAGCTCAGACTTTCATTGAATTGAGAATTGATAATGTTGATATTAGCCCACAAGAAGCTAGGGATATGGTTTTGAAGAGTGATATACTTATTATCCCAAGTATGGAACTAATGAAGATATTCTTACTTGACCAAGTAAGAGAACAAGAAGACCCAATGATGATTGCTGAATTTGATTTTAATGAGGGGATAAGTGGTACAGGGTACAACCCTAAGATTGAGACCTTGGCATTTTGGGCCAAGCAAAGAAATACACAAAAACCAAGGTTGTTAGATGTGGTACAAGAGATGAGAGGCACGACTATAGTAAAAACATTGAAGGACACATCTCCTTTAGAAGCTGCAACCATGACAATGCACTCGGCCATGTTCACTCGAGCTGCTGTTAAGGAAATGGAAAACAAATTGATGAAATTGGAATGCATAAAAGAAACAAGTGCATCAATTTTGTTTTTTATTTCCTTAACAGTAGCATGACTGGCAAATGGTGAAGACAATAATGATGGTGAGGACCATAATAATAGCTGGAACACCGTAGAGAGAAGAAATTTCAATCTCACATCCTTCTCGTTTTATTCTCATTGGTTCTAGAAATTCAGAAGGAGATGAGCTTTGTCCTCAACTGTTGGACAGGTTTGGTATGCATGTCCAAGTTGGGACAGTAAGAGATGTATATTTGAGGGTCAAAATTGTGAAAGAGCAAGTTTTGATAGACTCAAAGGACTTTTTGAGAAAAATATATATATGCATGATGCAGAGGGAAAGCTTTTGCAAACACTATGGGCTCTCAAGAACGATGACAATGTGGCCTTAACAACAGTAAACACAGGATTGTTTGATCCTTCAATGATGACAATTAATACCCTGCTAACATGCTCTACCAGCCAATTTCTCTAGGTTCAACTCTCAAAAGGGAATCCAAATTCACCTATCCTTTGCACACTCAGGCCTTAAGGTTCTTGGACACTCTCCAAAGACCTCCTTCTAATTGTTCTTGACAGTATTTAAACCCAAAACAAAGCAATTTCAATAAACCCTCAAAAGAGGCAGGGTTTCAACAGCAACTAGTGACAGCAAGAACACATTGTCATTTATAAGTCATTGAAAACAAAGAATTATCGCTCCTCCTTTTGGGAACAAATGCCTACAGGTCTGCAGAAAATTAGTACCAAGTCTCATGATTTTTGGACGGCTGGAAATAAAGATATGAATTTATTTTGTTCCCTGGAAACCCTAGGTCTGTCCCTAACCTGTGAGCACTGTTTTTATCATAACTTGCTTATTCTAGCATGAAATTAAACCAAATAAAATGGATTAGAATCTTAAGGCAGAGCTTTACACTTCCATCCACCTTCAGACCCAGTAGTATGCCGTACAAATCTATACCAAGCAAGTTTCTTGCTGTTCCATAGTAAAAACTGTCACAAAAGTGCAAAATAACATGGTATTTCCTCAAATCCTGCTTCCCGTACTTTTTGGAGCGTATTCTTCATTTATTTTGCATTCAAAAAACTCTCAAGAAACAGTTACACATGAGCTTATGTCCATTTTCCCCAAAAGCCCTAATTACAATGTCATAAAATTTGACAATTTTGCCACTTTGTGCAACTTTTAAACACAACATGTAAACAAGACAATTAAAAGGACCTTACATGACTACCATGGTCTTCTAGGACCTTATTATGCTTCAGGAAACCAAAAACAAGAGTTGAGGGACCAATCTCAACCTTGTGACAAACCAAAGACACTTGAAAAATTCAAATTACCTAAGGCGGGAAACTAGTAATATGAATTTCTAGCTTATTCAACCTAACATAACAATTGGATTATGATCCCAATGGAGTTCACAAACCTAAATCAACTCAACTAGACTCCTATCACCAAATAAAGCATAAAAACACCTTGAATTTGATGCTCCTTCATCATACTCCCAAGGGGAAGAAAAGAAACTCAGTTCCATCTGAGAGGGCTCCTTGTTTGCACCCTTTAAGGCCTTGTCAATGTTTTCCATCTTGGATCCCTTTAACCTGCGAATCTAATATGTAGAGTCCTGCTCTAAGCTGCCCTGCACTTCTTTCAAACATTATAAAGCCTGTCTCATTTTTACGTTAGGCCTCTCACTTTTCTGCCACATGCCATTCAACTGAGAATCCATTTCCAAAAGTTGATCCTCCTTTGACCCTGCTGCTTGATTTGCATTTCTGACTTTCTCTTGCAATATTGCTTCATTGTGTCCCTCAACTAGTTGGAGTTCAACAACTAAGACTGTATTACTCAATTGTGCAACTGAAATCTCAATGAGAGCATTTTGTCTCCTCTTTCCGTCTCTAACCATTATGGCATCAAGCATAGACTCTTGATCAGTTTTGTTGTCCTCTTCTAAAAGAGTCAAAGCATGTCTAGCTTCCAATGTCTTATGTTGTAATGCTTGCAATTGATGTGCATATTCTACATCCTTAATGGAATACAGCAGAGAGTTAGTTCTCCTTACCTCTTCAACACTATTACTTCTCATATTTTGAAGAGACTCCTGCATTGCAGCTATTTCATCTTTTAGCTTACTCTCCCTTCCCATTACTTCTTTGTTTTGTTTCTTACACTCAGCCAGTGGTTTTTTCAACATTTCAACATCTGATTGAACGGTCTTGGTCTGAAAATCAACAATATGAACTTTACCTTTCCAATGTACCAGGTCTATTTCTGACTTCTCCATTGACTTTGCAGGATGGTTTGCCTTCTCTTTTTTTGCATGTATATCAGATTGAAAAATTGATGACTGACCTTCCTTGGATTGAAAAAAGAAACAGTGACTTTGCATACATTTGTCTCTATGTTCATGGACCTTTATGTTAGGACTTAGCTCCCTAATGCCATCTTGTACTGTCTTGCATTCACCAAGCTTCTTTGGCAAATTAGAGATGACTTGTTTTGCTTTCTCAAGTTCCAATTGCATATGCTCAGCACCTTCAATTTGAATTAAAAGCTTTGTCTTTCCTTTCTAGCGACTCTATATGATGACTGATATCTATCATTGGAGGCAAAGAATTAGGAAGTTCATCAACAACTATATTTGCAGAACCCTTCAACATGTCTTGAATTTCCCAAGGCAACTCATCAATTCTTTCTGCTGTTATGACAGTCCTAGGTCTGATCATCATTGCAAAACCTACATCTTCCTCTTTCATTGTCTTTAGAAATTCCTTTTCATCCATTATCATCACACTTGAGCCAATCTTTTGGTCTTTGTCTTCCTCTTTCAAAGGTGCTAAGGTGTAGGTGCCCATTATCATCACACTTGAGCCAATCTTTTAGGCTTTGTCTTCCTCTTCCAAAGGTGCTAAGGTGTAGGTGACTCCATCCTTCTCCAAAACATAGATATTCTTCCTACCATCGTGCATTGTTTTTCTATCATATTGCCAAGGCCTACCAAACAGCACATGGCATACATCCATTGGAATTATATCACATAACACCTTGTCCTTATACCTTCCTATTTGAAACTCTACCCAACACTGTTCATTGACTAATACTTGATGCCCCTTATTCAACAATGAGACCTTGTAAGGTGTAGGATGAGGCAATCTCTTCAAATTTAATTTCTCTACCATCTCAACAACAACTAAATTATCAGTACTTCCTAAATCTATAACAACTTTGCAACACTTACCTATGCATTTGCAAATAGTCTTGAATAATGACTTCCTTTGAGGTGGCTCCTTCTTAATTGGAACCTTGATCAATGTCCTTCTCATCAACAAGGGTTCTCCTATCTCTGGTTCTTCTGGTGATGGTGAGGAGATAACACTTTTTCCATTTCCTCCTTGAGCAACTTGAGTCCTCCTTTCATTCCTAAATGTGGTAGTTGCTTGCTCTTCTGGACACTCCCAAGCTTGATGACTTGCAAACTTCTTGCACTTGTAGCATTTCCCTGTGAAGCCATTGAATCCTCCTCTTTGTCCAAATCTGCCCCTAAAGTTAGGCCTTCTTCCTCTAAAATCTTCTCTTGAACTTGGTGTTTGTTCTTGAAAGGTGCTTGACTCACCTTGACTTTCTTGTGATTGTCCACTTACCCCATATGAACCTCTACCTCTATTATGCGCTTCTTGCTTCCTACTCAACCTATCTTCAGCCTTTAAGGCCGACTGATAACACTCTTCAAGTGTCCTGGGACTTGTGAGGCTTAACTCATCTTGTAGGCTATACTTCAACCCATTTAAGTATCTTGCAATCTTGTTTGTATCATCCTCCATATGTTCTGACTTGATGCTCAACTTATAAAACTCTTCAATGTGTTGGGTGAAAATTATGTAATCATCTTTTCAATAGATTACAAAACCTAGACTTTACCCACAACTATGTGAGATAAAATCTCTCCTCTCAGAAAGGGGAGGCGCCCTTCTTACTACTAACAAAAGCTACAGTAAAACTAATAAAGTATTTACACAATGTACACTATACTTACGAAATCGGGGGGCGGGGGGAGGGGGGGCGTGTGTGTCACATTCATGCTTCTCTTTTTCTTCAAAGAAGATGTTTTACAATGCTTCACGGTTGGAAGTCCTAATTCAAGATAACTTTAAACTAACGAGCAGTAATGCCAATACCTCTATCTTGTCAAAGCAAAGCGTAGAGATACCAGCTATGATTAATAATAAACAAATAAAAGAAAAGGGAAAGCTCACGAAGGCACAAAGTCGTTCAATAGCTTTTTCATTGATGGATCTGTGAAAGATGTACCATTTGTTTCATTAGAAGCACAAAGTCTTCTTAGATGCAGCAATTCCTCGAACAACATGAACGATTACAAGCACAAAGTCTTGTAGATCTTTCAACAAAAGTATCCAAACATAAACATAAATCCAAATAAGGAATGTAACACAAAGTCTACATAAATTACTTGAAGCCCTTCAGATATCATCTACTAATCACCACCAATAAGATCAATTCACAAGATTATCGAATCCAACACAAATTTTGGTTTGCAATTCTCTTCTTTATTGATCAGATTTCATTCACAAAGTATAAACACAAAGTTTCACAAATCTGCTTCAAAAAGGGCAACACTTTGTTGTAAAATACTAAAGGTAAAGATTACAATAAAGATCCCTCATATTTATAGAAGAGAGGGAAGAGCTAATCTAGGAAATTAGTTGAGTAAAATTAGGAAAGTTAGGTGAGCAAAAATAGGAAACCCTAACTTTGACTAAGTCAACATGTAATTCATCTTTGTGAAATTACATCTCATATTTTCGGTGCAATTACATTTGACAAAAAGATATTTAAGATGTCGCAAACTATTTACATTATGCATAAAGGGAAGCATCAAAATGTTCAACACTGGGAGATCAGGAATCTTCATAGTTCCTTGCTTGGGCGCGAAAGTCTTCATACTTCTTCCTGGTCTCCTGCATGAACTTTTCATTCGGACCAACGGTGTAATCCATAATGGTGTGAATCTTTGCGATTGATTTCCTGGCGGATGAGTGAACCTTTTTGCACCTGTCAAGATGCGTCTTGAAGTTGTCAAGAGTGAGCCTTGTATCACAAAGAACATGCATAGAGGCTTCTGAAAAGTCCACACTCTCTACTCGATTCATGATGGCTTCTTTGAAGGTCTCGGAAAGTTGTGGCCGAAAGGAAGATACGGTTCTCTTGAAGAAGGTTGCTTGGAAACTCCTTGATTCTTTTTTCAAGGATAGCACGATGCCCTTCGACATCTTCCTGTACTTGGTGGAGATCTTTTGTAAGAGATTTGATTGTTTGAATATGATGCTTCAGTGATTCTCTTACTTCAACGTATTTCTCCTTGTTGGGGATTACCCCGACTTCCACCAATTTGCTGAGCTTTGCTTGTTTCATTTGTGACCACAACAACATGCATTTTTCCATTTCTCTGAGCTCTTGGGAAAGAACACCTTCCTCCTTATCAAGCTCGAATTTGAGTTGGGCTATTTGAGTAGCTTTTTCATTCGTAGCAACTATAATTTGAGAACCATGTTCTATAATATTTTTAATAAAATCATATAACACTTTGCCTTTGGAGGCAAGCTTCTCAGCCTTCTTGATAGCTGGGTCCTCAATGCTTACCATTGCCAACGGTTGTGCATTACTTGAAGATCCTGCAAGTCTCCTTACAACAGTGGCATAATGCTCTACCCTTTGTTTGTACAAGTTTCGAGCTTTCTCCATTTTGTCCAGTCTTCCTACCAGTATATCCAAGGTTACTTGTGCATCTGCCTTGGCACTTTCATTTGTGACCTTGCCAAGTTGGACTCTTGCCATTGTGTAGTCCTCCATATTGACATCTCTTTCCTCTTGAGGTGGCATGCCAATCTCTGCATACTTTTGATCGGCCTTGTCAACATGTAGCCGTGAATACACTTTCGCCTTTTTCTTCCCCTTGGCTTTTGGAGGGGCTATCTCTTCAAGGTCGAGCTCTTCTGGAGAGATCATTTGCTTTTTCCGCTTCGATACTTGAGATACCAACTAGGGGGGAAGAGAGGAGATACAAGCTTCTTGGTTGACCATCAACTCTCTTGTCCTTGCCATTTCTGAAGGAATGACTGGTATAGTGATAATTGGCGTAGTGTCTGTCATTACTGCTCCAGTAGCTTGCACATTGAGCTAATTATGCATGGATTCATTCATGAACCTGTTAAACTCAACTTCTGAAGTGAGATCGTAGAATGGAGATGACAAGTTGGGAATGGATGATGGAGGGATCGACAAAAATGTCAACCGTTTGTATACTTGTCACTGAAGGAGTATCCAGTACGGTTGATGTTGCAGGGGGTGGTGCAATGTCCACTGCGGGTATGGTAGATGTAGGAATAGGCGATGTAGGAAAAGGTGGTGGAGGAGTGTTTGAATTAGGAGGTGTGCGAGGAACGTTTGAAGTTATGAGTGATGATGTCTGGGGAAGATCTTCAACTACATTCTTAGGTGGAGACATAGTTCGTTCTTCATCATGCCCGAGTTCTTGTTAATCACCCTCTTGATCTTCTAACTCTTGTTCACCTTCTTGGTCACCTTTAGACTCTTGTTTACCTTCAAAATCTTTTTCCTCATCAGAGTCCGTTTCTTCTGAATCTGCTTCTTCAGCAGATTGGGAACTTGAATTTTCTTCTTCATTGGAATCTATCTCTTCAGAAACAAACCCTTTTCCTTTAGAGCGAGATGGTTCAGATTTTGTTGTTTCTTCTTCTCGGACGGCTTGAGTATCCTTTTTGCCAATAGTGAACTTAATCCTAGGGCCTCTTCGGGAAGAAGTGAGAATAGCTGCAGGTTTATTTTTCATGCGAGGTTCCTGTTGTCGATTGGGTTTTGCTTTGGATTCTTCTCCTTCAGATTTTGTCCTGAAAGTTTTCATTTCAAAGCCATGCTTGTGTAACCACTCTGTAGTGTTAGCCAATATTGGTGCCAACCTCTCTTTGATGGAAACATTTTCCTTGTTGGACCATTGGATTGCAGGCAAAGGTCTCTTGGAGATTTCTTGTTCATTGTAAGTAGCGTTCATGATGTCACCAGGATCTGTGAAATCCTCTAGGAGGTTAGCAACACCAAGATCTCTGATC